>CM042161.1:85505142-85605142 GCA_023376005.1 Doryteuthis pealeii | reverse complement strand
ACACATTGGATACCGTGTAAAAGCTTGAGAGTGAATAGCTAGATTCGCACCTTTTCCAAGTGTATTAGTGCTATGTTAAATGCAAGTTTAACATTATCATAGAAACCATCCAAATAAGACAGGACACGTTGGAGAAGTAAGGATGAATTCATCAATGACATTCTCCTGTGGAAACCTACACATGGACACATCAGTGTAGGCCATCCAGCAAAAACTGACATCAATCTGCTTTGTGTGAATTCTGGATACCGTATCAAAATTGGGGAGAGAATAGTTAGATTCGTACTTTTCCCAAGAGTATTAGCGTTATGTTAAATGTAAACAGTTTCGTCCAGGATACGTTTTTTATGAGTTCCATCTTACACATTTTTTTCTTTGTGTGGTTCACTTAAATGTGTTAGGTTACTTGCTTCCGTGTATTTGGCCAATATTCTGTGGTCTATATATATTCTCTGTGTTTAAATTCACAGCATCACATTCTTCAAATATCTTCTTGTTGCTTTCTCCATCTGTTTTCCTTATATCTTTTCATGTAGAATACTTAAAGTCAATTTTCTCATGTTCTTATCCTTTGTTGTTATTTTGTATTAATGTCTGTTTGTCTCATTGGGACTCTCATGAAGTGATTAGTGAAAAATCTGGATGGGAACTAAACAAGGATGCTGCATGCGGTCTTGAACAAATCTTGGAAACAGCACCCAACTACTTGCCTCCTATTATACAAACCATCCAAATAAGACACGCTAGAGAAGCAAGGACGAACTCATAAGTGACATTCTTCTGTGGAAACCTACATATGAACACACCAGTGTAAGCCAACCAGCAAAAACACGCATCAATCAACTCTCTACGGATTCTGAATACCGTGTAAAAAGACCTACAAGGGGCAGTGACTCTCAGGGACAGGTAAGAGAGAGAGAGAGAGAGAGAGAGAGAGAGAGAGAGAGAGAGAGAGAGAGAGAGATAATTTGTGACTTGATGATATATATATATATATGGAAACATCTAACCAGTGCCACACCTGACGATGACACATAGTAGTGCAGAAATTACTTGTGTTAAAAACCTTAAGTGGATTCAATTCCACTCAGATATTAAAAAGATGGCCAGGCAATTGGAAATGATTGAACAAAAACTCGTCAGAAAAAGAATTTTCCGTTGAATTCAACAAAACATGTTTAAAATAAAAAATGTGCCAATATATATATATATATATATATATATATATATATATATATATATATATATATATATATATGAGTAAATACGACGTTATGTAATATTGTAAATTGAAAAACACACATTTCATAAACGAATTATGTTTATTACACCTACGTTGCAGTGTTTCGGTCTGTTTACATAGACCTTCATTAGGGCTTTCGTTGGCTTAAAGAAAAAATAAATTATTACTAAAAAAAATTCTACGTGTCTCTGTTTTTGGTGAGTTGGGCAGCTTTTTGTTGATCTTCAAATGTGGGGAAGAAAAGATTTATTTAAAATTGTTGACTAATGTTGGCGTCTTAATTCAAACTACGTGACGGGGTCCCCGTTTATATTGTGTGAAGTGTGTGTATGTTAATTTTCTGATACTTTTTTCACATGATTTCAAGGCGATTACAATTTGGTTGTTTTAGTAACAATCTGGCCACGATTTGAGAGTGTTTTATCATTCTTCACTAAGAATTTCGATCTGCGTATGCCTCTATGAGGAAATTCTTTTACCAGGAATAGTCAACATTACCACACTTTGTATCATTAGAATTTACAGCTAAATCCCACTTCTAATCACAGCTAAATCCCACCTGAACGAGAACTTGCAATAAAAAAGAATTCTCTTTGACCGTAAAAATAATGTCTTCACATATGTTAATCCAATCTCTCTACAGGGATGTTTTATCATTCTCAATTATACGATGGCTATTCAAAAATCTATTCAATATTAATGATTATTTAACCTACTTAGGAGAATTACGTTTTAATCTAGCTTCAATATACGCTTGTGGGAGCTTACACATTTTGTCCTCCAGTCCAATATAACTTTATTGATGTAACGTGGCATGCACAATCTTGATGCTTATATTAGGATGAAAAGTGTTTCGTAGGTGAAATCTTTTTATATCGAACGTCTTTATATGTATCTGTTATATTTTGCTTGGGAATAAATTAGTCATTATTTCCGTTGCCCCGCTCCTTACAAGCTCGGTACACTGTTTGAATAATGAATACAGTTCACTCGCCAATTTGTCGGTAAGCGTAGATTTTTACCCAAACGAACTTCAACAGACACCACAATATCATTCTTTAATATATCTTTATTCTAATACAAATACAATCCAGACCCCAACTGCAACTGACGATTCGAATTAGCACGACCATCGAAAGTAATTTCGACTTAGATTAGTGACACTGGTGTTGTTCCTATATTAACCTGTTGCTGCTTCCCGCCATACGGCTCACCATCGCCGCCACCCTAATCGTATGTTAATTGTTTCTAACCTCGTATGTTACAGGTAACAAGGTTAATGTCTGTAGCAGTCAGTCAATCCCGTGTGGCGTCTTATTTGATTAGTTCAATCAAGTTCATCTCGTTTTCAGTTTATGACACTCCGATAAGTAAAGTGACAAAGTTACACGTCCCCGTAATCGGGTCAATCAAGGTGAATAATGCCGAATCGCTGTCACAAAATGGACTTTTGGTTTGCATCAGCTTGGTCATCAGTGGGTTATGTCTGATATATTCCAAAGACAGGATATTCTATCTATTTCTCTGTATCTTTATGTCCTTCGGTTTCTCTCTCTCTCTCTCTTTCTTTCTTTCTCCCCCCTCTCTCTCTCTCTCTCTCTCTCTCTCTCTCTGGCTCTATCACAGTTTCTCTCTTTCTCATTCTCTCTCTCCCTGGCTCTATCACAGTGTGTGTCTCTCTCTCATTCTCTCTCTCTCTCTCCCTCTCTCTAGATCTGTCACATTCTTTCTTTCTTTCACTTAATCTCTCCTCCTCTCTCCTAATCTTTCACTCAGCCTCTTACCTCTCACTTTCTGTCTGTGCCTCCCCACCCTATCTCTATATATATATCTATGCCTCAGTCTGTCTCTGCCTCTGTATCTCTGTCTGTCTGTCTGTCTGTATGTCTGTCTGTCTGTATCTCTCTCTCTCTCTCTGTAAAGATTTCAAATTAATCAAGTCTATTCAGCGATATACTTTATGATATAGACTGGATTTACCTATAAAAATACACGGATATCCTGGAACAATTATCCAAAGATGTTAAACACTACAGCGATGCTTTCTTATACTAAAACTTTACAGAATGAATAAAATTTATTTTTGTCTGTTTCAAAAGTCGAATTAAGCTGGTTAGTGGTGCCAGGAATAGTTAAGATCCACTAGCATTTTCTTTTTTGGGAGATGACCAAGGAATCAGGAGTGCACCCGATCCTTACTACATTTTTTGTGTAGTGAGTAGTTGCCCCTGGGAAGAATAGGCTAAAAAACTGGGGTTATAAGTGTTTTCGTTTACAAATGACCCGATTTAGTGGAGTTAACTACGCCAGATAAGTATATTACATTGACCAATCTTCTGGGGGCGGGGGGGGGGCATCGACAATTAATTTATATTTAGCTGTTCTTTTATCCTATTTCTGTATCTTTTTATCACAATAGTAGTAGTGTATATAAGTGTCTTCTAATATCTTAGAAAAAGCATTATTAATTTCATACTTTTTTTATTGTATTGAAACTGCGTAAACACTGACGCTATGATATTCAATAACTCTGTTATTAAAGGAAAAGAAACACTCTCTGTATATCTGTATCTTTACGAAAGAATAAGATAGTTTCAATTTTTTTATATTTAAAAAAATCAATCTAAAAAATATTGAGTACCTATAAAGAAAGAATAAAACAATGTTTTAGCATAAAATAACCCAACAATGAAATCTTTTAAAGACAGTTGGTCGCTTTGGGTGAATTTTACCCCTTTGCAGAGGTGCAGTCGTATTTTTATAGCCCTTGCCAACAGGGCTCATTCATCAGTAGCATTTTACTAGTCAAAAAAGAACATAAACACCCTCAGATATTTCAGCTATTGAACCAGTCATACCAGTATCGAATTAGCATTAACGTTTTATTATAGTAACAGCAAGACTCATATGCTACAATATTATGCCACACCTGCAGGACCTGTGAATATATACCACAGTATGATAGTTTGATTTTATGACGTTTGATAGGTTGACAAAAGAGCTATTGCTATACTTCAATATGTCAAAAAGTATAATAATCTTGAATTAACTCTCTCTCCCCCTCTCCCCTCTCTCTCTCTCTCCCTCTCTCTCTCTCTCTCCCTCTCTCTCTCTCTCTCTCTCTCTCTCTCTCTCTCTCTCTCTCTCTCTTCTTTCTTTGCTTCTTTTCAGATTTCCATAATGTTCTATTGAAACAGATTAGTGTTATCACTTCAGCGCACTTCCCTCTTTCTCTATACATCTGTCCCTTTCTTTCTTTCTTTCTTATTATATTTTTTCTGCGTAGCATGTCCTTTTTCTTCCCTTTCTTTCTTTATAATAAAAAGGGAATGGTACAATATTTAGCTGAGGTGACGACACCCATAAGAAATAAGAATTCGGCGGTTAAGCAGCACCAGATAATCAGGATTTACATTTTTGTATTTCATCTTGGACAATGAAAACGGTCGCATTTTTAACGAGAGGGTGTTTCAAGATGATAACGGTCATATTTTGTAGGAACACCAGCATTAATATATTGATTGACAAAACAATACATAGAAAAATAATATCTGTTCAATTCAAACTCCTGCTATTTGTTTTTTCGTATGCTTGTTTTATTTTATCATCCATTTCAGTATTAATATTTTTTATGACAGTGCCCGGGAGACTCATCTGCAACAATATTATGCTGCATACAACCACGTTACGTATACTTTGATAGATTCACGCAACCCTTGTAATACCTCTCCTCATGTAGCTTATCATTCCTTTATTGAACTGGCGAAAACGATTTTAAATATCGGTCAGATTAGACAGCGAATTAAGTCCCTTTGTGTGAAATCTCCATGAAAGTGGTGGCATTCTTTCAGTTCAAATTATGTTTGCAGTAATATGTCGGGAAACTTACGTCGATTAACTTCAGTACTGAGTCTACGAGCGTCTTTAAATCTTAGATTGACACATTTCTTGCCAAAGACTACGTTGCTTAACTAGTAAAATCTAGTTTGTAACGGTTCGACAGTGTTAACTTGTTTTTTAGTTGAGAGCCTCGACAATTCAAGTCAGCTGACTAACCCTCAAGAAGGAAAGTAATTTAACCGCTTCACCACATGGAAAATAATATGTTCATTGGACCTGACTGAGAGTGTGTCATGGTTGAAACGTGTTCATAAAACATGGTAACGTACACAGACACAGACAGAGAGACGGGCAGAGAGATCTCCCATATATATATATATATATATATATATATATATATTATATATATATATATATAATGAGAGTAAAAGGGGGAACTCCATCCGACAGAAAAACACAAAATATTCTAAAGAATTAATATTTATTTTTGATGGTAATGTCAACACTCTAGCGTTTCAGTTTTTGCAATATTCATCCTTTGGAACAGTTCTTGTTTTTCAACAGTTTATCCACACACACACACGCACACGCACACACAAACATATATATATATATATATATATATATATATATATATATATATATATATATATATATTTGGTTAGGAGGTTGATTTAGAAGGCTATCACAATGCAGGTGTAAAGAAAAAATAATATACGGTTAAAATGATGTTGTGTGTTAACTTGTATTTAATTCTTGAATTTTCAAGATAATATCTCTTTTTCAAAAGATCACTGGAACTGAAGCAGTCTAGTTATGACATTTCTTTTTAAATTTTTTTTTTTTTGGAAAATTATGGTATTTTTATATAACTGTATTCTTGTGTTGTATGTTTACGTGAATGCTGGGTTTTTGTACTTGTGGGTATATTGTCATGCGCGTGTCCATGAAAATGCGTGTTGGTTGTGACGTTATGACTGTCTCTTAGCGCGGGAAAAAAATTAATTTAAAAAGAAATGTCATAACTAGACTGCTTCAGTTCCAGTGATCGTTTGAAAAAGAGATATTATCTCGAAAATCCAAGAATTAAATACAGGTTAACACACAACATCATTGTTACCGTATTATTATTTTTTCTTTACACCTACATTGTGATAGCCTTCTAAATCAACCTCCTAACCAATATATACACAATGCAAATTATAAAACTCTCTTATATATATATATATATATATATATATATATATATATATATATATATATATATATATATATATATATCCCAGGGTGTTCGGAATAAATTTGATAGTTTCATAAGGAAAAATGAAAAGTTCTTGCTAAGTACAAAATTTAATCGATTGTAAAGAAATTCACCAGACACGGATATCACACTCCTGTCAACAAGTTCCACTCGAAATAACTGTCATTAGCGTCGATCACAGCCTCAATCCTGTTCCGGAACCTGGAGCAAGCTGATGTTACATTTTTCCTGGGAAGGGTCTCAAAATCTACCTTAATTCTGTCGATTGAGTTAATTTCCTAGTACTGACATGGCGATTGATGTCTTTCTCAACAGCACCACATACATAATAATCCATCGGTTTAAGATCTGTTTAGTGTTCGGAGGCCAAACATTGGGACTGATATTGTCGTAAAAATTCACCGATATCCATTTTTGACTTTCCCCAGAGGTGTGGCAGGGGGGCGAATCCTGCTGCCATACATATGGCCTACCATTGGCTACCCTTGTTATCCAGGGCTTAACTACAGTGTTTAGCAACGCCACGCAGGCATCTGAATTCAACCTGATACCCTGTCTGAAAAAATGCAGAGGACACACATCCGACAACCATCAGTTTGGGGAAATTTTAGTCTGCATGACACGCGAACTATCCTTTGGACTGTATGCAAACTATCTGTTATTCTGTGTGTTGTGCTTTTGATCTTGGCAAAAGTGTTTCGCATCGAAAAAGAACCAGACGGATGTATTCCTGGTGGGATGGTTGTAAGAATTTATAGTGGAATGATAAAATAAAAGGTGAGAACTATACAAACAGAAGGCAGAAGACATATAGATTTAGTTTATGTAGTTAGTATCCATGTAAAAAAAAAATGATATATTTAAGTTAAACTGCATTTTGCAAATAAGTAGAATAAATGCAACTATCAGATTTTTCAACTGTACTCCTAGAGGCCATAGCCCAACATATACTATTTTGGAATAAAGCCGACTTTGTGAATAAATTTAAAAAAATCCGAACCGAATCCGGATCCGGACACGCAATCCTGAATTTTTCTATTCTAAATTTATGATTACTTCGATTGTTTTCGACGATTTTTACGTGATTTTCTGTGATAAATTTGGAAACAAGCTCTTAGTACGGATTCTGAATGGTAAAACAGAAAATGTTATTAATCATGCAGCTTTGCAATAAGTTCCAAATTACAAATTATATCATTGTTTTAATTAAAAAAACTGTTACTTGTTAGAAAAATATTGTTCAATCCTAATAAAGTTTAATATGTAACCATACATGATTTGTCATTGTTAAACCGAAGGCTCAATTAAAACCCTCCGCAGGAGCTAGCTTTATTCCTGCTCGAAATGGCGGCTTTTAAGCTCGAATTTAATATTTTCCATTCCCCAAGCAATTCGTATATAATAAAGTAATAAAATTTATAACGTTATTTTGTTTTTTCTCAATGAACTTAGCATATAGATGTTTTATTTTATCGATTTTCGTCTGTATTTTGGCATCAATGTACCTGTCATACGATGATTTATTCATGATGAAACCCCGGCGAATTTAGCGAGAAAGATCGGGAAATTGTAATAAGATTTTTCAACGAACTTCTCACAAAGCTTATTTCTGATGGTATTTGGACACTGCATTCTAGTTGGCTGATATCTAATATACATAGGAGGATTGGTGATGGGCGTCTACTCGAGTGTTACCTGGCCTAAGACAACAGATGACAAGACTGCAACGATTCTTATAGGTTCATTTTGATTGAATTTATTTTACGGTATGTTGTTGCAATTTCAGATTTGGCTGGTTGGTTTGTTGGTTGTTTTTAAAGCATTTCCATTCTTTTTTAGTTATTTAATGCTCAAATCTCTCTCTCTCTCTCTCTCTCTCTCTCTCTCTCTCTCTCTCTCTCTCTCTCTCTCTCTCTCTCTCTTCTGCTAGCTAGTCAATGTTTCAAATAGCAATTATAGCTTCAAGTAAGTTTTCTTAGTAAAAGAATATCACAAAGTTTGATGATCTCGAGTATTTCTATCTAATACCAATAACTTATACTTCAGTATTTGCATTCAAGTAACTATTCTTATTTCATAATAATAATAATAATAATAATAATAATAATTTATGTACACCCAGTTATTTTATTTGAAGTATGATTTTCCAATATAAATAAAATGAGCTCATTTATGTAATTTTAAGTATTTCCAACAATTACAGTAACTACTACTACTACTCCTACTATTACAACTACTACTACTGCAAATAATAATAATAATAATAATAATAATAATAAGAAGAAGAAGAAGAAGAAGAAAACAACAACAACAACAACAACAACAACAACAATATAATTCTATTATATTTTAGATTCTGTGTCTGTCTGCAACCGAAACTACGTCACTGCTTACATCACAATACCCTCAGGAATTACGTAAGTTTATCAATGAGTATTTAATTTATTGTCAAAATTATTAATACATACAATAGAATAAACCTTATTCATTAACGATGTCTATACGAAAATCTGAGTTAGATTTCCCTCAAAACAACGCATGTTATTAGTGCGTTTAAAATCCTGCATATGTGTGTTATATATCACTAAGAAATAAAGGTTTTCATAATATATGGTGTTTTCAATTTGCATTCAGGTTTTGACAAAACCGGGTTTGATAAATAATTACTTGGTTTATTGATCTCTATTATTATCGTTTTATTTTCCAACATATTAAAAATCAATCCTATGAATGATTTTATATAGAAACCAATTAGAATATAATTGAAATAAGTTTAATCGTTTGAATTTCTAATCTATATTATCATATCAAAATCTAAATACTTCCGTCTGGAAGGCGCATATTCCTGCTAGTAATAATAATTATAATACCAATTGTAGTTGGTGCACTTGGAACGGTCACCAAAAGCTTAGTAAATAGACAAAAGGAACTGGAAATCAGAGAAAGAATTGAGACCATACAGACAACAGCATTGTTGTAATCAGCTAAAACACCCAGACAAGTCCAGGAGACTTAAGGAAACTTGTTGTCACCCAGATTCCTGTGAAAGACTATTAGCTTTTTACGGTGGTGTGATTCATAAATAATTATTTCTTCAAGTAACTATAATTAGTATGAAGGATTTAACCAAATATGGCAGCAGGTTTATTAATGATAATTGATTTGTAATGATTTGTTTTCACACATTTATAAGCTATCAACTAGACTGTGACATTGTGGTAAGTGGAATTGAACTCCAATCATTTTATTACGTTCACTTTCGCATTAATACCCTTGGGAAAAATATGAACCAATTTATCTCCCAGCTATGAGTTAAATAATACCACTCCGGTCCTGATGGCTTTAGTATTAAATAATCCAAAAAGGTGTATATGCCATTAAACTAAGAAGTAAAATCAATACCAAACTTATCAGTTATGAAAGATCCTATTAAATAATTCGTCATATTTATATGGTTTCCATCAATTATATGGTTTTAATAATTATATGGTTTCAATCAATTATATGGTCTTAAATAATTAATGATGATAATAAGACGAATCGAACTTTTGTCCTGCTTAGTAAATTACAACAAGCATTGTATTTAAAAATAGAATCGTCTGTTGTTTATATCCACAGAGTTTCTGATAGAGTTTTTCGGAAAAGGGGAATTTTAAGCCTCTTGAGATAAAGATATAAAGTTAGATTTTGCGTCTGAGACCTCAGTTCTCTCTGGTCTTCTTGGAACTTCTTTTTCTAACTCCTGCTACCTCCGGGATTTGACTCACCTTCTCCAGATCTGCAAAGACTTTACTCTTACTTTGCTGCTCCTCTTCATATTTACATAATCGCCCTCCACAAGTAGTTTCTTTCTTTGGAACAAATGCAGAATAGCGCGCAAGAGATAATATCATTAGAATCGTATTTTACGTATTCAAAAAGCTTAGATAATGGAAACTCACGAATTAGCCTAACCTTAAACCTAACACTAATACTAACTCAAAAACTAACCCTAACCCTTACTCTAACCCTAACCTTAGCGTCTCAAATTTTTCGGGTATTTATGTGAAATGTAATGTTTTTTTATATGTAATCTAATGATATTATCTCTTGCGTAATATTCTGCATTAGTACCATTTCTTTTTCTTTTTAATTGCAAATCAACTTTCATTGGTTATTTAATGCCAGATCCATCCTTGTAGAAAAACAGCAGTGATTTAATCCAGTGGTGGGAGGTTGGGGTTATATCTTTCCCAAGGGTATTAGTCCGAAAGTAACGTAATAATGTGTTCAAACACGCTGACAAAAGATTTCACAATCTAGCACGTTGGCCCCACACCATGGGGATTTACCCACCTTATTTAGTGGCATGGTTAGGGAGTTGGGCTTTTATACTATGACGAATCAGATAGATTCTCCTTGAGTGCTCTATAATTCTGACCTTAGAGCTTAGTAAATAATTATATATCTATATAATGATATTCGTGTTCCTTAAAAGTACGACCGTTATTATCTTGCAACACACTCCAATTAAAAATGAGACTGTCCAAATCGTCCAAGATGAAATGCAGTAAATCTTGAATATCTGGGTATGGAAATGGAATGGGAAATGCAGAAATGTAAATCTTGAATATCTGGGTTTACTTATACGCCGAATTCTTATTTTTAATGAGAGAAGTCACCTCAGCTATTTAATGGACCATTCCGTTACTATTAACAATTACGAAAGGGAATAAAAAGAACATGCTACACAGAAACATATAATAAAAAAATGAAAGAAAAAAGAGATTTGGAGAAAGATAGAGGTAGGGGTAAAGGCGCGAAAGTGATACTGCTGATCTGTTTCAATCGAACATAATGAAAATATGAAAAGAAGGTAAGAAATAAATAAAAAAGAGCAAGAGATAGATAGATAGATAGATAGATAGATAGAGAGAGAGAGAGAGAGAGAGAGAGTTAAATCAAGATTAATATACTTTTTACGAATTGAACTATCAATAGCTCTTAAGTAAACGTATTAAACGTTGAAATAATTAAATTATCATACTGTGGTATATCCAAAGGTCCTTCTAGTATACATAATTAGGAATATTTTGTTCCTTTTTCCCCTTCTTGTAACTGACATTCAGCGTCAACATATTTATTTTTCAAATTCTGAGTGTGGGTTTGGAAACTCCTTTCAAATATAATCATCCTTATTTTCAGTGGCATCTCGCAATCAAATTACATTGGCATTGTTGTTTGTCAAAAAGCGATATTTACAAAATCGGCTGATCCCCTCATTATATTATAATGCTTGAGAAATTGTCTGTAAATAGCTCATAATGTGTAGTGATTTCAAACACCAGGTAGTCTCCTACGTAACGGGTAAATCAAAGTTGAAATTATATATATATATATATATATATATATATATATAGAGAGAGAGAGAGAGGGAGATAGATAGATCTAATTTTTTGATACAATATAATATAAGAATCTAAATAAAAGCAACCATACTTTACAACATGATCAACCACCAAGCATATATATAATACACACACACACACACACAGATATATATATATACACACATATATATATATATATATATATATATATATATATATATATACATATATATATATATATATATATAGAGAGAGAGAGAGAGAGAGAGAGAGAGAAGAGAATAAAAGAGGAGGAAATACAAGGGCCCTTTATATCAGTGCTTTATCAAAAAGTAGCAGCCAGTAAATCTATTAAAAGTCAGTATTTAAATAATTTGAGTAAAAGAGATAAGATAAAGTAGCATCTCTCTCTCTCTCTCTCTCTCTCTCTCTCTCTCTCTCTCTCTCTCTCTCTCTCTCTCTCTCTCTCTCTCTCTCTCTGCTTGAAAGTTGATCATGTTTAAATAAAATATGGTTTCTCTCTTGAAATACATATATACATACATACATATATCTATCTATCTATCAATCTCTCTCTCTCTCTCTCTCTCTCTCTATATATATATATATATATATAATTTAATGTTAATATATATATATAATTTAATTTGATTCATTTTAATTTAATTTAGAATAAAGCCCTTTTTTATATAAAAATACATGGACACCATTCTTTGATAACAATTATAGCTATTGTTGGGAATAAAATCAATGGAAATACCCTGAGAGTCATCACAGTTTAAATCCCTGAATCTGGAATAAGAAAACAAAAACTGCAAATTAAGGTTCATTCATTATCTACAGAAATCCGTTTCTTTTCCTTTATATAGATTATTTGATTTATACGTAAAATATATTTCTTAGTAAGGAGGGGCGATTTCCGTCCTCTTCGCGATCAAATGAACTTACGGCTTAATCACGTAGACTTTTTATCAATAATGGTGTAGCATAGTCACCGATAACTGCTTTGATATAGAATATTCTACTCCGGCCTGGGATCAAGTGTCTAAACATGGAACATGGAGTGTAATATTGAGATTGGATGGCATATAAAGAAGAGTGAAAAACATAATAAACAGAATAGAGGATTACAATTACAAAGAGAGATGAGAGAGATTAACTACTTTACTAGAAAGAAAAATAAGAGCTGATCTAATTGAAACTTTCAAAACAATAAATAAAATTACTAATTATGGTAGACATTTTTGAAAATAGTTCTCCTCGAACAGGAAAGTTATTACCATGGCAAATTCTTAAAAAAAATGAGTGTATTAACCAATTGGATTTTTTGCTAATAGAGTCTATGTACTCTAGAATAGTAGTAATAAAGTCTAGGAACAAATTGGTTAATCAGATCAAAAACTATAATAGAACAAATAAGATTATTTTGGTTGGTTGGTTGGTTGGTTGGATTTTACGGCATGTCCAACCTTTTGTGTTATTTTATGCCCAAGACATTTTGTTTGATTCATTCTTGATGGGTATTCAACATTTTTTTCTAAACTCAATTTTTAAACACATTTTTACACTTAAAAAAATTGAACCCATAGAGGGGACCCTTATAGTTACTACCACTCCAAATTGTTTTGGATGATTTCAGAAAAAAAAAATAGTAAGAAACTAATTTAAGGAGAATGTTTTGGAACTATCGGTTGAATTACTTAAGAAAAATGTGATTCGTATATAGATATTATATTGATATGTTATGTGGTAAGATTATTTTTTTTTTTGGCTAAAGGTTGGATGGGAGAAGTTAGAAAAAAAAGAGTTGCATAGGAGGCAGAACATACAGATAGAAATAAATAATACTATTTATCATCATTATCCTCATCATCACAATCATCCAATCTTGCCAAAGGCGCGGATTTCCTAAGCCCCCCCTCTCTCTCTCTCTCTCTCTCTCTCTCCTCCCCCCCTCTCTCTCTCTCTCTCTCGCGTGCGCCATCCGGTCCTATCGGTCATCGCTTTTCGTAAGTCATCTAGACGGCACTCAGTGCCCTCACAGAGCTGATGTATAAGTTTTGCTGATCAGCTAATACTGGTGTGTACATGTGTTCGTACTTACTTCCTTATTGCTTAGCATGTCTTGCTCATCTTTCTTGGATGCTATGTGAAATGGGATATAAGCGGTTGTATATTTTGTACAGTGCTGCTTCCATGATTTGCTTAAAACAACACGCAGCATCCTTGTGTAGATCCCAGCAAGCTTTTCGTAAGCAGCCATACACTAGTGCTGATGCAACTTCAGCTTGAACGAATTACTGTATTATTTCATCAGAGATATCAGATTTCCATATGATCGATAACCTGTCAATAGCCGTTCACATCTTTCCTATGTGTGTGTTAACATCTGGTGAGGATAGTGGCTAGACACCCTGTAGGACGAAAAACAATACCCGTTTAAAGGGCGGAGGAAGCTATTGGCTCAACGGTCATCTAGAACATTATTTCTGATAGTGTTGGACCACTTATTCCTTCTTAGGTTATCCAACTAGGAGAAGGACAACTCTGATTTAACACCTGCGATTGTACTAAATACTCTTTCCGACCGTCAACCCTGAAGGATTATATTGAGTCGAAATATAGATTACAGTGTGAACCAAGGAGGTTGAAAAATGAGTGGTGGTCAAAGATCCCCTCTGAAATTCAGAACGCCTTTGATAAAAAGGACCAAAAACTGTTCTATGGCCTCATGCCTAAGATTTTCGGCCCATTGACTTCTTCCGTTGCTCCTCTAAGGTCAAGGGACAACACCACTTTGATCAAAGAACCCGAAAAAAAACCTTCAGCGATGGCAAAAACACTTCATGGGGTTATTTAATAGCACTTCAGTAGTCAGTGTTGATGTTCTGCAGAGTCTTCCTCAACATGAGTCCAAATATGAGATGGAGTATTTACCAGCTTTTGCAGAATTTGAAATGGCTGTCAAACAAATTAATTCTGGTAGGGCACCAGGTTTAGATGGGCCTCCAGTAGAACTGTTGAAGGTAAAAAGTTTTAATATCAAACATGCTCTGTTTGATCTCATCACTCAATGTTGGAATGGTTCTCCTCTACTAAATGACTGGATTGATGGTGCTTTGGTGTGTTTATTCAAGGGTAAAGGAGAAAAAGGTAGTTGTGATAACTACATTGGAATCACACTTCTGGGTGCAGTTAGCAAGGTTCTCTCAAGAGTCTTGTTGAATCGATTGCTTTTGTACATTTGTCCTGTAGTCATGACATGATATTTTCAGCCAGGTAAGTGCAGGAGGTGTGTATTGAGCAACGCCCACCCCCCATATCAGGTTTTTGTCGATTCGAAAAAAAAATTTTGATACAGTCAACAGAGATCCATTTTGGACGATATTGGGTAAAGTTGGATGCCCACCAGTATTTGGGAATATATTCAAGTGGTTGCACAATGGTATGAAAGCTAGAATTGTCATGAATGGTCGATTGTCGTATGTAATACCAATAGATAAAGGGGTTAAGCATAAAGATGTCTTGACACTATTCTCAATGTTTTTTTTCTTTAATATTAACTCATGCATCTCAGCATTGTGAGAAGGGCATCATCTTGGAATTTAGAACCACAGGAAGAGTTTTTCACTTAAGAAGATTTAACTTCAAGTCAAAGACATCCTACACACTTATCAGAAAGTTCCTTTACGCCGATTTATAGGTCCTGTGTGTTGTGTGTTCTATTGTACTCCTCGGAAACATGGACATTTTTTCGAAGACATTTGAAAATTCTTGAACACTTTCATCAAAAATTTTTGAGGAGCATTCTAAACATCAAGTGGAATTCTAACACACCTAACACAGAAGTCCTTACAAGCGCGGGATACACAAGCAATGAAGCTCTTATCATAACGGCCCAAATGCGATGGGCAGGTCAGGTTGTGCATATGTGATGTTAGAATGCCGAAGCAACTCCTTTACGGTCAGTTGCATGATGACAAAAGGCCACAAATGGGAGAGGTATAAGGATCGCTTAAAGACAACATTGTAAAAATAAAGAAAAACTGAGAAAAACTGGCATTGAAGTGAACTGACTTGAGAATTCAAGTGGATTATGGCTGTACCAGTTTTGAGAGTAAAAGAATTGAGCATGAAAACCTTAAGAGTCAACATCGAAAGGGATACACCAGTCATATTGAAGAGTACATGGAGGGTTGGAAATGTCAGAATTCTGCTTTCTAAGGCGGGATATAACAATCATAGGAAGTCTCATCAGGGACAATTCATGCAAACTTCAGGAACAAACAATGCGTCTTGTGCAATCTGTAACAAAATCTGTAAGTCAGCTTCTGGACTTAAGAGACGTATGGTGGTGCGTAAGCATAATATTTTATCATCTAATCCATCTGATACAACGGGAAGGACGTCCTTCCTATGTCATATTTGCATCAAACTTTGTGGATCTGCAGCGGGTTTGATGAGTCATTTGAGGACTCATGAGAGGAAAGGTTCTGGTGGTGGGGTTATAGGATTGTGCAGGACGGCAGTGATCTGTATAGATTATGCAATTTCTATAAGTAGATTAGATATTTCTACCGAGTTATATGGTATGGGATAATAATTTCAGAAGTGTGCCATTTAATGTGCAAATGGCACCAACTTCATTAAAACACACGAGTATCATTTATTTAAGTTCACGTCGAGACCAATGCCACTTGCTGCCTACTTCAGACTATGCAGCTAAAATTCGATTTCAGCAGGTGCAATGGCATGAAGTGCTAGATCATTTGATCTACGGCTTACGGTCTAGTCATGTTCAAAATACCGATTCCCGCTAGATCATCTAAGTTAAACAGTGATGATCCTGTTCAATGCTTAGTTGGGTAACTATTTAAGTAACAACATGTACTGTAAGAAACCGAATATCAAAATGACTTGATTCGGCATTAAACGATACGAAAGGGGTTCATAAGTCGTAAAATAAACCAACCACCAACATTTGATCGCCAATATATGATTCGTTATTATTAGTGGAATTCAACGTCTGCAAGTGTGTGGAGCATTTTCTATTGCGAATAAATATGTTCTATTTTATATAATCTGAAAATATATGGTATTTGTATGTTAGCTAGTGTCGTAAATCTTGAAACCTAGTCTCAACTCACCATATTTTTTCCTTTTTTGTCAGCACCATTGCTTTTCTATTTATCATATAAACCCAACACAACTAATGCTTAGAGAGTGGAAATTCATGTATTTTTTCTTTTTTTCCCTTTCCTTTTCCTTTCCGTTTCAAAATAAATCATAAATCACTAAATATTCTACTTACTTTCTTTCTACAACGTTATTAGAAAGTTCATAATGTCAGAATTGAATGGAGCGCCTATATTAATATTTTTTCGAATGATCGATCTTTTGTCAATATTTGTCATATCGATAAAATTATTGTCATTGTTATACACGGAGCAGTGGTTAAAGTTGAGTTTGTAATATGTTGTCAAGTTATGAGTGTCTCACGCTTTGATCGACATCCGCTAAATCAAGTCTGCAACACGCAATGAATAGATTGTTTTAATAATACTATCTATACATATATAAAATACAGATGGTGTCTATGTATATGTATGTATATATGTATATTATAGTCAGATTGCCAAGCGCTACTGGTACTATGTAACCCAGTACTATCTGTTTCATAGTCGGTTCATCGACGACTAAACCGGTCACCACATTAAGCTTGTCTGGCGAGTAGGGTGGCTAGACACCGGGCAGGACATCTAACAAAACAAAACCTGTCAAAGCGCGGAGGAAGCCTTTTTCTCAACAGCTATCCAGCACATAACGTAGAGACATAGAAATACCAGGATTGGTATTCAGACGCCTAGAAAAACGACCCGGAGAGTTGCTTGGCTCACCCTTGTCAAGGCGAGCGTCTAGGAGAAGGAAAACTCTTAGATATAACCTGTGGCGGCTACTGCAACCAATGATGTCGACTTGTTCTTCTTTTTGGTTCTGTGTGGCAGTCGCTCAGAGAGTGGGATTAGTTCTGTGCAAAGTCTTTCCCTACTTAAAAAAGATTCAGGTACATGCATTGTTTGATATGCAATACATATCTTACCATTTATGTAAGACTTTAACTGGGTTAAAAAGACACATTCGCGCAGCTCATCTTTGAGCTGTTTTCTTTCGCTATTTTCAAGCATTGGCAAAACTCGCAACCGAGTGCTGTAATCATGTATGTATGTGGTGGGGTTGTAGGATTGCGAGGAACGACAGTGATCTGTAAAGATTATGCTAGTGCTACGTGTGTATGTATGCCCGGTTGAAAAATTAGCTTAACGAAATTCATTTGGATTAAAAATAAGCTTGACAAAAACAAAGGTAATGTTTAACCCCATAAAAATTGCACCGTATATCACGTATAACCATTCATGGTACTCGTGTGGATGTTGATGAAATCTTTACATACTTAGGAAGTACACTGACATGTAATGGCTCTTTAGATGCTGAGATTCACATGCATCCACAAGGCATATGTGACCTATTGAAGGCTTAAAAAACGGTTATAGTCTAATACCAGCATTACCCATAAAACAAAGTTGAAGGTTTATAGGTAGGTACTGCGCATTGAGTGTTCTATTGTACTCTTTGGAAACATGGACATTGCTTCGTAGACATCTGAAAATTCTGGAGCACTTTCATCGAAGATGTTTGTGTTGCATTATCATGCAACGGAAGAGGAAGCTTCCGGCAAAAAGACAAAGATAAAGATAAAAATATATATTTAAAAAAGGGAGAACGGAAGAGAGGTCTTCCGGTCAAGAAGCAGGGAGAGGATGAAGAAATAGATAAAAGAAAAAAAAGGAAAACGGAAGACACCTATTCCGGTGAAGAGGCCGAAGAGAAAGATAAAGAAATAGATAACAAATGTCCGTTATCAGATCAAGCAATAAAAATGCGTGGGCATATTTATTTTATATAAAGCCTACCGGATGAAGGGTCAAGTCAGTCCCTAGCGCGCAGCTGAGAAGTTAACCTTGTTGCCTCCCGCCGTATCAACCACCCTTGGGCATTTGCATTGTGAACACTCGACGCCGCCCTCGCCAACCGCTCGGAAGTTCATTGTGAACACTCGTCGCCCCTCACCACCCACACACCGACGAAAATAAAGACGGGTCATATTTTTATATATACGTGTCTGTGGTTTCATTGAAGTCCAGTCAAGCGGCTATACAATATTTCAGACGAATTCTAAACATCAAGTTGAATCCAACTGATATAAAAGTCCTTAAGGGCAGGTTGCACAAGCATTGAAATTCTCATCTTAATAGCCCCAAGTGTGATGGGCAAATCACATTGTGCGTATGAGTGATGTTAGAATGCCAAAGCAACTCCTTTACGCTCAGCTGTATGATGGCAAAAGGCCACAGCATAATTCTTGGAAGAGGTATAAGGAATGCTTAAAAAAGCAACCGCGTAAAAATAAAAATAGATCTTCACAACTGAGAAAGGTTAACATAGAAGAGGACTGAATGGAGAATCCACGTGGATGATGGCTGTACCAGTTTTGTGAGTGAACGAATTGAGTATGAAAACATCAAGCGTCAACTTTGAAAGGAATCCGACTGTTATATTGGTAAGAACATGGAGGTTTGGAAATGTCAAACATGTGGTCGAATTCTGCTTTTTAAGGCTTGGATATGTCAATCATTGGAAATCTCATCAGAAACAATTCATGCACACTCCAGGAACAAACCTCTAGTCTTAAGAGACATATGGTGATGCACAAGCATCTTATTTCCCCATCTGATCCATTTGATCCACTGGGAAGGACATCCTTCTTATGTAATATTTGTTTCAAACTTTTTGGATCTCTGCAGCAGGATTGATGGGTCACACAGGAGCCTCATGAGAGAAAGGTTCTGGCGGTTGGCGTGGTAGAGAATGTGAGGACGACAGTGTAATTTGTAAAGACTATACTCTGTGCATTTTATTGCCTTAATATAGAATATGTAATGTATGCATATGTCCGGCCAGTGACCACATAACTACGACAATAACACAATAAGAGTACCAGATAATCTACTACACAACATTGAAATACACTAGTCTTCAGCCATTATGGTAGCAACAAAAATCTGCCACGATATTTCTGAACCAAAAAAAATTACATTCTATATAAAAATTACACTTAACAAGTCTATTAAAAAATTAGTCAAAGCCTTGCATAAACAAGCATCAATAGTGTTGTACCCTCTGCCCACCTCCCGCCTGACTGGTACCCCGGTTTTAGCTCGTAACTGTTCAATAGGGAAAATGGATCGACTTAATTTTTCTCACTGACAAATCCGCTCTTTCTTTTATTAAGATTTCAACTGATAAGTGAATCGTCTACTGCACGCAAGTTTCATGTCTACATAGAGCACCTACAATTCTTAACGCACCAATGAATTATTGAACACCGCAATCACAGAGCCCTAACCTACATGTCAGACCCGGATCTAAACTACCATGCCCCGGAGCACCAACTGAATCAGAAATACAATTGACTTAAGCACCAAACACCTGTCAGGAATCCAAAGAAAGGACTTGATTCAATAGACATCTCAAAAGAGCTATACACAAATCCTACACATTGAAAGAAATTTGACAATGTATCACTATTTAGTTGTTTGGTTTTCCTTATTCTGTACTGGCTGGTTGATTTCTCTTTAGTATAATATAATAAAGTTCATAATAATATAATAATGCCAAGGCACCCAATCAAGCAAAGCCAAACTCAAAGGAAACGTTAAAAAAAAGAATAAGTAGGTAACACGGAACAACGAGCAACCAAATCCTCAACAATGCTTCAGCCGAGGAGTAGACCATTCCATCCACACCTGCTATACCCGCAGCGTCATCTCCATTATAACGATCAACTATCTGAGGCCCGATATCTTGAACACTAACCCAGACCCCGGGCTCAAAAAGATTAAAACAGTCAGACATGACCCACATCGGACCAAAAGGCTCAATACTACCATAGAGACCCGATAATACATTAGGCTCTTCTGCCCTATCGCAACTGTAATCAGACCAAGAAAGCCCCACCAACCCACACCTATCGGTCCGCTGCTCAACAAGACGGTTCATATAGGTCTGATAGACACCTCCGAGACTCCGCACGCAATAGGCTATAGCACATAACATCCGCCAAAGGCAACTCGCCCGCTTGCGCATCGTAAAAAAGAGCAAAGGAGACATCGAATATCTACCTCAAATCATACTGGCAGCCTCAGTAACTGCAGTTAGAAGACACTTATGCCACCAAATATAACAAAAACAAAGGAAACACAAATGAAAGAAACAATCATCATGAGACTCACTTCAACACGCAAGAATTGACCGAGGTCATGACATTGCGAAACAAGACCCTGCGACATGTTAAAGGAGGAAACTCCAAGACGCAGAATCGAGTCACTCTATAATTTCTGCTCAAAACAATTCCAATAGGAAGTCAATATACTCATAATCAATAAGAACCCAACAACAACCACGCTCTAAACCAACTAAGACTTGGATTGGTGAGAACTGAGACTAGTAAAACCATGCTATTACCATGAATGTAGCAATTAGCCAACAACGCAGGAATACAATATTATTGTAGTCTGAGTACGCGCACCACACTGAGCGTCAAGACCAGCGATGAATACCTCTCCAGCTGGTTAAACTTATCCCGTGAAAACTTAACTATTTGACCCATACACACAAAATCAGAATATATGTATAAACCCAGAATCTTCTTGAGAACTGAAACAGCATCCAACATATATCCTTACTTTCTACGAATAAACTGATTATCCTGACTAATCCAGCTCCATATGAGTCGAAGACACAGATCGCAAGCGAATTGATTAACAAAAACGAGGAAAATGTTTAACACTGGTAGAATTCTTAGCAGATTCACGCCGATCACAGAGCTGAGATTGATAGGAAAATTAAGACGATACACAATACCTGGCCCGTGCTAGCGACATTGAAAAAAGCTGCGATAGCAATATTAGAGAGATCAAAGATGTATCAATTGAAGCATTGACGGTCCCAAAAAGCCTAGAAAAAAGTCTGGAGGAACTGAAGCAGAGGAAGAACTTGAATTCATCCAAACCAACAGCATTGTGCATCCGCTTAGAATACCAGCCAGAGTCATCGAACCTAGATGCAGAGCTTGTTGTCACTCCACAATCCCCAGTGACAAGGACCATCAGCAAGGCTGTGCTTGAAAAACCACTAATCAATGAGTTTGCTTATAAAAAAGGTATGTGAGTAGCAGAAAGTATAGAGTAGAATGAAGTAGAACGAATGGTGACACTACCGAATCAGAACAAGAATAAACACTGAAGAAGAAAGCGAAAATTACCAATACTTGCGGAACTCATGCGAATCGGACACCATAAAAAAGACAAGATGAAGTAGAAAAAGAGCAAGAGTCGCTCAAAAAGGACACAGAAAACTCCCCTTCAGCAGCAGCAAATATTCCACTCGATTTCGGAATAGCAACCTGCAGCATGTCCCCACTAGTAGATATTCTAGCAACTCATTCCTTAAAGTGAACGAGACGAGGAACCTCCGACGATGCCACTACACATTTACAACGATAACCCCAATCGTGTGAGTACTGCGATTGCATAAAACTCCAAGAGAAGACACTAGACAATTCTATACTCGATCATACAAAGAACAGAGGACAGTCGATGAAACCAGTCCGCCAGCACTGCACAACATGATCATTAACTCTCCTCCCAACTAGCTCTCTCTCCTCTCCTCCACTCATCAAATTATATATCCATACTAAACTCACAGCCCCCTAAACTACAATACCCATACTACTATATCATAATATTAAACATATTTAATAAACTATACGTGCTCATTCAGGCTTGTTCCGGGCATAAAATTGACATATTATCATAATCTGGTTAATTTTCTCCGACGCGTTGAGAACGGTATGACCCACAACACTATACCTAATATGTGTCGTTGTGATGAGTATAGTCCGAGGGACAGAGAAGAGATGGACAGAAGAGAGACAGAGAGAAGGTAGAGACGAGAGAAGCCCCTCAGTGAGAAGAGAAAGACGGAGAAGGAAACAAGACAGAGAAAGAGGCTTGTGAGAGAGAAAAAGAGAGAGGAATCCTAGAACAAAGAGAAGAGAGCTAAATAGCTAGATATTAACCGGGGCTTCAACTGATGTAGAAAATAGAGAGATAGACAGATAAGTATATTTCTTAAAAACTTTATGAACAAAAGTTTTAGTATAATGTAAGACATAAAAGTTTACTTCAGAATGCAAAATCGACACAACCTGCTCTTTTACCAAAAACAAATGATTCACTGTCTTTATAAAACAATATGGATGTGACCAATCTGGCCAGAATAAAAGAAATTGCCGTATATTCAATATAGTATACACAACAAAAGAAATGAACCTATCTATATAAATATAATATACAAATATATCATCATATCACTACTATATACAATACTGGCGAGAACAATCAAAAGGAAACTAAATCCGACAGTACTGTGAACAAAAAGGTTAGACAACACAGGCATATGATAGAAGAATTTCACCACCCCACTTCGCGCAGCCACCATCGAAGAAAGCCTTAAGCACTACCCTCCTACAACCAACTCCCATTTCCAGACCACCAACGACCAGCACCCTCCACCTTATATACACCCCTGACCTCTCACCCAGTATCGAACAAATTTCCCAATTCGAAGCCAAACTCTATCCCCACATCTAACTGAAAAGCGATCTACCTAGACCGAAACGTTACAACTCGACATCAGTCCATCTACAATAAAGATCATTTTCTACTAAAACATTCAGTGTTTGTCCTACCTTTTGACACCAATCTATAATATAAATTATTAACACCACCATACTATATATATATAATATATATACTATTAAATCATATATATAACTTTGCCGAGCGATGTGCTTATTAAAGTCATACACCTTAATTTTGAAAAATTACATTCACAGTAAATCAACCCGACATAAAGATCTCTCCTCAGGCGGCATATACCATAGTTCAAATGCTATAAGCTTAAACACAATCACAGAAGAAATTAGCCTTACATTCAGTGAAACCACAAATCAACTGAGCCCCCTATATTCATTAATGCTGAGTAACTAAACTATAGATTTTCCCAAAAACATTAGTTACCCTGACTTCCCACATGCGATCCACCACTATCCACCTCCTAAATATGCCACACCACGCTAAACAAACCACAACCTACCTAAAAACTAAAACCCCGACCTAACTCACATTTTCCATAATGCCTACCTAACGTCTACTACACATTTAAACTATATTCATAATATTATAATAATTATATCTAAATATTCAAGCCCGACCCGCCAGACAAAACCACCTCATAAGAAGCACAGACACCGAGAGCCGCGATACAGAACGAAGAACCACGAAGAACGAACCGAAAGAGGGTAAACGATCACCCGAAACACAATCCACACCCAACTTCCGCTCAACTTCGACTCAACAAACCAACCACATCACCACCCCAATGACCTCGCCACAAACAACCAACCACAGCAACAACAACTCCACACACACACCACTCAGCCACACACAGACAAACCCCAACTACACACCACCCCACCGTCACCACGACCCGAGACACACAACCACACAACGCACATCGCACAAGCACCCACCAACCTCCACCCCAACTTAACTAACACAACATCACCGACCCAACGGTGACATAGAACCGAGAGAGATTGAACAATTTCATTGAATATATATACCAAATCCTATTGTGAAAGTCTTGATCATAAGTGGCTAGTATGCTGCTTTAAAACCAATGCAACAATTTTTAATTGTGTTGTACTATAAAAATATAAACATAATATGATATATATATATGATATTATATATAAATGTAATACATATATATATATATATATATATATATATATATATATATATATGAAATAATTTAAAAACACAGTGAAAAGAACTTAAAGTTGTTTTAATGTATAGTTCCCATATTCGAGATTGGTCCAGCCAAGTGTAAAATTATTTCCAACCTGTAATTAAAATTCCTTTTTAAAAATGTTTTTAAAACTGGTTGATTAGCACAAGCTCTTGAACAACTGACAGTTTCACAAAATACTTTTAATTTCAACGGTATTTTATATAAATTATATCTCAATTATATATATATATATATATATATATATATATATATATATATATATATATATATATATATATATACGGAGGAACGTGGTGAAATACGGTAGTAGGAAATGGACACGGGTGAGACGATTTCAAATTCTGGACGCAGTTGTTTCTATTTCATATTGCACTAATACCCTTATGAAAGGTATGAATTCAAATAAGGGTAAATAGTAGTGCAGACTGGGCTATTCGATGATCGTTAGGCAAACGGTCTATGAGAAGAAAAACTCTAAATTGAAACCTGCTAAACTCCGCTAAAGAGATGGCAGATCTTGATAATGCGGACAGGTTGGTATATATATATATATATATATATATATATATATATACATATAATTTAATCCTAGGTATCTGTTTAACACATGATAGAAGTTTTTGTCAAATGTCCACACAAATTAAAACAGCCGTGCGTTTAAAGTAATACATATTCTAAAGAATTTCGTAGTTATTACACGTGGTTTAGAATACTCACCTGTAGATCGATTGTGTGAATGTCAGGATCGTGATTTTTTCCATATTTTTTAAAGATATTTTATTATCGTAATATTGTTATAATTCTTTCAGATTTTGTACTGTAACGATTTCACTAACATTTTAAGTTTTATAGTTTATAAGAAGACAATTCACTGTAAAATACACCAGAGCCTTCAACTAGTTAATTTGTGGAGTAAAATCAAAAGAAAGGGATAATCAGGATAAATATCTAGTCCATGCCAGAGAACTGAAAAATGTATAGTCGATGAAGGTGAGTCATGGTCAATTCCAAAAGGATCAGAAAAAAAGGCGACGGGAACTGGAAGAAAAATCGAGACCATCTAGACTTAAGCACTGTTGTTAATTTGTTAGAATACCGAGAAAGCTCTGGTGAGCTGAAATGATCTGCTGTCTCTCCGACTCCAGTGTAGGTCACGATGTTGAAATGCGTAATATAATATTCTAGGCAAACTTCTGGATATAGTTTAATTAGTCTATGCAAAATCTATAAAATATCATCTAGTAATATGTAGTAATATGTACACATGTATCATGTGTACAACAGTAAACGATATCTGGTGGTGAGTAATGTGTTTTTAAATCTGTATGGCATTACTTCCAAGTCCACCCCGACCAAGAGTAGTAGTATGTGTTAAGGTCACATCTATGGGTCAAATAGACATTTGATAATTAGTTGTATAAGTATAGTTGACACCATAAAACTGGTTGCAAATTATTTATAATAATAGTTACATGAAGCTATAATCAATTATTATTGATTATTAGATACTGAAAATCATATAAATGTAAACAAAAAGTATTGTAGATAAAGAATAATAAAGAAATGCATTCAATGAACACGGAAAATATAATTATGATTACAATAAAAAAAAGTACAAAAGAAGAAAAATTCGACATTAAATAACCTACGAGGAGAAGATAAGCCTAAATTATTTTTTACAGTATTTAACTGCATTATTATATATAGTTGTCTGGTTAGTTAGATTTTATGGCATGTCAACCCTTGTTGGGTTATTTTATGTTCCATACATTTTGTTTTGTTCAATCTTGTTGGCTATTCAAATTTCTTTTCAAACACACAATTTATCAAAACCATTTTAAACTCATTTTTTCTATTTAACACATAGATAGGACCCTAAAAGTCACTACCCCTCCGGGTCAGAGTGGATTTGAGATTAATGGTAATGAAGGAGTACTTCACACTCCCTACAGCTCCAAAACTGGAATCTCAACACTAAATAGAGTTTAACGTCATACCCAGAATATATATGTTCTAGTAAGAACTGACTGTTTCCCTATCTTTAAAAGATTCACTCTGACACGTGAACGTTTGTATCCTCAGCAAAAAGTAGAACAAATTTGATTGCGATTCACAGAACCCCCCCCCCCGCCGCTTTGCATATGCTATACCGTTGCTGCTGATCGAATCGGTTGACCTCGTCAAATCCTGGTTAACTGTTCTTTTTTTAAGTCTGCGTTGCTAGCCCACTAGACGAGATGTTGAACTTTGTCAACTCACTTTTCTTCTGGCTGCTGACCTGTTCTTTAATAACTTATCTATTCGTATCCCGGTAACATTTGCTTAAAATAGATGTTTTTTTTTTCGTTTGAAGACATATCAAACCTTGTGGGTTATTTAATGACAAATCTTTTATATATTATATATATATATATATATATATATATATATATATATTTTGTTGGTACAAGTGCAGAATAACATCCAAGAGATAATATCATTAGAATGACATTTTTATGTATAAATAACATTAGATTACGGAAATTACCGAAGTAGCCTAACCTAAACTCAACCCTAACCCTAACAATAACACTAACCTTAAAACTAAAACTAACCCTAACCCTTGCCCAACCCTAACCATAGTTTCTCAAAGGTTTCGGGTATTTCCGCGAAATGTAATGCTTTTTTACGTAATCTAATGATATCATATCTCTTGCGCTCTATTCTGTATTGTTATTCTTGTTTATAGAATCAATTTTCATTAACTAGATGTGCATAAATAAATACTGGTAGTTGATCCTCAGCCACCGCTTTCTAACACCCATATAATAAAAAGGGTTGTTTGTTTGATGAATTTGAAGAATATGGTCGGGACAATCAGATACGTCATAGGGTTTGACATGACCAGCCGATTGATCAAATGGCTCCGCCGTCTAACCCAAGTAAGAGCCGTAATAGAGTGTTGCATATCAAACCGGTGAGCCACAACAATCCTGTTATCAGTCGCCATCCACGTCCCACTGGTGTCCCCATTGGTAGGGGCAAATCTTACTCCTCTGCAGAGGTGCAGTCGATGTATTCTACAGTCCCAGCCGACCGGGTCGCTTAAAATGTTTCAAGTTGTCAGAAGGGTGTTGATATATTGGTTTTAATTTGAAACGTTTCTCTCAACGATTGTCACAGTTACCATTCGAAAGCCGATATTATTGGGGTTATTTCTAATCTCTTTCCCTATCTCTGTTCCTCTCTATTTCTCTCACTTTATATATATATATATATATATATATTATATATATATATATATATATATATATATATATATATATATGGAGAGGGGAGTGAATTAGTCTTGTAGATTAATTTTAATTAAAATCCTGATTATATTTCTCCGGGGCACTAATTAAGATTACATTTAATTCGCCAAAGCTCTTCCGTCTTCAAGTCAAACGTTTCCTCAGGGACCTTTCCCCAAATCCGAAATATGTATGTGTTTTGAACACCTAATTAGAAAACTATGTGGAAGTAATTTTCTTGCTTTGCCAAGTCGAGTTTTAAAAGCAATTGATTTTTCTTTTTCATATCTTAAATTCTGAATTAATTTTCGACTTAAATTTCCGATTTGACTGTTGGAGGCATCACCCCAAGGATTTGTGATTCCATTCGTTTTCAGTCAAATGCCAAAAATATCACTTGAGCGTTCTTTTCTTAAGATTATCATGTGAACTGTTAAGACAACACGTTTAATATCAGAGTTTCTTCTGTAGAAGAAGCTTGATTTATTTACAAGATTTATCAAAAAGGCAAACACTTTTTGAAAGATTATTGATACAACTAGCATGGATATACCGCAGTATGATAATCTAATTATTAGAACGTTTAATATATTTACTTAAGAGCTACTGAATATATAGTTCAATATGTAAAAAGTATAATAATCTTGATTTAACGCTCTCTCACTCTCCTTTTTCTTTCCTTCTTTTCGTCTTTTAATTATGTTCGATTGAAACAGATTAGCTTTATCTTTACTCTCTTTCTTTTCTATTATATTTTTCTGTTTAGCATGTCATTTTTCTCTCTTTTTTTCTTTATAATAAAAATTGAATGGCCCATTATTGAGCTGAGGTGAAGATACGCATATGAAATAGGAATTCGGCAAATAAGCAACATCATACAATCAGTATTTACATTGTTGAATTTCGTCTTGGACAATTTGGAGAGTCTGATTTTTAACCAGAGGGTCTTCAACATGATAACGGTCGTACTTTTAAGGAACAAGCGTATTAATATATAGATTTTTACCAACCCCTCTGCACGAGCAGGGATGTGAAACAAGGTCAATTTATTATTTTCGAGGAAGGGTTTCTCCACACTACCCAGAGCTCAATAAATTGAACTTAAACATTAGTTGCAGTTTTACATCATCCCCTAGAAACTAATATTCTCAGCCATCGTCATTGAGCTCGTATATGAAGAAAAGTGTTGATGTTTGCCATAAGGATAATAGAGTTGGGTCAATCATAGCTAGAGGATGTTGCAAAAGGATAGAGGTTGTACAATTAAGGAACAAGAGTATTAATATATAGATAATCATTGTAGTTGTGGCGCAAGGACAGGAATATGGCGTTCTTAGTGAGGATCTCAGTGAGGACCTCAATAACAATGATCTTCATTTACTCAAGGGACGTGGTGTAATGGTTACCGTCGTAGGAAATGGGCACGACGATATTAGTTCAAATCCTGGACGTGTCTGATTGTATTTCACATAGCGCTCATACCATTGTGAAAGGTACGAATCCAATTATTCTCCTTCTAGCTATGCGTAAATAGTAGGGCAGACTGGGCTCTTTAAGCTTTGAATGGCAACCAGTCTGGGAGAAGGAAAACTCTGAATTCAATCTAAAGCTGCTCTCTTCAATCTAATGAAAAGTACTAAGGGATCTCCTCCTCCCCCTCCTCATTTCTTCCCCCTGCATAGTACATGCTGATCTAGGTTGCTATTACACCAGCAGAATTCTTCATGTTTTGCACCGTTTTCCCCCGAACATAAGACAGGACTTGTATTAATTTTAACTCCAAAATATAACACCATTATTCATGTATAAAAGAATGACACTAGGAAGTAGAAAATTACGAAATTTCTAAATAAACTGAAATTACGAAAAACGATTTACATTTATTTACTATTTACATGTTCTTGCATTCAAAAAAACTCATTAACGACAATTCATTCAAAAATAGTGTTTACGTCGCATGATGTGATTGTAAAGAATGCTTATTTCTTTCGTCTGTCTGCCGTTCTTAACTAGGACTTATTTCAAGGGGGAGCGCTTATATTAAAACCATCCTGAAAGATCACGCTAGGTCTTATTTAGCTGATAGGTTTTATGTTCAGGGAAACACGGTAGTAGTAGAAGAGAAAATAATGACCTTAGATGAATCTGTCTTTATATATGGCTTTTTGGTTAATATTTATTTTTTTATTTTTTACTTGTCACGACCCTTCAGCATTCTACTCTCTGAACTTAAGTGGGAGTCTGTTGTATTCCAAAATCTTATCAAAATTTGTTTCAATAGACAAGGTGAATTAATTCACGGACACAGCACATTTGGCGCTTACGTATTTGTGTATAAGTTGCCACATTCTAAAGTAAAAGCACCGGAAGTGACGTATATAAAAAGTTATGCCCATGCTCTCTCTCTCTCTCTCTCTCTCTCTCTCTCTTCTCTCTCTCTCTCTCTCTCTCTCTCTCTCTCTCTCTCTCTCTCTCTCTCTGCGCATAAGATTCACCGTCATGACAGAAGAGCGACAACTATTCAAAGGAAAGATGAAATATTCGTTGCCAAATAACAAAACAATAGACCACAATAATCTGTCCTAACCCACCTCATATATTGATTAAACACCTCGTCTAAGAAATATATAGACAACAACTGAATGAAGTTTTGTATATATTAGATCTTCACGTGTTCTTCTTTATTTTTTGTTGATGTTTAAATTTTAAAAGAAAAAAACCCGGAAAAAAACATTGAAATGAAAAAGAAAAAATAAGAGTTAAAAATCAATTAAGAAATATTTCAATTGAAATCAACGTAACATAATCAAGAATGAAACTCTTTTGTTATTTATCGAAGTATCCAGTAAACCCTGGACAAGTGAGTAATTTGTTGCACGAACTCTCTTATTAATATGCTAAAAGAAAAGTAAGTAGAAAAATGATATAGAAATTACAATTGATTATCTATATATAAGCCTATACATTATCTATTTATCTAGATAGATAGATAGATAGATAGATAGATAGATATAGAAAGAGAGAAGGGGAGAAGGAAAGAGAGAGAGAGAAAGAAAGAAAGAAAGAAGAAAGAGAGAGAAAAACAGAGAGAGAGAGAGAGAGAGAGAGGAGGTGGGTAGATAAATTGATTGATAAGATCTGCGTATATTGTATTAGTGAAATGTGGTAAAGTTCCATTTTAATCCCACTGAAAAACAAAAGAACATTTTTTTTATTCCCTGTGTTTGTTTCTCTACAGAAAATGTTAAAGATGTAAATCTATTCATTAGGGGCCTGAAATATGTTAGTTTAATAGTTATGCCAATTTAAGCCTATATCAATCAATCATTCAATATATCTGTATGCATATATATATATATATATATATATATATATATCCGTTGATCGTAAAATATATACACCGACCTATGTATTTATCAATTAAAACTTGCTTGAGAACTTAAGTAACCGGACAAATGAAAAGTCAGTCGTGTTCGCCCCCGGCTCGAAATAGTTGCTGAGTCTAGCTACACTGAAGATATATCAAAACACGGCGTGTTTATTTATATATATATATATATATATATTATATATATATATATATATATATATATATATATATATATATATGAAGAAAGGAAGTGAATCCGACGGTATGTAAGTATATTGAGAAAAATGAAACACCACAGGTTTAAATGGGTTAAGTGGTGAGTTTATTGGCCGACGCTGCAGTGTTTCGATCTATTAATTAGATCATCTTCAGGGCATTTGTTGGTATGTGGTAGGTGATAAGAAATTATTTATCACAGAATAGTGAGAAAAGCGAGTGGTAGTCCTTGTTATTCAGTCCGTTTTAAAAAAATTTTGAGGTTTGAAAAAGACGGTTTTGAAATATGACGTCAAATATTCTATTTTATGGCGTGAGTATGGAACGCTGTATTCTGATGGCAATTGTGTGCTAGTGAATGTTTATGCAAATAGTGTTAGTGTGGTTATAATTATGTGGAAATAATTATTGGTTAATAAGGATGTATGTTTTTGATTCTGTTTTATGACTGGTGATATCTTCCAAATTCTGTGTGTGTGTATGTGTGTGTCTGTCCAACAATGTCTTAGTATCATTCCAGGTTTGGCCTACCCTTTTTTATCATCATTATTAGGCAGGCCTTAGTAGTTTGTTTATTTGTGTGTGTGTCCTAAATAAAATAGTAAAATATTAATCTTAAATCATTTAAATAATTATAACCACACTAACACTATTTGCATAAACATTCACTAGCACACAATTGTTATCAGAATACAGCGTTCCATACTCACGCCATAAAATAGAATATTTGACGTCATATTTCAAAACCGTCTTTTTCAAACCTCAAAATTTTTTAAAACGGACTGAATAACAAGGACTACCACTCGCTTTTCTCACTATTCTGTGATAAATAATTTCTTATCACCTACCACATACCAACAAATGCCCTGAAGATGATCTAATTAATAGATCGAAACACTGCAGCGTCGGCCAATAAACTCACCACTTAACCCATTTAAACCTGTGTTTTTTTCATTTTTCTCAATATACTTACATATATAAATATATAATGCTCACGGTCTCCATGTGTATCTCCGTTATTAGCTTGTACATTATTGCCACTTACGATTTTTAACATTTTGTTTAAAAATTGGGTAGCTGATAATCTGCTATCAAATTATTCATGTGAATATCAGGGCGTGTGATATCATTCCATTTTGAGTTCTGAAGATAATTGAATTCAGTATATTTATCTCTTTTTCTTGTCATTATCGCTGTTATGTCTATATTCCCCTCTCCCCCTTTCTCTCCCCCTCTTTTTCTCTCTCTTGCTATATATATTATATATATATATATATATATATATATATATATATATATATATGAGAGAACACATGGAAAAAATCCAACAATATTAAGAAATTAGAAAAACGAAGTGTTCCAAAAATAAGATGAATTTATTTGAAATATACACATTCATCTTATATTTGGAACACTACGTTTTTCAAACTACTTAATATATATATATATTATATATATATATATATATATATATGTGTGTGTGTGTGTGTGTGTGTGTGTGTGTGTGTGTGTGTGTTTCTGTATGGTATCAGTCCTAAATAAATGCACCTAATATATTTGTTAGAAAGATAATTTATAATAACTCCTAAAACACAAGGATTTTTATCATTCATATATACATTATTTGATCTTTTCATATGCATATGTACACACACACACACACACACACACACACACACGCATATATATATATATATATATATATATATATATATATAAGTATTCGTAAGTACGTTTAAGGTAGACATCAAATCAACGGCGCTTGGTAACTTTCAGTTTCTCGTCTATGCGATTATCAAACCAACTTGGTTTGAAATCATCTCTTCGAGAAACTGACATTTACCAAGCGCATTTGAATTTGACTATGATACCTTAAATTAGATATATGCTCTATCAATGTTACTGAGCAATCATTATTTATTAATATACCAAACTGTACTATCAATATATATATATATATATATATATATATATATATATATATATATATATATATATATATATATATATCTTCTATTATTACACTAAAGCTGAGGTAAACAACTTTTATTTCCCTAAGGCTTTTTTTCTATTCAGTTTAATGATACAAAATTTATACTGAAATATTCCTTGGTTTCTGGACTACTAAATGTTTGTAAAAAATTCCATTTTAATTGGTTTTAATTAGTCATAATTAGCAATTAAATCAAAAACTGACCCGTCCCTCACCGTCATTCTGCATGTTACTCTTACCCTCTCTATACTTGATTACCTCCTCCATCTATGAAGATAGTCTCTCTATGTGAGTGAGAGTGAAAACGGAGAGTTATTGTGTTAGAGACATTTAACTATGTTAAAATTAATTAGGGGTGAGTAGGTACTGGCGTAACTACCGTAGACAAGTAGTGGAACCGTCCAAGAAAGCATCCTCTCTAGTAGATATAAAAAAGGATATTTTGCTGTGACGTCGAGGAATGGGGTGCAGATTGTAATGTGGTACTGCTGGGTAGCGAAATCTTTCTTGTTCGGATTAAGTTTATTTTTTTCCGCTTTTTTTTTTTTCGTAATGGAATTTATTTTGCCGAAAGAGTTTTTAACTCATAACTAGAATATGGTTAAATTTTGTGTTTAGCTCTGGTGTGCGAACCAACGTTTTTTCTTTTCTTTTTTTTTTTTTTTTTGATTTGTTTTTTATATTTTTGTTTTCGAAACTGTCATATTTACTTAACCTACTTAATGTAAAAATACGGTTGTTCTGAATAAAAAGAAAAACAATATTTGCATTTACTTGTTGGTAAAATCAAAATATTTACATTTACTTGTCGATACAAAGATGGCTTACTTTTAATGCCATAAAACCACTAAAATATAATTTGTCGATAAAAATGCCTTCAATCTGCTAAAGTATTTTTCCAGTTTTTCATTTTATTTCATTATATTCATTTCCAACAGACAATTACAAATACAAAATTAAAATATTTAGACATGCTTTTTTTATTTTAACTAAAAAAGACATTAGACAAACATTTTAAAAAATCTGAAGATTTATTTTTTTTATATTCTAATAAACAAATGTCAGGCCCTTTTGAATTTTAAAAACATATTTTATTTTATGGTACGATTGAAATACGTCACATGATTAGTTTACACCATATTGAAGGAAGAAACGTAATACCCTTATGATAACTTACTTAAATAAAAAAAAATTCTATATACCTTTCCTTTTTGGTGTTTCTGCAGCGACTATTATACCCGTTTTATTTCCTAATTTAAGCACACTGGTGTTTTTTTTTTTTTTTCGAAAAATTATAGCTGTATCAGCTAAGATATTTCAATCACAAAGCCCAACCCCCTAAAAAGTTTGTTGTTGGTCAAATTTATTTGCTTCCAGTTATTTCTTTAAAAGTAAAGTCGTCGGGGTGTTCTAAAGTCGGTATCAGCTATACAGCGAGGGAGTCTATCCCCTTTTCACTAGCGCTAGACCAAGGGATTGTTTTCTTAGCGACAGGATGGATGCTACACCTACCATCAGCTCATCACTTTATGACACAGATCCCTGCGATACGCTTTGGCGAGGGCCAGTATCAAACCAGGAACCGAGAGGCTCCTAGCCGAATATTCCACAGTAGTATACTGTATATAAATGAGAACAATAGTTTGTAATATATATATATATATATGTATATATATATATATATATATATATTACACAAAATTTTGGAAAACATGTCTGATTTAACATGATTAGTAAACTTGTTTTGTTAATAATCTAACTCTGGGAATTATTTCAAATCAACTTATTTGCGAAAGTCGAAAAAATTCGTGACTTTGATTTAATTAAAATAAAATAAAAATACCGAAAAAATAAAAAAAAATTTTTTAAGGGAGTTGGTGATAAAAAAAACCGCTGGAGGTTGCTTATTTATTAACGCCTTGAAACCACTTAAAAAATATTTGTCGATAAAAACGCCTTCAAACCGATAACAAAAATATTTTAAAGAGGGGGGAATATTTACATTTACTTGTCGTAAAAAGACTTGGGGTGCAAAATATTGCTTTCATATCGCATTAACTTTTCGGGAAAACACCTTCAATAAGTAGCAAGGGTCGGGTTTTAAGAAGGCACCGCTTAGCGTTTTTTAGGCTAGGATACCAGGAGACCAGAACGCATTTATGCGATATACACCAAAATGTTAGCTTATTTTCAATTTGAAAACGAATTAAAATTATTTAAATCCATTATTTAAGGTCAGATTTTTTGTTTTAGTCGAAAAGTAGTAACATAATCGGCACCAGTAAAAAGCAAAAAAAAAAAAAAAAGGCAAATTAAAATTATATATCTAATATCTTTAATACTCTGTAAACAATTAAATTCGTTCTCAAAGGCGGTTTTTTTTTCTTCTGTTTAAGTTAATTACCCTATAAAACTGTAGTACAATCATTTTTAAGAAAAATCATAGCCGGACTCCAGTAATTTTTTATAGTCTGCTGTAAATAAAATTGGAAAAATATTTTATTCAACATGATTATTAAACTTGCTTTTTTATAGATTAAGATAAATATCTAATTTAAAATATTTCATGTTGAGTAAAGGTAGTTACTGAGTTTTTCTAGATATTTAAAAATTGTGGAATTTTATTCAAATGTTGCAAACGTTGACTCCCCCCCACACCTATGATTACACCACTTGGATCCTAACATGGCACCTAGAGAATAAGCTAGATGGGAACGGCTCAAGAATGCAGTATGTAATTTTTAACAAGTTGTGAAAGCAACTGCATAGCCACTTGCCACTTATCACAGAAACCATCCGAGTATCATGAACAAGACATGCTGGACACTGCGGGAGGATTTAGGACAAACTCGTAAGTGATAGTTTTCTATCGAAACCAACAGTCAGACACACCAGTGTGGACTGTTAAGCAAAGACGTACGTTGACCAACTCTTCGAAGATAGTGGATGCTGTGCAGAGGACTTCCTGGGAGCAATAAATGATAGGGTAATGTTGGCGAGAGATTGTCATGGATATCCATGATTAAAATCCTAATTACCTGTAATTAGAAATTAAGTAACTAAGTGACCCTTCTCTTGTTTTTTTCCTTTGCTCAAATGAAAATGTTTACTCCGGTTTAATTAACTTATTTGGACAGTTTTGGAAAAATACACTCACCTGCTATATTTCTTACACATATACGAGGATTATTTCATTTATACTGTAACATTGTACAATCAGAACGTTTATTAATAAGCATTATTTATTACCGAGTTTAATATTATTAAAAGTGTGTATACGAAATCATGAACACGTGGGAATCACAAACTATTTACACCCTTTATGTACGTTTATACAATTTTAATTTATTTATATAGCTCCAATACTTTACAGTTTGTTAATAAATATGTAATAGAATCCGTTTGTATTGTTACATGTTGTTCAAGAGAAAAGCAAGATAATATGCAATTTGGAGTTGCAAGAAGGACAATATAAACAACGTCAATCCGCTTTGGGTTATTTAACTTCAGATTTTAACACTCCATTGCGGAAAGTTACTCTGACAACACTGGGAGGGTGTGTGAATTCAAAATGTTCTTTCTATTAGACAGGTTGCCGTTAACAAGGTTAGACAGCTGAGTTTGTAATGTAAATGTCCCGCACCGTTGAGGAGGGCCGCACTCATAACACGTCTGTGTCGTCGCGTAGCCAGAGCGTATCTATTGGGTTCATTTATTAGCCACACTTTCTCTGGTTTTGAATTCGGAGTTTTTTTCTCCTTTTCCCAGGCAGGTTGTCTTACGAAGGCTAAAGAGCCCTGTTTGTCCCGACATTTATTTGTAGCTAGAAGAGAAATAGAGACAAAGACAGAGAGAAACAGAGAAAGAGAAGGGATGACAGATAGACAGACAGAGACGGAGAGAGAGATAGAGATATATAGAGAGAGGGGGGATCCATGTCTTTCGCAAGAGCACTTATAAATAAAAGACCCAGCCTAGCTTTGCACGCTAAGTTAATCTGAGCTAAGATATCCCACAACAAAATGTGGTGTCCTGGGTATGACATTAAAACACATCTAATCCGAAGATTCCAGTTCTTGAGCTCTGGGGAGTGTGGAGTACCATTTCTTTGCCATTACTGACAGATCCACTCTGGCCTGGAGTGGTAGTACCTGTTAAAATCCCATATTTACGTCAAAATATATGTTTAGAAATATTAGTAATAGAGTGGAATACTTGATAGTATACAATTGTAACTTATTTGTAATAAGAAATAAAGTAAAGTCGGTGAAGTGGCCTTTTGTCGGTATCAGCCAGACAACGAGGGTGTATATACCCTTTTCAATAGCGCTAGCCAAGGGATATTGTTTTTGTGTCTGAAGTGGAGCGATATACCTACTATCAGCTCACCACTTTACTGCATTGATCCAAGCTGTGCTATTCATGCGCTAAGTCGGTGAGAGTCGGTATAAAAATCGGTACATTATCGTTCCTAGGGGGATGCTTACTGATAATGATTACGATTATTATTAATCACTTGAAATCAGAAAATTGTTTGCAGACACATGATTCTTATTAAATAGAAATAATTACTTGATACCATACGATTGTCTATAAATGATTTGTTAGGAATCTTCAAAACCATTCCGATGTGTGCACATTATTTGTATTAGGTAAACATACATAGTTTGGTTTATTTTAGTTGGTTGGATTTTACGGCATGTCAACCCTTTTTGATTATTTTATGCCAAAGACGTTTTGTTCAACTCATGCTTGTCATCAAATATATTTTTAACTAAAATTTTTTTACACATTTTTAAAACTCCTTTTTTCTATCTAACCCTTATATGGGACCCTAATAGGTACTGCCACTCGGTGTCAGAGTCACCTGGGAGTAATGGTGATGGATAGGTACTCCACGCTCTCCAGAACTCAAGAATTGGAACTTCATCATTAGATGAAGTTTAGCGTCATAAAGAGGACACAAGAATATCTGATATCATATTACTGTGTGGGAAATTTGTTGAGAAACAACTGTAGACAAAATTAAAATATAAATTTACAATTAACACGATACCCCAATCTCTGGGGATGAAATCACCCAAAACAGGTTGACATGACATTAAAATCAATCAATCAATCAATCAACCAAACCTAATTATGGACCCATATATGTCAAATTATTATTATTATTATTATTATTATTTTGGAATATAGAATGGGCGTGATGTGAAAGTAAAATCTTCTCTGTCTGTCTGTCTGTCTGTCTGTCTGTCTCTCTCTCCCTCTCTCTCTCTTTTTGTGTGTGTGCAATCATATTATAAATTTGAGTCCTGATGTATGGCTGATCTTTTAAAATGATCAATTGGACAGGTCATTGCACAGAGTTTCTCAATTCAAAACATGCTTGCCTATATTTAACGACAGCAGTTTCGGAAGAAGGGACCGCCATTTGTTATATAACCCTAATTAGTCAGTGACATGTCTCTTTACAAACGTCTGTTTATCATCGTTCGTCTCTGCCGCTGACTGCCAATGTCATACTGCTTTTCTCTCTCTGCTACCGGCAGTGCACAAAGTGATATGTCTTCTGCAAATGTTATCGACCGTCTTCCAGCCCTGTCACACTCACCATCTCTCTCTCTCTCTCTCTCTCTCTCTCTCTCTCTCTCTCTCTCTCTCTCTCTCTCTCTCTCTCTCTCTCGACATTTCCATGCATTTCTAATCCTCTCCATATCACTAATAATATCTGTCTGTCGGTTTGTCTGTCTCTTTCTCAATCTGTCTGTCTGTCTGTCTGTTTGTCTATACACGCGTTTGTAATACCTCCCCATATCAACAATTCCCTATCTGTCTCCGTCTCTGTCTCTCTCTGTCTGCCCCCTCTCTCTCACTCTCTCTCTCTCTCTCTCCCTCTCTCTCTCTCTCTCTCTCTCTCTCTCTCTCTCTCTCTCTCTCTCTCTCTCCTCTCTGTGTCACTCTGTCACTATCCGTCACTATCTGTCTGTCTATCTTTACCATTTTCGATATCTGTCTGCTCATTCATTTATCTTGATCAACTGCTATGCATTTATTTATTTTTTTATTTATTCATTCATTTTTTTTTATTTGCGTCTCGATTTTCATTTTGGGAAAGTTACCTATTTATTTATTTTCTTTTTTTTTAATTCCTTTATTTAACTTTGTATTTTACAAACAGCATTCGCCTCTTTCATCTCTTTTCATGTGTTGGCGTATTAAACATCTCACTAGCAGAGAAGTGAGCCTGCTGATTCAAGGACTAATGCTGCCAACTCGGCTTCGTTGGGAGTCTCTTTTTCAGCTAACTGAAACTAATCTAAAATAATCAAATTCAATTAAAGTAATTTGTCACGGTGGATAGTCGTTGGAATATACTTTTTTTTCAGATTGTCGACTTTGAAATAAACATTTTATTATTTACCATCTTTTTGACAACATTTTTGATAAGATCTTGTTTTGCTCAAAGATATTAACCAGGCTCATGGAAAGAATTTTTGTCAAATTAATTTCTAGAGACTAGATTTTGTTTAATGGTGTCCTCCAGTAGAATATACACGAGATCAATTTGAATGGGAGTACAGCTGGTTTGAATTCAGAGTTTTTTTTTCTCATAGAATGGTTGTCTAACCAAGACTGAATAACCTTTGATTCCTTTCTTTCTCAATGACATTAGTGCGAAGGAAAGCACACACAGTCTTGATTAGGTTTTGAAATCGGATGGCGGATTCCATTTCCTATGTTGATAACCGTTCAGCAGGCGCACCTCATATACATTACCCTATAGTATGAAAAGGCCCCCTCCGACCGATCGGCTGGTCACGTCAAGCTCTAGTACCTATATGATTGTCCTAACCCTATTTGGCCTTATGGGAGGTCCCAACAATATTTATTATATGGGTGCTAGAAAGTGTTCATGTCTTGGGAATGGCGTTAAACTCTATCTGATGTTCAGCTTCCAGTTTTGAAGGCTTTGGGAATGTGGAGCACCCATACATGACCATTGCTCCCTGGTCCACTCTGACCCAGAGTGATAGTACCTGTTATGGTCCAATCTATAAATAGAAAAATATGAGTTTATAAACAAAATTGATTATCCATTAAGAATGAATTTATTTCAAAACTGTGTCGGCATTAAATGACCCACTGGGGTTGATATGCCGTAAAACAAACCAAACCAAAAACCAACATTTATGTAGACAAACCTAAATCTCTTTAGAATCTTGTGAGAATCGATCTCACTAAAACTTGTTCGTCTCCCTCGCTAACTATTACACCGAAAGGGTCAACAATTAAACACAAATTGATGATATAAAAAGAACAAAAAATCAAATTCAGTCAGCTAATTATTCTCGAGTTTTGAGCAAACAGCTTTCTATCTATTTTTGTTGATTTAAATGACCAGCTGACCTGCTACTTCCAGATGAAAAGCAGAATCAACTTTTGCTTAGTCATATAATTGAAGCTAAATATAATGCACAATAATCAAAATCTTAACAAGAACAGAAAAAAGCTTGCAGGAATATATTATAAGTCTTCGAGATAAAAAAAATATAAATTCAGATTATTCTTATCTTCATTCTTTAAAAATTTCTAGAATCAACACATGAAGCTATATGTATATGCGTGTGTGTATTTATGTGTGTATTACACACACATCCACACGTATGAGATCTCGCACAAACATACATAATTGCCCAAAGATGCAAACGTACACACATACACACAAAAACACGCGCGTGCAGAGACGTGGTTAGCGTAACGGCAATTGTTGCTGTTTGCGTTTCACTTTGCGCTAATGCCCTTTAGAACTGCACCAATCTATCATTATTTCCCATCTGGGGATAAATACTATAGCAGATAAATATACAAACTGATATTATATATATATATATATATATATATATATATATATATATATATATATATATATATATATATATAATGGTTAGATTCGTAGGAAATGGACTCGACGACCCAAGTTCAAATCCTGGACGAAGCTGTTTGCATTCCCCATAGCTATAATACCCTTAGAAAAGGGGTTCATTCAACTATACTCCCTCCAGCTATGAGTAAATAGTAGGGCAGACTGGCTCTTTAACCCTGCCTAGGTAATCAGTGGAGGAGAAGGAAAACTCTGAATTCAAACCTACTAAACTTCGCTTCAGAAATTGGCCCTGTGTTACATCCTCCTCGTGCGGAGCGGTTGATATATAATATATATATATATATATATATATATATATATATATATATATATATATGCACGTATGTATAGTCTGATCGATATAGTCTGAAATGTGGACATACCCTGAAGTAATTCCTGATAATGCCCATTTGGAAAGGTTCGAAACTTATCCGATACACATTAATATATCACACTATTCCTGCATAGATCTTGAACAAATTTTTACAACCCGTAACATAAAAGCAGTGTTTAACAGAATTTTATGAAAAAATGCGCAAAAGAGAAACGGATATATTGAGCAGAAATCACTGTAACTTAATAAATTTTATGGCATTGCTCCTAATATTGTTATTATATATAGATATCAAAGTCAATAAACTATTTACATCACCAAATCTTGATGACGACATCAATTTATGGTTAAAATCAATACTTACTGCACTCATCTTGGTTTTTGAACCTAAACATTTTGCCACTAGTCTGGTCGATAAAGTTCAAAATAGAGTAATACCCAGAAATAATTCCTTATGAAATAAATCTATTGGGGATTGAAATATTAGATTAACATATTAAATGCGTTCCTCCAAAGGTCATGAGCGAACATTTGCACAACCCATCAATTAAATGTGGGTTTTGACAGAATCTTACAAAAATTCGTAAAAGTTAAAAGGGTGCATTCAGCAGAAATTATTAAATTTAATGTTTTTGCTCCTAATGTAGGTATTATTTATACATATTTAAGTCAAGAAATTTTATATAAAACTAAATTCTGCTGACGTCATATTATTTATGGCTAAAATCAATACTCTCTCGAGTCATCTTGTTTTTTGAAACTCGATATTTTTAAATTTGGTTGATAAATCACAAAATGGAGCAATACTTGGAAATACTTCCTTATAAAGCTAATTTAATGTGGATTGAGAGATTATTCTATATGCATTAATTTATCAATTGTCTTCATCCAAAGATTATGATCAAATATTTTAAGAAAAAACCCAAAGACTAAACGTGGGCGTTTACCGGAATTTCCCGGAAAATGCGCAAACGTTAAACCAGTGCATTGAGGAGAAATCGTATTAACTTAATAAATATGATGGATTTCCTTCTGATATTCGTTTATATCAAAAGTAACAAACTATTTACAAAGTTAATGAATTTTACTATCGTAATAATTTTAACCATCAGTAAATTACTTCCTATGAAATAGTCACATCATTTTTAAACGGTTGAACATAAGGTATTTGAATATCTAGCCAATACCACGAGGGTGAGTCAAAAAGTATTGCCATTTTGTTTAGGAAATGTATAATTACAAACACACGAATATGTATCATACATCAAAATGAAGCTGGTCCTCCTCCACATAGTCACCGTTTCTTTCAATAGCAATGTTCCACCTGTGAATGAGAGCATGTATCTCTACACTGTAAACTTCTGTTGATTGTTCTTTGAGCTACTTTTTCACTGCAGATTTCATTTCCTCGTCACTAGAATAATGTTTGCCTTTCAAACCCTCTTTGATGGGACCGAAGAGACAATAGTCTGAAGACGATAAATCTGATGAGTATTGAGAAAGCGGTAAGGTTGTCCACCCGAATGAGGTGATTTTCTCCCTTATCTTGATGCTTGTGCGCTGTCGAGCATTGTCATGCAGAAGGAGTACATTGTCGATTGGCATGTTGGGTATCACTCGTCGGATTCTTGCTCTGAGTCTAGTTAGAGTCTCAATGTACGCCTTAGTTTAATAAAAACACTTCACTTGAAATAAAGAAAATGGCATTACTTTTCGAATCACCCTCGTATATTTAACATTTGTAGGTTTGATAAATTTTTAAAAAGTTATAGGCATAGCCAGGAAAACCGCCAATTTCTCTCAACCAATATATGAACAAGGTATAATCTTTCCAATAATTTTTTGTATAAAAAGTGTCTTCCCAAAGTTACTAAGATTTTAGCTCATTAAAGATTAAGGGGAAGAATCAGAGACGAGTTTCCTGACTTAAAAATATGTTGAGAATATCAAATGTCACAGGGACAATGCGGAAAAGGTGAAAGTGAAAAGCTACTTGGAATAAATCAATTTCTAATCAAATAAATAAAAAATCTACTCGATAAATCGGCATCCTCATTTTCCTCGTCAGAATCATCACATATATAACCAGTGTCCATGTCAGAATTGTTACAAGATTTTCCTGAACACTCTACACATGATAATCCATTTTTCCTGCTTGTTCATAATCGCTTGTCTACTTGCATACTCTTAGGATAACCTGCAATTGCAGTGGAGGAATTGAATGGACCAATCAGGTTAACATGGTTGATCTATTTTGACTGGGACCAAAACTTTTTCAACCAGATTTCCACCATTTTGTACTTTATCGACCAGACTAATGGCAAAAATTTGAGTTTCAAAAATAAGATGACTGCAGTAAGTATTGATTTTAAACAAAATCATGAAATTGAAAATGTTCTCTAATATCTGGCTGTATTTGCTGTAATATATTTTTCCGTATATAAAATAGGGATTATATGATTGGGTTTAAGTTTATTTTCATGTATATATTAATGCTAGTGTTCCTAAAAATACGACCGTTACCATCTTGCATCACCCTCTGATTAAAAATAAGACAGTCCAAACCACCGAAGATGTAATGCAAAATACAAATCCTGATGGTGTCGTTTACTCGCTGAATTCTTATTTCACCCGTCTTAAAAATGAATCATCCCAAATGCCCTGATTTTTCCATGGATGTGGTATGTTCGAAAGTTGGAGATATACTTACTATATTTCTATGTTTTCATTAAATGTGGTACGATTGAAATTTAACGGTATACATATTTTTACTATATTTCGATCTTTATTAAATGTGATATTATTGCAATTTATCAAGAAATACCCTACATTTCAAAATCTTTATTGGATATGTTATTAGCAATAATTAAAGAAATTTATAGTTTTCAAAACTTCATTAATTTCAATCGAATAACAAAAGTATGTTCCTTACATTTAAGATTTTTATTAAATGTGATATGTTGCAATTAATCAAAAATATTTTCCTGCATTAAGAAATCTAATTGTCGTTTTTTTTTAAAAAGACATATTAATATTTTTTATTCGCTGTGTTACTAAAAGTGAAAGAATGAATCATTTTCATTAAATTCCCAATCATCATTGGTTGGTCAAGATTTAAAAACATAAAGGTCACAAAATGTTTGATGGTTTTCTTTCTCAATTAAACTTTGTGGAATTTAGGTGGAAATGGTGAACAACTGAATCACAGTCGCATCAGTGAAGATTATAGAAAAGACTGCCTTAAAAATAGGAGAAACAAAGATCAAGAGAGCAGGAATATTGTTTGTGGGATACTTTCAATATTGGCAATGCTTTAATTTACATGGCTCAGGCTAGTATCTAATAGTACTAAATGTGAGCCTTGTCACTTGAGCCAGACCATTGCATAAACTGCTGAAGAAAATAAATGCAAATCTATTTTGTGCTGTTGAGTTTCAGATAAAAAAAGACAAAAAGGAAAAGCAATTGATTATCCACCTGACAAAGAAAAGATCAAATGAATTACAGAGAAATGAATAGAAATAAAAGCTGATAATATCAACTCAGTCCAAAGTGATTTCTTTCGTGGACAAATTTGAATAACAAATATGGAACCTCTTGCATTAATCCTGATTCAAAAGCCTAAAATGTAAATAATACAAACGATCTAATAAATTAAGGTTAAATACAGTTATTAAATCACCCATAATGAAAATTTTTTTAAAACCAACATTTTATTTTCATCAATATTTAAGGTAAAACCCATTGCACACACCAGTAAAGATAAAAAGCAAATATTCTATTCTTCTGTCAGCAAAATTACAACAAACAGTGGCGATTCGTAAGACAGGAACGGCAAAGTTGGTAGTTTATCATATAGCATTCTTTTTCTATGAAAGAGTGATTGAGCATTGAAATTAAGTTTAATGATATTAGATAGATAGCATGGATAACCGGTGTTGCTCGGGGGAAATAACTTCAATTAAAGTTTCATTACAATGTTGAAATTTCAATAACATTTTGTTTCGTCTTTTTGATAATTAATCTCATGCAATAGTCAAGACTGGAGATCTATATTTATGAAGGGTATTACTAGGAGACTCCTTTTAAAAGAAATTGAATAGATATTTTACGTTTTGCTGGAGAACAAACATGGAACTTCCTTCATTTCACTTTTACTATTATTTCATTCTAAATTTACTGATATTTTTAAATAGTAAATTACGTAGATATTTTCCACGTGTCTTACGTAATACATAAACAAATCTTTTGGATTTTATAATTCTTATAATGTTGAAATCGAATAGCCTGTTGATTCCTCTACTTGATATTAAAATAATAAAAAGCCATTGTAAAGATTTTCTCAGCAATATGACTAGGGACGTCTTGTTTCCAGAAATGGAATAAATATTTCATTTGTTTGTAGAAAAAAGTGTTCTTCATCTTTATTTTACTGATATCATTTTTTTGTGAAATTGTATCATGTAAAATACTTGATAAGTGGTTATTTAAGCAACATTAGATACAGTATGAAACTGAATATTAAAATGACTTGATTCGGCATTAAATGACCCGAAAGAGTTTTGATATGCCCTAAAACAAAGACAACCAACTAAACATTAAAACACGCAATTGAGAGCAAATTCTTCTTCTCAGATAAACATAGATGATATCATAGAATTGTGTACAAAAAAAGAAAAAAATCTTCAGAAAAAATGACACAAAAAATGTAAATATGATCGTACAATGAACATATTCTCAAGATCGCCAGAACATGTGCTCACTATCAGATGCACTTTAGTGTTATATCAAGGATCTGAATTAGAGTGGACATGGAAGTAATAGTGATGAAGGCGTACATTTCGTTGCATTTCACGGACATACCCAAAAACTTTGAGACGCTATGCTTTGGGTTGGGGAAAGTGTTAGGCTTAGTGTTAGGGTTAGGGTTAGTGTTAGGGTTAGGCTATTTCGGAAGTTTCCATAATCTAATAATGATAATTCATACGTAAATGCGATTGTACTGATATTATCTCTTATTATCTGTTAGGTTCACATCTATGGGTTAAATAGAAAAAGTGAGTTTGAAAAAAATGTATCTAAAACATTGAGTTTTAAAAAATTGAATACCTATCAAGAATGAATAAAACAAAACGTTATAGTCATAAAATAACCCAACAAGGGTTGACATGCCGTAAAGTCTAACTTTTAAAGTTATTTTCTCATACATTTGTTACTCAGTCCATGTTTATCGTTTGTGAGTTGATAACCAACCAGGACACTAGTTGGGTTATAGAGATAGAATAAAGAAACAGAGAAAGAACCAGTGGTGAAAGTGATGGACAAAAATTGAAAGAAAAAACTGCAGGTGGCGCGTAGATGGGTCTGTCTATCGGTCCGTTCGTCCATTCGTGCGTGTGTCCGTAGTATTTTAATGCCGTTTAAGTGAAAAAAGAAAAAAAAGAAAAAAAATCTGCACCAGTGGAGACGACCCACTTTTTCGCCATCTCCAAAAATGGAGTCGTTGCCAGGAAAATTGTTGTCTGCGTGTTCCGATCTTTAATCAGCAGTTTTTTTTTTTTGCGGTTGAAGAGCGGAGATTGAAAGGAAGATTGACAGCTATGAGCAACGTTCATGTCACACACACACACACACACACACACACACACACACTCTCTCTCTCTCTCTCTCTCTCTCTCTCTCTCTCTCTCTCTCTCTCTCTCTCTCTCTCTCTCTCTCTCTCTCTCTCTCTCTCTCTCTCTCTCTCTCTCTCTCTCTCTCTCTCTCTCTCTCTCTCTCTCTCTCTCACTGTTGAAATGTATCACCCACCGTCTGTACTCACATCCACCCAGACATTCATCAAACGTTGACAAATGCTAATGGATGCATTTCTTTTTTCGTAAAGGGAATTCAATAAAACGCCTCTGCTTTCATAGTAGACTTGACTTTCCCCGACTTCAACTCCGTTTGTTACGAACATATTATATTCCAGTGACAAAATATTCCCAACTCAACATACAGATCTGCACTTACACAATTATTTGGTTGCTGTTGGTTGGTTGGTTGGTTGTTTACAGCATGTCAACATGTTAAATACCCCTAAACATCGGGTATATAAATGGCGAGAGATAGAGACAGAGACAGAGTAGAGATGATGATGAGAGGTTCTTAATTGTTTTCTCTGTCTACTTGTTCCTGGCATTTTCCCTAGGCAGATCCTGTGGGTTGCTTTCTTCTTTCTTTATCGGGCGGGTCATCTTTGTTTTAATGAATAAACAAGTTATTTTTTGTTGTTTTTCTTTAAGTCTTTGTTACGAACAACCCACCCCAGGATGGGAGAGATATTTCTAGAGCCAACGAGAGCGTTTTCTCTCGGCTAGTAACTGGTCGCAACTAAACTAAACTAAAACAAAAACGCCTCTACTAGCGTGTTTCCGGAAAGATTAAGTAAAGGTTATTACCTGCCAATAACGCCCGAGATAATTTTACACCCAACCCCGGTTATTTTGAATCTAACGCACTCTGATTAAAAAAGATCTATCTACAGTACGTACGTAATTCATAAGCAACCTATGAATTATGTAACAAAACTTGTCTTGTTGTAACCGAGGCCAGTCTTTTTTCAAGCGAACGTATGGTTTCAAGTAACTAATAATAGTAATATTTACATGTTTCCAAGTGTTGGAATATCCTGTGGGCATAAGATGTACGCAAATTTGCCACTACTGTTTATGAATTTTCCAACAACAGCAGTTACAATTCTGCTCATGAGGAACGTATGAGAAACGTATATGAACGCATTTAAGGTCGTTGCTAATTTTCCTAAAATAAATTGCAAATTGAACTTTCTGCGATCAAGGCCTACAGATGAGGATTACAATGATAACTATTAACACTACCAACTTTCTGCTCCAAGGAGCACCTATTGGGACTGCACTTTTTCCTACCTAGGATTTCAAAGAACACTACAAAACTAGGATTTACCAACTAAACCCAAACTCAATATCGATTTCGATTTACCAACAAAAGAATTAAACGCATAAAATGGCGTCCAGAATTTTAACACCAAGCATTCCCATCTAATATTAATAATTTTACACAGTTATTTCGTTTCAAGTATTCCTATCTCATAAGAATAAATTGCATTGCATTTTGTGGCTTCAAGTAACTAATAATAAACCTTTGTAAACTATTAAAGCTTCAAGTAACTCGTCTTATTACAAATAATAACCGGTGGAATGCCGTGACGTTGTAGATTGTGACGTCATAGTAAATGAGTTCAAGTTGCATTCAGGCTTTTACGTTCACTTTCCGATTAATACCCTTGTGAAACCTAATCCTTTCTGTTATGAGTTAAATGGTATCACTACTGTTACTCTACAAGGGAGGCTTTGGAATTCAATATCCAACGAAGTTTGATTTATTGAACCAAATAAATAATATACACATAGTATACGTTTTATCATGAAAGTAAAAAGAAAAAGATGAAAACAAAAGAAAAAGATCAAGAAAGGAAAAGCACAAAGAAAAAGAAGCAAAAATACATGAATGGAATGAATAATGGGAGGAAAGACGGAAGGAAAAACAACAGAAAGAAAGAAATGATACAAGAAGGAAAAACACAGGAACGGAAAGAAGTAAAGGAAGAAGTTAAGAAACTAAGTAATGAAGGAGTAATGAAAAATGTGTGGATGAAAAAAAAGGAAAAAGAAGGTACGAAAAAAGAAAGAACAAAATTAAGTGTGAAAAGAAAGAAAGAAAGAGACGGACGGACAGAAAGAAAATCAAGCGGAGAAAAAAAAAGGAAAAAAATGCACGGAGAAAGAAAGAAAGAAAAAAAGAAAGAAAGAAGGAAGGGAAGAAAGAAAAAAAGAAAAAAAAGAAAGAACAATAAATTAATAGATAAAGAAAGAAAGAAAGTGATTTAACGAATTAAATAGATAAATACATTGACGGAAAAAGATAGAAAGAAAGAAAGAATAAAAAAGAAGGAAATGAAGAAAGAAAGAAAGTAAGAAATAATAGAAAAGACGAAATAACTAATACAGATAACTGGTTTCAAATTTTACTATCTAACATTAATAATTGTATTGGATAATAATTAATAAATACGATTTCTCTGCTTGCTGTTCTTTATTTTATTACACCAGACATATGTGACCTTTTCTGTGGGCACCTGCATATGGGAAAACCAATGTAGGTCATCTAAAAAAAAAACATGCATCAATCAGCTTTGTTCGGATACTGGATGATGTGTAAAGGACCGTCCCAGAGCGATGACTGATAGGAACGGGAGGAGAAAAAGTCATGGAGATATGTGCTGTCGGCACGAATTGATGATGATGATGATGATGATGATGATGATGATATGCTGTCAAGTAACTAATAATAATTATAATCCATTGTAAACAATTATAGCCTCAAGTAACTATTGTTAATATAGATACTTTATACACAACTGTATATTTTCAATTCCTATTTAATAATTATCATTTATTGCACGTTTATATATTTACAAGTATTTCTATCTAGTAGTAATACTTTTACACATTCATATTGTTTCGCGTATTCTGATGCAAATAATTTGTACAGCATAGCATTTTATAGCTTTAAAATACTAATAATAATCCTTAGTAAACAATTATTGCTGCAAGTAATTTCCTCGGTTAGAATATGACTTTTACTAATGTCAGCTAAATGCTGGCACCCTAGCGTTGCCATAACAACATAATTCAATATAACTGAGAAGAATACACAAAGACGTTACTCTTTTCTCACTACATGGCCTAGTACCAGAATTAGAGCTTCTCCATTTAAAAGCATACAAGCACAGTGGAATCGTCTAATTTGGGCAATATTTTACATATAGTAAAATATCATGTATTTCAATCGAATACGTTGAAACATAAGTATTTTTCCCATACTCTTATAGGTTGGTTGGTTGGTTGGTTGTTGGTTGAATTTTTACAGCACGTCAACCCTTGGATTATTTCATGCTGAAGACGTTTTGTTTTGTTGCATATTGAATTTCTTTTAATTTAAACTCAATTTTGTATAAACACAATTTTTTAAAATTCATATTTTCTATTTAATCCATATATAAGGTACTACCACCTATGACAAGGTGGATCTGGTACTACCCTAACACTTACTACCACTCTAGGTCATCAATGGATGAGTACTCCACTCTCCCCAGGGCCCTAAAAATGAAACTTTACCATTAGATGTAGTTTAGGACTCTAACAGGTACCACCACTCTGGATCAGAGGGAATTTGGTTGTAATGGCAATGAAGGAGTACACAACACTCCCCAGAATTGGAGCCTTACCATCTGATATCGTTTAGTACCATACACAGATCACTGTTTTTTAGAGGTCCGGTTGAATCGTCCAATATTGGCGATAATGATATCGCATTTATCATGTCTTTTCGGAGATTGCTGTCATCAGTTGTTTTAATGATGGTGTCACACATGACCAGACTGGTGCCAGCTGAAATTTTAATGATAGCAAAAACTGATCAGTGCCATTAGACTAGAGAATTGGCAATATTTTAATTTTTATCTTCATCACGGGAAAAGCACAAACCCATCTCTCCTTCTCACTAGCTGTAAGTAAATTCTAGGCTAGACTTGGTAGGACAACTAATATAGAAGAACGAAAACTCTGAAATCAAATCGGCTTAACTTGTTTTGCATATTGTCCCTGGTGGGGGTGGTTCGCTAAATGTATAAGGTTGGGGATTTATTTTCTGTCACTGATATTTTTTCTTTCAAAAGAGTACAATCCTTCCGGCATTCTTGTAATGTTCATGACTCATATCGAAAAATCTGTTAACCAGTCCTCTGGGCATAAAATACCGTAGCTGAATCCTCAGCACAAGGGTAAGATCCCTTCCCAAAGAATTAAAGCAATCTGGCTATGATACTAAACTGCAATGATCGTGTGACTCGAGTATCTGAGGAATGTATAATAATCTTTCCTTGCTATTATTCCGAAGTCCACCCTGACGTGATGTGGTAGTACTTGTTAGGGTCTATACGCCAAATAGATAGGTTTAAAATTATTCGTATTCGATAGGACATTCTGAAAAAAAAATCTAACGAAGCAACTATGTAAAAAATGTAAATATGAATATACAATGAACGCAATTTCCCAACTTCTAGGAATAATATTGTAAGGGAAGATGTTTCTTTTTCTAGATAGTTGGACTCGTTCAACGAAACACATATGAAAATTCGAATACGTGAGGATACTTGTAGTCGAGTTACTACTAATTGAGTAGCAAATCAGACTGTTTTAGAACTGCGCGTTGATTCTATTATTTATATTCCTGTACAAAATGTAATAAACCATTTCCGGATATATAATGTTATTAATTGATTAATTCAGTCACAACACATAACATAAACTTTGGTGTTTTGAAATACCATCAAAATGAATTATGTATAGTTTGTATTTGTTAACCCTTCACTTTTTCTTTATTATTATTTTTTATCTGTTGTATTTTCTCAATTTGAGTTCAAAAGTAAAAGCAAACAAGAAAAAAAAGAACATGTTAACTTCTGAATATTAATCATCTTGAAAATCTCTCCGGGAGAAACATCAAACAAATTCACAAATACTTTCTTGTCCTTTTGAGTTTCAGTGTTTGTCATTCTTCTGATAAAGGTTTTATGATTGTATATCAATTATTACTATTAACTAAGAATTCCTGATATCCTATCATCATCACTGAGTCATGCTAATTGCACAGATTCCAAATATAGCTTAATTTATATCAAGGTTGGTTATATATTTTGGTTGAATGGCAGGAAGTTGGAAATTAAACCTAGATTTATTTGAATCGAATGAGTTATGAATTACTGACTCACACATAAATACACACACAAATACACGCACAAACACACACACACACACATATACATACACACACATACACCCTCATGTATATATATATATATATATATATATATATATATATATATATATATATATGTGTGTGTGTGTGTGTGTGTGTGTGTGTGTGTTTGTGCGTGTATTTGTGTGTGAATTAAATATTAAATATTAGATTTTTATATTTGTATATTAAATATTAGATGTATATATTAATTTCTAATGTAGATTAACTTGAATATTAAAAAAAAAACCTTTTTATCATTTCAAAAATGCTTTTCATAAAAAAAGTCTAGACACAAATTTTTATTTTTTATTTTTTTATTTTTTATTGGCAGAGGGGTTATTTAAAAACTCTTTTTTTAAATTTTTAAAAGCCTTTTGATCTTTTGGTCGAAATAAATTTATTATGGAATGACGGTTTGTTAAGTTTTTTCTTTCTTGAAAGTTAAATATTGCTCTGTATTTAATCTACTTCATTGATTATTTTACATTGAGCTCTCTTTATGGATTTATAAAAATCCTTGTATGAATATATGTTTGCACCTACAGTAGCATACATTATGGTTATACAGTGAGATTTTGAGGATCCCAGGTGGAATCATCCCTTACTACCTGTTATTTGGATACCTTACACATACATATATATTTATTTAACTGGACTTGGCTCTTTTATTATAATAATAAGAAAAAGTTTTCTCCAAATGTAATTGAAAATAAGACTTTGTTCGCAAAAATATATTGTGTATACGAAGTATGTTAAAAAAGTATCGGACTTTAGATCTATCTACAAAAACTAAAGCATTCGATTTATGGGAGATTCTATCTTTGGGATTTAACGCAATTATCCCAACGAATTTTACATTGGTTAAAGAATTTTTATATAGTGTAAACTTTGGTCTTTACTTAGACGAGTCAGGTGGTCGGAGAGGCTTCCCATGATCGATCGGCTGGTCGAGTCAATCCCTGGAACCTATATGACTGTCCCGACTGTATTGCTTTCATGGAAAACCCCAAACCCTTTTTATCATATATGTACTAGAAGGTGGTGCCTGGGGGTTTTAGTGTCATGGGTATGATATTAAATTCTAGTGGCGTGGTTCTAATTTGGAGCTCTATTAATCCTCTGTCTACTCTGACCAGCAGTGTTATTACCGGTTAGCCTCCCATCTATAGGTTAAATAGATCATAAAATGGGTTTTAAAAAATTTGAATACCCAACAAAAAGGAAGAAAATAAACAACTTCGATATAAAATAACCCAAGTGTTGTAATGCCGTAAAATCCAACAAACCAACGAGCCAACCAACCAACCAACCATCCAACCAATCATAACATACACACAGCGGATTATGAGAAGATATGATTTATCAAGGTAAAGTCAGGTGGAAAGCAAGCGTTCCCATTACCCGAAGGTAAGCAGTGATGTACCTGTTCAGTGCTTAATGGCGGACAACTTAAGTACTACAAAACTTATTAAATAATATTATATTTTTATTGCCATCCGGGTACTATAAAAAGGAGAAAGGCCGAGAACATACAGCTTGTTTGTAATGACTGTTGTATAATTGAAGACAATTTAATAAATTCTGATTCATAAAGTCACGAAAATTACCCTAAAATAAAACAGTTACAAAACTTTAGCAAATGCTCTGAATTTTATACATGTTTTTTTCTTAGATACTTCTAATTCTAATGTCCCAATTCAACAGAGGAAACTGGTCAAAAGTCTTTTTAAGACCTGTTGGTGGGGCGTAGAATATACATCTGCATCCCATTGTAGTCAAATAATCAGACATTAAACTACATCTGACATAGAGGCTGTAATTTTGAATCTTTCGGGAGAGTTGAATCTTCCCTTCATTTCTATTGGTCCCAGGTATCCTCTGATATAATCATATCTATGATTAACAGAGTAAAATAATTGTGAAGATATATTTATGTAGGTGCTTCGCGTAATGGTTATCGTTGTAAAAATGGAATCCTTTACTAGAATGCTAGCGTTTAACTTGGTGATAATTACCTTAGTAAAGACATGAATCTATCTCTTCTACCAAAGCTAACGATAAATACTAGGGTGGATTCGGTTATCTAGACTTGGTAACCAATTCAGGAGAACAGAAACTCTTAATTCAAACCAACTTTACCCACTTAAAATTGCTTTTATGACAAATCCTGCCATGGTTGAGTAGTTGGGTAAATGGATATATTAGTGTACCGTATATAATTGGAGACCATCATCTTAAACTGACTTCAGCATAAAATAGACCAGCAAGAGTTGATAATCTATTTCCGTTTAATTTTTGATTAAATAATAAATCCATAAAATATCTTATAATTTTTTCTTTAACTGTAAGACTTTTAAAAAAAAATTTCCTGAAAAATGTATGAAGATTATTTATCCCATTATTTTTTATATTAATATTTTGATATTACAGAAAATAGGAACAATGAGAAAATATCTACATTCACATCAGGTCTGTATCATAAAATACTTTTAAGACATTGAACAACAGCATTTTTCACAAAGTAAACAATACCAGTTAATTTAATTGCAAAATTAAAGCGTCTTATCTCAGAATATTTAGTTTCATATCGGCACATACCACTAAGATGCATTCTTCTGCCTATGAAACGTAATATCATAGTCGATTTTATTGTATTAAGACAATTGTATTTTAGCACCATACTAATGTAACATTTCGAGCTCGATTAAAAGAGTGATGTTGTAGATAAAAATATTTATATATGACGTGGCAGGATCCATTTGGAAATGGGTGCATTGTCAATTCAGAGGAGTAGGAGTGTAAATTGTAATATCCGTCATATATTTATTGTATACTGTTCTACTTACCTCTTGGTTGGATCCGGTTGGTGGGCTCTGAATCGGAGAAGCTTGGTCTGTCTGTGTCTGTTGGTGAATTTTTTGTTGGGTTGGATGGAATTGTCGCTGTTCTTTGTAGTCTGGAACAAATTGGATATATATTGAGAATGTGTCATCTCATGTTATCTTGTGTCATCTTTCTTAGTAATAATAACGAACACATAAAAGTCATTTTTGTTGTTTTATTTTCAGAGCTCATATTTTATTTTAACCCCATTATTAAACTTCTAAGATTGTATTAACACACCTGCATGTTAGCACCATATTACTGCGAGAATAAAAGTTGCTCCGTGAATGAAAGAAGATTAAAATTAATTTACAAACTGTTTATCCACAAAGTTTTTTTCCTTTCTTAATTACAATTTCATATCTCCGTCTGAAACTATTCAGCTATTTTTTTTTTCACGGTGAAATGAAGTGAATAGTGAAATGTTTCAATCATCAATTATCTACCATAAATGAGTACACTGTGATTCAAAATAAAATTAGCACCCTAAAGGGAGTATCTTTATGATATAATTTCAAACAAACTTCACATGTTCCCTGTAAACTCATTAATGGAATCTGCCACATTAAAGCATGGGTCAAGACAGTGTTCCGATCACCACAAAGAGGCGACATAAAGTTAACAAATATACATGGGAAAGACCAACATACACGGCGCGCACACACACACACACACACACACACACACACACACTAAGAATTTGGAATGATATTATAAAGCAAACATAAACACACATACGAAGAATTCGGAAATATACATTGTTAAACAAACATAAACACACAATTACAAACCCCAAGAGAGAATTGCTTGATTAAAGCAGCAATCAAAATTTCTTTTGAAAGTTCTGACCTTTCAGAAATCTTCTGATGAAGGTATTTTCATCCCGAAATATAATCAGTTTTACTAGCGGGACGTTTGGATATACCACAGTATGAGGATTTAATTATTACAACGTTTGATATGTTTACTTAAGTTCTATTGCAAAATAGTTTAATATGTAAAAAGTGTAATAATCATGATTTAACTCACTGTGTTTTCTTTCTTTCATTCTAATCATCTTTTCCATTGAAACAGATTAGCGTTATTGCTTCCGTGCACTAATCACCACTCTCTCTATATATATTTTGCCTATTCTCGTTCTTTATTTTTTCGCATTATATTTTTTCTGTGTAACATACTTTTTTATAAAACGGAATGGTCCATAACTTAGCTGAGTTGACTACACTGATTTGGATGATTTCCTTTTTCACCAGAGGGTGTTGCAAGATGATAACTGTCGTATTTGGTAGGAACCTCAGCATTATCATATAGATATTCAAAAGGACACATAATTAAAATACAAGTAGTCAAAATGGTGGTTGTAGCCTATTTGAGATTCAGCTGTATTTTCTGTATTTTCTTTTTTTTTTAATTCATAAAACGATTTACATGAAAATAACTTCGCAATCCGCTCGATATCTTCCCTATTATTTACAGCTAGTATATATCTGGATAATATGGTTGATTGTATCTAAGTCTTTGCAAGGACTGGACTCTTTGAAATGCTACGTAACGCTTCGAGACATGCAACATCAATACTATAGAAAAAAGACGAATCGATGGAGCAAACACGGTGTTATGTGGCCGAGGCATATTGGTTAGATGTCATATAAATAGCCCGTCCCCACTGAATGCATTTTGAGAAACATAACTGAATCATGACCTGCAGAAAGAGAACGGTTTGAAAGCACACTTGACAAGTTTCCTACTGTTTGGAATCTGAGAATCTGAAATCCAATTTATTGCACACTGTTATATTAAGAAGAAAAGATCTACATAGAAGTAAATACATCTACTTATATATGAAATCCAATGTGGCTTTATACATGTACTTGCGGGACCGTGGATATGCCACAGTATGATAATTTAATTATTACAACGTTTGATATGTTTGCTTAAGAGCTATTGCATATAGTTCAATATAAAATACTGAGCCGATAAATTAGCATTTTACGGAATTGAAACCATAAAAGAACAGCCCTTGTGATTACCTAAAAATCTTTTGAGACTATAATATCAAATTCCATAGCTTATCGTTTAAGAGCAAAAACAGCCGGGTCATTACATCATAAGTCATTGATTGTTATCCATACTAAGTAATTCTATAAAACTATTTACAATATTTTATGGTAAGAAAACGGACAGCTGACATTGAACAGACATTCTTCGAAAATCTAAAGAATTAAAAGAGAAATGCTCTTGTGAAGAGTAAACCTAGCGTTGATTTAAAAAAAAAGAGAAAGAACTTGTCAACTGCTGGCTTTTGAGGTTCCAGCAGATCTTAGGGTGAATATGAAGGAAGACGAAAAGATAGACAAATACCTGGACCTTGCCAGAAAATTGAAAAACTATGGAGTATGAAAGTCAAAGTGATACAAATGGTGCACTTGAAACGGTCCCAAAAGCTTGGAAAAAAGACTGGAACATCTGGAAATCAGAGAAAGAATTGAGACCATCCAGAAATTATGCATTGCTGCAATCTTCCAGAATACTCAGAAGAATCCTGGAGACCTGAGAAGACTTGTTGTCACTCAGACCCCAGTGAAATACCATCAGCTAACGTTGATGTGAAAAACTCAAAAGGAGTGATTATAATAATTGTTTCAGTTGTAGATATCGGTAAGAAAAATAAAATAAAAACTTGTAAGGGAAAAAGAATAATAAAGAGCCCAAACTCTGATTTCTGATTTATAAATTTTCAGTTGAATATTGATTTTACACAACAGTATGTATCCAGTTACATAATTGTATCATGGGATAGTTTCATTTCAGCATCACTTTGGTTATGTTGTGATATTTTTTAAATTTATATATGGTATTTATTTCTAGAAATGTTAGATACTTTCGATATTGACTACTAAAACCTCGTCATTTATTCTTGATAGATTCAATTTTGAAAGCAGTTTCAAAGCGAGCAAAGACTTCTGACTTTCAATATTGACTAAATATATCCGTCCTACTAAAATAAAATAAAAACAGATTTTTTTAACCCATGGATTGGAACCTAAAAGGTACTACCACTCCACGTCACAGTGGCAAGTATGGAGTTACTGCATACTTGCCAATGCTCCAAAACTTAAGCCTCAAAAACGGATGCAGTTTACTCTTTTGTTGTGTAGGGCCGGCTTAATCCTCCTCTAGAGATAAAGTTGGCGTAGTGAAAGTCTTTATATAGAGTTACTTGAGAAAGGAACATACTATCAATGGTCTGTTACCCTAGCTTGAAAACTGCTTTTCCATGCTAACAACCAGTTAGTTGTAGTACAAACATAGAAGTATATGGAATCTAGTGAGAATCGAACTCACCGCCAATGTCTAGCTCGTTCACAATTACGTAAACCAATCCCTTTTTATTTAATTTTAATTTTTTATTTGATACTACTTTATATATATTTACCAAACCCTGCGCACGAGCAGGATATGACAGAAGGTCAATTTTTAAGTGGAGCTTAAGATGTTTAAATTGAGAGTTTTCCTTCTCCAGAACTGGTGCCCCAGCCAAGATTATCAAGCCCAGTTTGTACTACTATTGACCCATATCTGAAGGGAGAATACCTAGATTCTTAATTTTTCCAAGAGTATTATCGATATGTGAAATACAATCAATCTCGTCTAGGATTTGTACTCGGGTTGTCTCGAGTCTATTTCCTACAAATGAAACCATTACGCACGCGCTTCCACGCGCCTATCCTCTTCATACTACTTTAGATGATATACAATACACAGTAGGCCCTTTAAATGCTAAAATAGAAGAACAGATAGACCGTTTCCTTTATGAAAATGTGATTATGCACGAGAATAGATGAAATGAAACAGTTTGTATATTGTCTTAGAGCGCCAAGAAGTCGCTTTTGAGTATTGGCTTTCCAGCGGGAAGCTTAAAAAAAAAGTAATCACGTCTCACGATTCTCATATAAGGGAATGTACATTCCTTTTTTGTTAGATTAAAACAAAAGCAACCGGTCTTTTCGATTTGATCGTCTCCTTTTAGGTGTCCACATATTAGATTCAGTTTTATACTTTTCCTGATTTCCTGATCGACGAATTGACAATGTCCACCTGATGTAAGAGCTGATGTTTTATTGCTCTCCCAACACAAGAAATTGAATTCTCTAATTTCCAGGCGAATCAGGGAAAATAGATATTTCTTTATTGCTTAATAAAAATATGTTATAACAATTATTTTTGTTTGCTCTCCTTTATGATTGAAACTTTTTAGAAAATTCTTTATTTTATAGAATATATTTTCATTCTTGATTTTTATATAAGACCATGCGGTTTGATATATATATATATATATATATATATATATATATATATATATATATCAAACCGCATGGCATACAATGATATTAGGTCCACGATCCCACTAAAGGGGCTCCTGCTAAAATCCAAAGGGCGTCTCCATCATCGTCAGGAATCATCGTCAGGAATATATATATATATATATTATATATATATATATATATATATTATATATATATATATATATAAACTGATAAACCCACAGATTTTGTGGGGTGAGTAGGATGGCTAGAACAAAAAAACAATGGCGGAGGAAGCTCCTTCCTCAACGGCCATCTAGCACATTATTTCTAACTTGCAGCCCCTACTCATCGCGGCATGTCCGTGTAAACTTGGTAGTGTCAGTGCCATGCCATCGTGAACTTGTTTCTGACAAGGTCACCCAGGTGGAAACGTCTGGCATACAATGATATTAGGTCCACGATCCCACTAAAGGGGCTCCTGCTAAAATCCAAAGGGCGTCTCCATCATCGTCAGGAATCAACAGCTTTTGGCGTACATGTCCCTGCGTTTGTGGAAAATCTGCGGCAAACAAGGACATCTCCATCCCCTGACCGGGATATCCATGTGGAGTTTGGCGATTTCCAATTTACTTCTTACTCTTCCATGAATTTAGCACAGCTGATATCAACCGACCCCGGGTGAATGCCGTCACAGAAGCCGAACAGAAAATAAGAATATATATCATTTAACCAAGTATTGTTAAAAATAACGGAATATTTCTTCTTGATGATCTTAAAATGTACATATTCAAACATTCTTGTCGTTTTTCTTAATTCGGGATTCCCATGGTACACACGTAAATCATTAAGAATAATATTTTGTGATTTTTAACAAAATTTGATTAAATTATCTAATATTGAGATATTCTAAAAAAGTATTCTAAAGGACAAATGTAGATGGTAAAGTTAGTCACCGTTAAAAGTTTTCGGTTTTCATAAATCCACCTTAAATCAGAACAATTGGATGATTAGCGTTTTGTCTAACCTGAGTGTTTCAAAATTAAAATTAAAAACGACAAAGTACTGAAGAATTTTTTTATGTTCTGTTAAAAATGTGATGTAATTGTTAACCGAGAGAATATTTGAAATGTGACTGCAGAAAGAAGGATTAATAAAAAGGCTGCGGATATGGGATTTGGTATGAGCGACTAGCAACAAGATTCAAGAGGAAGAAGTGTTGAGAATCAAGAAGAAGAGCAGCGGTTGGAGGAGAAGATATGGAGAGGAATACAAGTTCAGTTATAGTAACAGTTTCTTACAACATTCAAGGTGGTAGGTAATCGGAGCATATGTAATGTGCAAGAATAAACTAAACCTCCCAGCATATTACTACTAGACCTTCTTAATTTTACTCTTATATATATATATATATATATATATATATATATATATATATATATATATATATATACAATTTCAAAGATAACTGTGGAATTTAGTTCTTAGCTTGCTTGAGTAATTATATTTATAAACAAATTCCTCTGGGTCGATTGTAGTGTCTTCTGCACACGCACAGGTACACATACATTCATATTCAAATACATTAATATATACACACACACAACACACACACACACACACACACACACACATACATATATACATAATTTAATGTTGATGATATAGTTTGTTATATTTATAAGTAAGGAATGCTTAGTAGAGGACACAAACATATATATATATACACATATATTCACATGAATATATATATATATAAATCCAAATACACGTACACACATTTATGTATATTTATGCATATAATGCAAGTATATGTATATAAATATGTGTGTGTTTATGTGTGTGTGTGTGTAATCTACTCGTAACCAAAAAGCAGACAATTTTCCAGCAAATACTTGTCTTTATATGCGTATATGTAATGTCATTAACTTTTACCTTTGCCAGTGTAAGAAAAAAGAAAGAAAAAAGAAAGAAAGACATAAAAAATCAAATAACTTGTTATTTTTCAAGTAGATAGCCAAGAAATTTGTCGAAGAAAATTAACAAAATATCCATCGGCAATAATCAACGTGTTCGTTTGTTTCCACTCTATTTTATTTATTTATTTCCGATGTCTACAAAAACACCTGTCCTCTTCTATTCGCTCTCTATCTCTCTCTCTCTCTCTTTCTCTTTCTCTCTCTCTCTCTCTTTCTCTTTCTCTCTTTCTCTCTCACTTTCTCTTTCTCTCTCTTTCTCTCTTCTCTCTCTCTCTCTCTCTCTCTCTCTCTCTTCTCTCTCTCTCTCTCTCTATTTCTCTCTCTCTCTCTCTCTGAGAACGGTTCCTTTCCAATACAGAATCACTCGTAAATAAACTTAATTGTTCTGTTGATTATTTTAGCGGTATGGATTTAACAATTATCCTGTTGGACTAGATTTCCTTTTATATTCCTTTTTTTGTAGAGGAACGTGGTGTAAAGGTTATCGTTACAACACGGCAAACCAAGTTCAAATCCTGGACCAGACTGTTTTTACTTTTCACATGGCACTAATAACCTTGCAAGGTAATTAGCCTACCTATTCACCTTGGGTAGGATGTGACACAAGGTGGCAAGTATGGGACTTCCAACAAGAATTTAACTTTATATTTTCAGTAGTAATGGGTCTGTCTGACTAGCTTGGTAACCATTATACCACGATATGACAACTCTTCTCTTGATAAAGATATGTATCCAACTATTCTCCCTCGATCGATGGGTAAATAATAGAGCGGATTGTTATGTTTAACTTTGGTTAGGCAAGCAGTCTAAGTGAATGATTACACTGAATTCTAACCCGGTAAACTCTGCTTGAGAAATTGACCTTGCGTCGCATCCTGCTCTTGCGATGGGATATATATATATATATATATATATATATATATATATATATATATATATATACGCATATTCGTTTTAGTTTGGGCGAGACAAATTATTTATTTTTGTTGTTTTACAGGAGTTATGTTGTTGCCACAGTGCTTCTCTACACTATGTAATCTCTACAGTTGGCAAATAGCTCTCTTGCTGTTGGATAGTCATCTTCTTCCCTCGGTGGATAGATGCTTTACCCCTCTTCATTGGGATGAGAAACACGGAAAATATTTTTATAACCCGTAATACTGGTAATTTGATTGGCTGGTTGATTTTTTGGCTGATTGTTGAAGTACCGCAAACTTGCTTTTTTAGAAAGTGATTTTATAATGTTAAGTAAATAAAAATGATAATTTGTAAACAATCGTACCTTTAAGTTACTATTCTTAATACTAATACCTTGAACACAATTATGTTTTCATGTATTCTCATCGAATAATTTTCAAACTTATCTATTTGCCATTCTGTGTCACTTTTAAGTGGAATCTAAATGGTTTGAATTCAGAGTTTTACTGTCTCCTAGACCGGTTGCCATACCAAGGTTAAATAACCCAATCTGCTTTACTATTTACCTATATAGTATATAGACAGGCAGGATATTTTGATGCATATATGTCCTAAGGATATTAGCACGATGTGATATTCATCCAGTCTCCTCCAGAATTTGAAAGTGAGAAATTGTGTCCATTTTATACGACGATAACAATTGCATCAATGAAATGTTAGTAATTTCAAATATGATATTCAAGATAGTCACACAAATCTATCGTATTTTATGGTTATATTCTCATATTAAATTCACAAAAATGGGCCATCGAAAGGTGTAGATTTCATTACTTAAAACCCATGTCAGCTTATCATGTAACTATGCTGAGCATGTTCAGATCAGGCAAACAGTCTCAACATAAGTGTTCATGACCATGAAATAAGAGAATTAATGACATGTTCTATTACAGGGTGGGCTTGTTTGAACACCTACACTATCACAAGAGAAACCTATCATTAACCAGACTAAGGCCAACGTCTTCTATGTTTTCTTGTATCAGCATATCGACATTTTTAATTTGATCCCTAGATACTTTCAGATGAAATGAAATGGAGAGTTGTCGACCCCATCTCTATATACACTGTAAGAGTTGACTTCAACAGCATCAATTACGTAGATAAATAGATTCCTTCAGGTTTACTTCAACCATTCTTATTCACTGTGGCACATAAAACGTAACTCATCAAACCTCAACTCGCTTGGGCAGTATTTTTGTGTCTTCACTAAAATTATAATGAGCCTCACTTGCTTGTTTCGCTTGCTTATTTGTTTCGATATTCTGTCGTTTCATTGTCATTTATCTCAGAATATTCTCTACTTGTCATGGGACGTACTGACAATGATTCCTCTCAGGATTTTTGAAAGGCAGTGTTCGCTATCGAAAACTCACCACTCTCAAGTAGGTTCAATAACATAGACGTGGTCGCTTGTAATCTATATATAAAGCAGAAACACTTGAATATTTGAATAAGACAAGTTTGTACTACCCCTGGCAAAACTTATGGAAATAGCACGCGTGAAAGATGTTCACCAAGTTTTTTTTCTTTCTTTTTATCAGTAAATATACTAATAACAGATAAGACACAATAATTTTCATTGAATAGCTGATCATTTTGGTTTCATAAAAATATTCCCCAAACAAAGTAGATTAAACAATTTAGATGACTGGCATAATCTGATCAGTAAATAGGAAAATATTATGAAATAAGCTTCAAGTTAAAGATTAGAAATTAATTGGCAAAAAGGAATATTAATTGCAGCTCCTTTTTTTACTTCAGTCTTAATTATTTTCAAATCTTAAACAAACACCTACACAGACAGACAGACAGACAGACAGACAGGCAGACAGAGAGATTTTGGAAGGCATGAGACAGAACCAAATGGACAGCGACTAGCAGCAACTTCAGTTTTGGGGATCTTCTGTGAAAAAGATTTTTTATCTCAAAATGTTAAGAATAAATGACAGGTTAACAATCAACACCATAGTTATCTTCTTTTTCTTTACATTTACATTGTGATCGTTTTCAAAACCAACCAACAGACGAATATAAAGACAATGCTTCAAGTAAATAATAAAATGCTTAAATCATTATTCTTATTTATTTTCAAAGCTGTTTTCATTTCACATAGTACTAATACAATTGGGAAATATAGTAAATTATTCTCCATCCACCGATGGGTAACTAGTAGGGAAAACTGGGTTCTTTAACATTGGTATGGCAATCGATCTAAGAGAAAGAAAAACTCCCGTTAGAAATTGATCTTCAGTTACATTCTGCTCGTGTGGAGAGGTTGGGTATATACATAGTTCTTTCAAGCATGAATTTCCCTAATTAAAAGCAAAATTCTTTATTAAGATGGTTCCAATTTTCCCCAATAATAGGTTCTTTAACAATGAAATCTTATGGATAATTTTATTTAATTTTTACTCTAAATTTCCAATTTCATTTGCTTTAGGACTGTTCGTTGGCCATGGCATAGATTTTATATGCCTTTCTCGAAGAAAAGCTTTAATCCTCTTTGCTCTGTGATCTATTATTGTCCTGAAAATGAATTCATTAACACCAGACCATTTTTATCTCGATGATTTCAATCTATATATGAGATTTTGGTTAGGGAAGTAATGGTTGAAATCTTCTAGTCATTTAAATGACATGCAACCCCATATTATTAAAGACTTGTGAAATTTATTTGTTTTCTTCAAATCTTCATCATTATATATTTCCTTTGAATGGCACCAGACAAAATATTCAGCATAATCTCCTTGCAGGATATTGAATCATTCCTGAATGTGACTTTCACACAATTATCCACACGCCCTTTGTAGTTCATTTTGCCAAATTTGATCTCATTTTCTTTTGCTTGTATATTAGTCTTCGTTTCTGTTTTTTTTTGTGTGTTTTTTGCATAAAATTCCATATTATTGAGCCGATTTCTTACAATTATGGGACAAACATTGCCTTCTGTTTTGATCCACTTATTTTTGTATGCAAGTAAAGTCATCGGGGTCGCCTAAAGTCGGTATCAGGCACACAGCGAGGTAGTCTATCACTTTTCACTAGTGCTAGAGCAAAGAATTGTTTTTGGCTTCTGAGACGGAGTGCCACACCTAACATCAGTTCCTCACTTTACTGCACATATCCCTGTGCTACTCATTTGCTGAGTTGGTGAGAACCGGTATCGAACCTGGAACCTCATGGTTCTATTTTCAAGGCATATTGTTTTTGAATATTCTATCCAGGTATAATGATGTTTTCCTTGGTCTATGACTTCTTTTTCAATCACCCCATTTCTTTTGTATTTGCACCAAATTTGAGGCACAGCTGATTGTGAACAACCGACGTTTTTCGCCACATTCCAATGTGAATTGCCTTCTTGAATACCTTGTACGATCTTTTCCATTGGTTCAATTGACATTTTATGTGCTACATTGAATAAGAATGTTTATTCTTTGTTGCGGTAAATCTGAAGGAATCTATTTATCAAGTTTGTTAGGACTAGGTTTTCCTTTGTTTATATATGCCCTACCGCAGGTTGATGACACAAAAACAGTATACCAATTTGCATATTTAATCTCCTGCTAGTATTTGCTTTAGTAATGCTCATTATAATATCACTTCATAATTATTTCCCCAACATTGGATTCTTCCACAGTATTTTCTCTAAAAGGCTTGGAAAAATATTTTGTTATTAATTTAGATAATCTAATACACTTTGTGTAAGGAATATTTCACGAAGACAGTGTTCTGCTATTAAAGAAAAATGCCTTGCGTCTTATCTGTAATTAGTTTACATATTGCTAAATAAAAAACAAAACAGGTGAACATTCTCTATATGTTTCAAGTCCATAATTTTAACCACGAGTTTTATAAGTCTCATCTAAATGATAAAGCTGCTTGTTATACCTCCTTGGTACTTTCAGTTTTTTCCTCTTCTCACACCAATATTAAAAAAGAATATTTGAAAAGAACACATGTCCTATTAATGCAATATCTATATACAGATCTTTTTTTTTTTAATGGAAATAATTTTTCCGATATTTCCCCACAATCTCCTCTGGAATTATTCTTCTTACCGTTTTTTTCTGAAAATATCAAATTCAATTTAGTTTTTTACACTATTTCTGTTTTTGATCTGATTAGGCAATGTGTTAAAATTATAGTACTCTATTAAAAAAAAATACTATAAGTTAACAAACTTAGTTTTTAAACTAACTTGACAGTAAGATTCCAGTTTGAGCAGAAATATTAGAAAATGTCTGCCACAAGTAGTAATTCCATTATTTTGAAAGTTTCACTTAGTTCACGTTTTATTCTTTGTTCTAAGCTAAACCAGATCTATAACCGGGACATTCAAGTAATATAATTACTTCTAAGTTCTCTAATTTCTATTTGAAACTACAATATTTTACTCTTTATTATTTTGTCACTGTCCTTTGTATTACACTCCAGTTTTCATGTCTAGACATTGTAGCCCAGGCCTGAGTACAATATTCTATAACTTTCATATTTAATCTTTTCGTTTTGTTTCGTTTGTGTACTCGTGCCAGTTTCCTATCACTTTCTCATTTTTCGCAAGACAAATATTCTTCAAAGAAAATAGTTAAATGTTTGCTGTATGAATTAATTGTAATGAGGTAATTACACAAAATTGTACTTGAATAGACCAACCGAAAAAATTGATATCAACAACTTAATATATCATTCATACGAAGCATTAACTAAACAATCAACATTAATAAATTCAACATTGAAGAATAAACTTGAAACGGAAACAAAATAAAGTTTAATAGTTTATCAATTAATTAATTAATTGTAAATGTGCGTTTTTATATTATATTAAACTGATTTACTTTTTAAAAGGTAAAATATCAAAACGCTTTTATAATCATTATACATATACATGATATGCCATGTTTGTACGTTAATTTATTTAGATTTAAGTTTCCAAAATTTCTTTGTGCGTATCATATCTAAATTTCTTCTCTAGGAAATCAAAAGTTTCATGTGCCCGTCATTTAGACGATTTTACGTTTCAAAACAGAATTCATTTCCCACAATAAATAGGTTCATAAACGACTATTATACCAAAATACTGCTCATAATAACGTACACATTAAGAAGAATTACACCAGCTAGACAGATCATATACAATTATTACAAGCAATTCGAAAACCGAAATGTCTGTGTAAAAATAAGAAATCCCGAGTGACCATCAGTATCTGAAAACAATTGGAGCTTCTTCGTGGCACTTACCTACGTTGTCTCCATAAATGCAAAGAATAACAGGTCAGGGGTTATACATTCCCCAACAGACCGTTTGGAAAAATTTTCGGAAACGGTTGAAAATGATTCCATGAAAATTGCAGACAATGCAAAGTGAGCAAAGTGTCAGCAAGTCTTCTGGTAGAATAGAAATATTTAAAATGTCTATCGTAATTAGAAATCACGTTAATCATTTGAAAATTATCAATTAGATCACCTCCAATTAATCGGTTAGTCCGTCAAGCCATAACACATATGATTATCGTAAATATGTTGCCCTTATGGCAAACTCTAACTCTTTATATCATATATGTGCTAGAAGGCGGTTGTTGAGGGTCTTATTGACCTGGGTATGACAGTAAACTGCATCGTGGTGAAGTTCCGTTTTTGAAACTCAGGGAAACGTGGTGTACCTCTTCATCGCCATTACTCCCAGGCCCCTCTGGCCACGATTGGTATTACCTGTTAGGGCCGCATATATGGGTTAAATAAAAAAATTGCATTAAGATGTGTTTAAAATTGAATTTGAAAAATAATTGAATACCTAACAAGAATACAAATAAAATGAAAGGTTTTAGGTATAAGAATTGGGTTAACATGCCGTAAAATCCAACCAACAAACCAGACAATTAGATTAGCTTTCATTCTTATTTCTAGTAAAGTAAATAATCCTAATTTCTCTAATATATTTCTGTAACTGTAATCTTTTACTCCTTTTACCGTTTTGTCACTTTTTTTGGTATGCCCTCCAATCTCAATATTACACTCTGATTCCCATGTCTAACACCAGATCCCGGGTCTGAATACAATATTCTCCATGTGGACTTTTACTAATATATTTATGAATTTTTAAAATATTTGCTTCCCTTGAAATAAAATATCTAACCATCCAGCCAATCATCCCATTTGTTTTCAGTATTATAGATAAAATACGATTGCCAGTTTTAAATCTAACATCAAAGCCAACACCTGGATTGCATTTGCATTTACTTTTTTGATTTCTGTTGCTTGATTTTATTCAACTTTAATTCATTTTAATCCGATACGGAATACTTTACATTGTTTTGTTTCAAAATATCTTCCCAATATCGTAATTAATTTAGATCTCGTTGTGCTATTTCTTTCGATAATGGTCTAAGAAGATGTTTAATCTCATCAGCAAATAATTATATTTCTGATTCTATATCCTTAAGGAAAATCATTTATTAATATCAAAAACAAAAAAGGTCCCAATATTTATATCTGAGAATATATGTTATACAATGTATTACAGAATAATTGTTACCAATTTTACTTCCATAATTCCATCTATTAAGAAATATTAACACTATGTGTGTGTGTGTGTGTGTGTGTGTGTGTGTGTGTGTGTGTGTTAGTATGTGTATATGTGTTTGTGAGAGTGACAGAGAGAGAGAGAGAGAGAGAGAGAGAATGTTGTGTGCGTGTGCGCATGTTGATCTGAGTAGACTGTTCTAATTCCGTTGTGCATTCTGTCATTTCTATTTAACCAGTTTTTTGTGTATTGTACCAGTTCTAACTCGAGTATCAAAATTAACAGAAAAATGATAGGAAGAAACACAACGAGTATTAAGGCTAGGAAAAAGCTTTACTAAATAAAGATACAAGGTCAACAGTGTTACAATTGTTAGGGTGAATTGTCAAATCCCGTAAGATATCGTTGTTTCTCATTGGGAGAGAATATTATTTATAGGAAAAACAGATTACATTCTCACTATTTAGGTATTATATGACAGTAGGATTATAATCGAAGTTCAACACTCCTCTGTAACATGATAGGAATGATCTAGCTCTTCGGAATCCACTCCCTAAATGCTAACGGGAGAAGGAAGTGTTCACCCCACCGATGTAGGAGTAGGCTTGGGGTATTTTGAAAATCTTCATATATATATATATATATATATATATATATATATATATATCACGTGATTTCGTCATTTGGTCGGTTTTCTTTATTTTTCTCTGGGTGGCTGGGGTGTGAACATGGAATGAGGGAGACTTGAATTTCAAATATTGGCAAAGCTACAGCCTGGTGTCTATTGCCCAACTCTTCCTGTCACAGCAATTACATGGATAATTTAACATAACGGAAGGTCTTAACATTAAAAGTTGAGTTGTATTTTATAATTATATGTGTTTCGCTCCCCAAACAACAAGCAGCTTTTCCTGACATAGCAAACACTGCTGACCAAGCTACAGATGATTACCTGGGGGATAGCGCAGCAGTATTTCCTATTTCCCTGATGTTTTGAACTAATCCCGGAGGCAGGACGCTCTGAAAACGCAGCTGTACGTCAACTTAACTTCCAAATCGCAAATCGTCAAAGTAAAACGAACAAAACATGCTGTGAACTGCTAGAGAAGAAATTTAACTCCTGGACAAGACTTGTTGTATTTAAATAGCTCTATGGGTAAATAGTATATAGTAAACTATTCTGCAATATCTCTTAAGTAAATATATCAGACATTGTAATAATTAAATTATCATACTTTATTATATCCACAGGTCCTGCTAGTATATATATATATATATATATATATATATATATATATATATATATCTAAGCTTAGATTAAAATTCCGGGAGTAAATAATCTACAGAGGTCTGAAATACCGCGAAATATACAAGCAAAGACAAACACTTAACGAATGCTTATGGGCATTAGTCTTGAGTCATTTTATATTGACAACTTTCCTGAGTTTACGAGTAGAATTTAGCATTCAGTTATTCACTTAAGTCATTTTTATGATTTGAATAGGTTACTAGAAGACAGGTTAGTCCATCGAGTTTCCGTCGTAAAAGTAGTCTGTCAATTTAGTTAGGAGTCAAGGATACTAATTAGCATTTCATAGAGAATTTCTACGATTTGAAAGTGGTGTTCAACGTGATCATGGAATTCCACAATATTATCGTCCGATCGCAAACTAGACTGAATATTACGTAATTTGTTATGTTAGAGAATTGTATTGTTCTAATGAAGACAGTGTTACGTTTTGGAGTTTTTACTGGTTAATGGTTACAGATACAGACCCAGACAAACACAAGAAAAAACACACACCAACACCAACACAAAACACATACACATACACACATACACACATATATATATATATATATATATGTGTGTGTGTGTGTGTGTGTGTGTGTGTGTGTGCGTGTGTGTGTGTGCATGTGTGTGTGTTCTGATTTTCGCAATCTGTAGATGAGATATTCGTACCAAGATATGTAAACTCGTCTACTAAATTCAGAGGCATATCATCCAATGTGGAAATGTCTCCATCTTGTTTAAAACACATGAAATCAGTTTTATCTGTATTCACGTAGAGACTGATACCTCTTGCTGCTATCTCTAGGCTATTCAGCAGATTCAGCTTGCGCACTTATATGGACTATCAACAACATTTGGCACTCATTTCTTATGAATATAGAAAACTACATTAACACACACACACACACACACACACACACACACACACACACACACACACATATATATATATATATATATATATATTGTGGCATCTACAGACACCGTGTTGCGTGGCTCTATATTCACATTATACAAACATTTTAGTTTAAAACACACACACACACACACACACACACACACACACACACACACACACACACACATATATATATATATATATATATATATATATATATATATATGAAAAGTTTATTGGCAGTACTGAATTTAAAAAGGACGCGTAAAAGCATATGCATGTTGATAAAAGAATGTTTTCTCTTAAAAAGAAAAGTGAGGGTACCCTTATTAGATTTAAAATCTAAAATAAATTGATCTTTTTTTCGTCAATGCTCATCAGAGAAAAGGTACATTGATAAATGGTTTATTGTGGTTTTGTTTTGGTTTTGTTTTGTTTGTTTTTTGTTTTTTGGTTTTTTTTTTTTGTTGTAGACGATGGAATAGTCAGTGAGAAAACGAGAAAGGGATTTTTTTCTCAATAAGACAAAGAATTCGTAAAACTAAGAAAATTATGAACCATGAGGGGGGTTCGAAAATTGCGATTCCCTCCGTTGGATAAGTTTAGGCTTGAAGTGCCGAATAGGAGTAACTGATGAGACTGCTTCTGAACGCACAGGAAAGGTTGGGTGCGAGAAATAAATAAAGACTCAAGTGATCTGTAGTTGTAGCTCGCTGTTTGAACTGCAGAGGACCGAAAACATGGCTGAGTGGTAGGACCGAGCGCAAGTGGAGTTTCTTAATAAATGTTGTCCAATGGTGGACGGAGAATTTATGTCTGCTGCTATGGGACAGTCCACATTGCCAGAGCGGATGTTGGAGGATATGTGCTGTTTGATTCGAGATTCCAAACTCAAGGTAGTACGGCCAATGTAGCAAATTTCACACTTGCATGTGTACTTATAAATTAAGTGGCTTTTGTTGGGTAACTGTTCTTAATAAAGGTTGTTTTAATGAAAGATAATTCTTTCTGGAGTTTAGATTTGGAGCAAATCATAAAAACACGATGGATTAAAGTTTTAATTAAGTTGATTTTACGTTGGTGGGGGGGGGACAAAAAGAACCTCAACGTGTGTAGGACCCAGAAAAAGTTGGTTTACGGTAAATAGAGGTAAGAATTGTGTTATCTGTTCGTTCAACAAGAACATCGAGAAAAGGTAAACAATTATTAGACTCAAATTCACACGTAAATGTGAGGGAGGGGTGTTGGTTATTAAGACGGTGGAAGAATCGTCTGCATTCAGACCTGGTGGAAAAAATGGCGAAAGTGTCATCCACATATCTTTTATAGAACAAAGGGAGTTGGTTATTAGAGTTGAATAATAGTTCCTCCTGGAAGCCCACGAATATGTTCGCCATGGCCGCTCCGAGGGGATTCCCCATCGCTATACCATCAGTTTGTTGGTAAATGCGGCTGTTAAAACTGAATTGGATGTTTTTGGTGGCGATGTTGATCAATTTTTTAAAAAACTGGTTCTGGGATAGGGGGAGGGTCAAGATGGCTTACGGTATAACATATCCGTGCAAATGGTGATGGTTTCATCCAAGGGGACATTAGTATATAAGCCATTGATATCAAAAGAGCAAAAGAAGGATTTGTGGAAATCTGAAGGAAGATTTTGTATAATCTTAGCAAATGTAAAGGAGTTGGGAATGCAGTATTTAGAGTATAACAAACATTGTATTTTTAAAGAATGATATATATATATATATATATATATATATATATATATATATATATATATATATGTGTGTGTTTGTTAAATATGTCAATATATATATATATATATATATATATATATATATATATATATATATATATATATACAATATATATATATATATATATATATATATAATAGTAATTGGTAATTTGCTTGAAGCATTGTTAAGTATGTTATTATATAATAATGATTGGAAAGCAATTACAATGCATATAAAATAAAAACAAAAAGATATGTTTTGTCTTATCGATTTAAAAGAAAATCTTATCTTCAGAGACTGTTTTCAGAAATGAACGCGTTTCTTTTTTGTGTGTCGTTATAGTTCTTTTTCTTTCTTTTTTCTCCTCTTCTCCTTTTTCTTTTTCTTTTTGTTATAAACACGCGTCTCGTGGCGTTCTTTTTTTTAAAGCCACGCGCAAGGTCGTGGTATTATTGGTAATAGCCGTTGCTCATTCAATTTCAATTTTAATTTTTTTTAAACTACCACATTTCAGCGAGACAATCACAAAAGAAATACGCAAGGCTATTCATAAAGAGGGACTAGATATCCAACTAGCCCACTCTGGGTCCTCACTACGCCAACACCTAACAAATAAATATAAGAATGTTATTACATTCACACTAGCCAACTGCCCAATAAGAGATCCTAATATATGCCACAAAACTTATAAATTTATCGTTTAACTTGCTCCAAATGCCTTAATTTCTATATAGGATGTACTATTAGACCCCTCCACATTAGAATCAAAGAACATACCCACACACGTGCATCCTCATTCCATAAACATTTAATCAAATGCAAAAATAAGGACCATAGTTTTTCCGTTAAGATAGAAACAATAATACGCAACATTGGTAATCTCAGAATTAGAGAAAGTTTATTAATAGCTAAATTAGGTCCCAGTATAAACAATAGATTAGAATTAAACACTGAATATATAATTAATTAAATTACTCGTTCCATATATAGCTTATAGTTTATTTAGTATATATATTTTACACATATATATATAATTTTCCCTATCACAAATTTAAACCTATTAACAATTAACTATTTGCATATTTTTACTTTGTTCCCTCAATAAATAAGGTGGACACTTGAGATAACGGATTTAAACTATGTAATACATCTATAATAAATATCTATTAGTACATACAATTGATTCTTAACATTTCATGCACTTAAAGAAATTACGGTTAATTTAATATTATTGACAAAGGAAAATAACTTATTACCTTCTATAATTTTTAATTTTTTTTTATTACACGGTATCTGTTTTTAAATTGAAGATATCACAAACAAACCCCTTCTCTAGTTAACTGAGTTCATATTTTTACTTTTTTTCCAAGAGTGAACACTTTTATGGTAACAATTTTATGTGAACACTTTTATGGTAACAAGTTTAAATATTATAATATACCTACAATAATTGTATTTATCTTTACATGATGTTAATTCTTTATATCGTAATACCCTCTTAAGATTACGGTCAGTCTAGAACTGTTAATATAGAAAAAAAACTATACCTTTTGTAATTTAAATATCTAATTTATAACATTCAGTCTATTTGAATTTTAAAAAAATACTCATATAATATAGTTTTCTAAAATTATTCATCAATCCTTCTAATATATTATTAAAGATAATCTTTGTATTTATTTATTTACTGATTTATCTAATTAAATTAATACATTTTATTTCATTTTACAACTGAAAAAAAGCTAAGTAAATAAATTCTTCTATTTGACCGTTTTTATTTTGAATTCAAGATAGTTACTATGTAGCAATATTCACCGGAAATTAACCGGACAAGATTAGATACATATACATACAAAAAATTCAAACCATTCTCAACAGATATTTCAAAAGTAAGAGACTACATTCATTCATTTTCATCCATTCATTCATTTTGCCATTGATTTCAAACACACATATATACATATAACAAATAAATAAAATTAAATGAATATAATAATACATAAATATATGAATAGATGAAAATAATATAAGAGAAAAAGAGAAGGAAGGAGGAAGAGGGGGAAAAAATTAAAAAATTGAAATTGAAATTGAATGAGCAACGGCGATTACCAATAATACCACGACCTTCCGCGTGGCTTAAAAAAAGAACGCCACGAGACGCGTGTTTATAACATAAAGAAAAAGAGAAAAAAAAAGGAAAAAAAGAGAAGAAGAGGAGAAAAAAGAAAGAAAAAAAATATAACGACACAAAAAAAAGAAAGAAACGCGTTCATTTCTGAAAACAATCTCTGAAGATAAAGTTTTCTTTGAAATCGATAAAACAAAAAACAACCTTTTGTTTTTATTTTATATGCATTGTAATTGCCTTCCAATCATTATTATATAATAATAATAATAATAATAATAATATATATATATGTGTGTGTGTGTGTGTGTGTGTGTGTGTGTCTATGTGTGTGTGCGTGCGTATATATATATCAATTTATTTTTTTGTGTTTATAAGTAATGATTGATGAATGTTCTTCATAGGCCATATAAATGTACACAAAAGTTCAAATTGAAGCTTAAATATTTCAGATTACCAGGCCGAGCTTCCATTTGTTGGGTATCAACAGCCAATTACAATCCTCTTCCTGAATCTTAATAAATTCCTTATCAATGTCTCCTCTTAAGTTTTCTTGAGGGAGGTGTTGATGACTTGCAGGTTATTGTGACGTTTCTTACAGTTCAGATGCTGAAGTATAAACGTTTTACATCCGGTGATGAAGAGGCACAAGTGTCCTTTTCCCCAATCCTTTTTCCGAAATCACCCCTAAGAAAGATTGCAATACACAACATTTGAAGAAAAACAATTTTGCCCGGTGAATGTTCTTTTTTCCCTTCTCTCTTTGTTTTCTGCTCCCCCCCCCTTATACTTCCTAACCTAACTTGGATTTTATCATTAAAATACGCCCACGTTTTTGTATATTCTCAGAAACAATACTGCATTTCAATCACAAAATTTCGCACGATATATATGACTATCTGGAAATTGTAATCAGAATTTCCTTACAAAAAACCGGTCTATTATGAAGGTGAAAAGGTTTAGTTAAAGTGTAATTTTCAGTGACGATTTGCTGTAATACATTTCTATTTTAGCACAACAAAACTTTCTATCCTGAATGTCAATATCTTAAATATTCTTTTCCTGATATATTTATCTTGATAGATTTTCTTTCTTACTACAATTTAAAACCATTTCTTCTGTTTACACGAAGATAATTACAATATTCATAACATATAGTCAGTTATTCAACAAAGCCAGATCGCCAAATGTTGATAACAACGATTATATTTTTAATATTTATTTATATATACCGAGTGCCTGGAGTACAAGGAATTTGTACCAGGCGAGAGGCAAATGGTTTTATAAGGAATGATTATCCAGTGATATAAGATATAATAGAGAATTCTTCAATGTTTGGAAATGTATCTTCAGCTGGTTTTCCAGCAATTTCAAGAAACAATCAGCCGATGCTTCAGGCTTGTGTGCATATTGCAAACATTTAAAAGAATCGATAATTATTCAGTCCCGTCGACTGCAGCTTTACAATAAACAGCCTGCATAGGGTTAAGCGCCTCACGCTAATGGGACCATCTCTCTACTGTGTGTGGTGACTCGTGGTGCTTAAGGATAGAACCCTGGTGGCGGAGCAGTCCATGGCATGCAACACCACTTTGGCTCAAAGAGTTTCCCTCAGATCAATCGGTTGATAATGCCCAGCCCTAGCACCTATATGATGGTCCTAACCCTATTGCCCTTATGGCAAACCCCAACCCTTTTTATAATATATGTAGTAGAAGCCGGTGGATCTGGGTCTTATTAACCTGGATAAGACTATCTGAGGATGATGTTCCAGTTCTGAAGATCTGATGAATGTTAGTATGCCTTCATCAACTTTACTCCCAGGCCCACCCCGTCCCGGAGTGGCTACAACTTTCAGGTCCCATCTGTTCGGGTCCCATTTATGGGTTAAATAGAAAAATGATTTTAAAGATTTTTTTTAATTGAGTTTTTTAAAAATTAGTACCCATCAAGAATGAATAAAACAAAACTTTATATGCACAAAATAACGCATCATGGGTTGACATGCCATAAAATCCAACCAACCAACCAATTATGATTAATGCTCTGTTTTGTTCGAGTTGGATTTGTCCGATTTGTTACTCGGTTTATTTTCTCATAGATTTGTTACTCAGTCCATACTTATCGTTTGTGGGTTGATTATAATGAGCCTGGCCGACCGTCCAACACTTGTGAGAAGTAAATCAAACATGGGCGTCATCGTCTGGCAATCGGACAGAAGAGAATCAACAAGACCAACGATTTATTTGAATATGGACTCTTCGTTGTTTATCCTCTTAGCATTCGATTTAGAGTCTGTGAAAAGAGATAGGGACGCAAGAGTTAGCAGTTATATACAGTGACAGAATAGAATCGTAATTAGTTTGTGCTTGGAGAAAATTTTGAAATGTTAAAAATAATTTTACAGACTTTCTATCATTAGTGTTACTTACTTCAATGCTGCAGGTTTAAACCCTATCATAAATATTTCATCAAGATCAAGTGAAGAATCACCGAAATTCAGCAATGAACAGCATGCTCAATACTTAATAGGGTGACCACTTAAGCAACATAATGAACTGTAGGCACCCCGGGTCATTTATTTATCCCAGATAACGATTTGGAAAGCAACCAACCAAATCGAAACCGCTTTTGCGTAATATCCAATTTATAACCCTCTTTCTTGTCTCTTTTTCCAGACCACTGACCTAATTTTTGATTTTTATATACCATCATCGTTAAGACGCACTGAGTCTTTCTGTCTTTGTCTTTGTCTATTTGTCTGTATTTCTCATTTTATGAGCCAGCGCTCCTGGCAAGTCTTCTTGGCAAATTCCAGTATCCGCACAGTGCTAATAAATGTAAGTTTTTTTCTAGTCGTCTAACCCTGGTGTGTCCACATGCAAGAGTCCATAATAGAATGTCGCTAATGAGTTCTTTCATACTTCTCAAGAAGTGCCTAGCATGTATTGCTCGCTTTTATTGGCTATTTGTAATAAAGGGCGTAAATGGTTACACAGCCGCTGGTTTCTAGTGTACTGCTTACAGGATATTTTCTATGTTTGTTTAGTTCCCATCTAGATTTTTTCGTCATGCATTACGCTAAAAACCAAGTGGGTGACCAAACAGTTGTTGTAATATGACCACATACTAACACACACACGCACACACACACACACACACACACACACACACACCATACACACACACACACACACATATATATATATATATATATATATATATATATATATATATATATATACATATATATATATTCAGTAGTAGTAACAAGGCAACACACACAAACACGCATATATCATGTGCGTGTAGGGCCTTTGAACATTTAAGAACTTTTGCGACAGCCCTGAAATCAGTTGCTAACGGGATTTTCCGATTGAAGGAACACTACGACTGGATTCTCTGCTCCTAGGATATGAAGGAATACAACAGCTTTTCTACTACTGAGACTACACCCTTTCCTATCATCAAATTACAAATAGGAACCCTAATCGCAGAATATGGCGACTAGAGTGGAACAAACTCCTCCTGAATTTATCTGCTGTTAAAGAATAAACCAACCCATTCATCTGTTTGTATCGGTTGAGAGTAGACATTTAACAACTGATATAAAATGCAAACGGTATCGTCTGGGTTTTGAACTTGGCTCACCATATCCGTTTCCAGCGTTGACAAACATTACACCACGATGGCCATAGATTTAGAATGAAAAGCGAGTCGTTTTTTTTTGTGTTTTTTTTCACAATACACGGTACTAGTCATCTGATCATATGCTAGACTAAACTGGGCTTAGTAAATGTCCTTATAGAACGGGTCTTTTCCAGTGTCTGTAGATTGGCTAAAAATGTTGATTCTGTTACAAAAAACTTTGGTCAAGTTAATCTCAGGAACAAGAAATTATTTTCGACTTTTTTAGTGTTTCGTTTATTTTTTTACCTTTTTTATTTTGCTCTGTGGGAATTTATTTTGTTTAATTTCTTTTTTCTTGGTTGTAAGTCTAGCTGGATCTCGTGAGTCTACATGAAATAAATAGGACAAACAGCAGATATACCTTAGCACAAAACAGTAAGTAAAGGAAAGAAGTAAAAAAAAAGAAAAGAAAAAGAAAACCAGGAAAAAACATTTTGTCTGGACCGATATAAAAATTAGTCCAGGAAAAGAATCAGCCGAAAGATGAGGAGCCAGCCCACATTAGTCAAAATTTGACGTCTCGATTTTGGCGAAGGATCAAAGACGTCATAGAAATTCTTCATGCCAGGCGGTAGAGAGATTCACACTGAGAAGAAATAATGATTAGTTGGCAATTATCACTTAGCTCCAGTTCTTTTCGAAATAAACTCTTTTCACCTCATTGCCTTTCATCATTTTAATTTGTTTTTCTTTTCTTTTTTCTACAGATGTTTGCTTTTTTGCATCTCATTATTTTTCCTTCTTTTTTCGCTTTCTTATTTTCTTTGACATTTTTCTTTATTTCTTTATTTCTTTTTTCCATGGGTGGTTTTTCATTTAATTATTTTGTTTTCATCATCCATTTAGTTATTCTAACTTACCACCAATTCTTTCTTCGTTCTCTTCAATCATTCCTTTTTCCTTTCTTTTATTCAGGTATTCATTTATTTCCTTTCTTTTTAACATTTCTTACATCGTCTGTGTATCATTTCTTTCATTCACTTTTTAACAAGTATTTACTTTCTTTCTTTCTTTCTTTCTTTCTTTCTTATTTGCGATAATTATTTCTCTTTTATTTATTGATTACTTTCAACAAATTATTTATTTCTTCATTTTTCGAAAGTTTGTTTCATTCTTTTATTCACCCCTTTAATTGTTTTATCGGTTTCTTTCTTTCTTTCTTATTTTCATTTGCATTCTTTCTTTTAAATAGATTGTTCATCATTGCATTTCTTTTCAATCTTTTCATAGATTTCTTTCTCTCATTCTCTTTTTTTCTTTCTTTCTTTCTTTCTTCATATATTGTTCCTCATTACGTTAATTATTTCACGAATTAATTTATTAATTCGTAACAGTCTCCTCGCCAATATCTCCCCTTATTTCATTTTTTTCTTCCTTTCTATCTTTTTTCCTTTCTTATTTTTTCTTTTCAGCTTTTTATTTTGTTATCTAGGTTGAAATTTTAGATAATTTTACCTTTCCTTTTACCTTTCTTTTTTTCTGTCTTTTTTTTTTTCATCATCTTTTTACCTTTATTTTCAACAAGAAGCATTTTATTAATTAGATCGATCTTTTCATTTAGCCCTTCCTTCTTTCCTTCATTTCTTCTTTTCTTCATTCCTTCCATCCATACTTCCTTCCTTCTTTCCTTCCTTTCCTTCCTTCCTTCCTTCTTTCCTTCCTTTCCTTCCTTCCTTCCTTCCTTCCTTCATTCTTCATTCTTTCCTCCCTTTCTACCTTCTTTCCTTCTTTCCATCCTTTTTTCTTTCATTCGTTCTTTCCTTCTTTCCTTCCTTCCTTCGTTCTTTCCTTCCTTTTCTTTCCTTCCTTATTTCCTTCCTTCCATCCTTCCTTTTTTTCTCCTTCTTTCCTTCCATCCTTCCTTTTTTCTCCTTCTTTCCTTCCTTCCTTCCTTCCTTTCATCCTTCCTTCCTTCTTTATTTTGCAGTCTTTCCTTTCTTCATTTTTCTTTATTCATTTTCCACTAGTACCTTTTAATCAATGTATTCCATCGCTTCATCCACTTTTTACTTTCTGTTTTAATATTTACTTTCATCTTTCCTGTTGCTTAACTTTTTCTTTTTTTTCCGAAATATTTTTTCTTTCTTTCTTTTTTCTTATTTTTTTTTCTTTCTTTCATTCTAATAATTTATCATTGAAAACGTTTTCATCACTCTCATTCTTTCGTTTTCTTACTTGTTTACATCCACTTCTTATCCTCCTAATTTTTTTATTTTCTTTTCTTTTAATTCTTTTTTTCTTTCAATTGTTTCCGTTGTCTTTTTCTTTTTCTTCAGTCAAAATTTATTTCTCATTTCATGATTTATTCTATTCTTCAGTTATCTTTCCTCTCTTTCTTTATGGAGTAACAAGCAAAATTACAAGCAATATGTTTCAGACTATGTCCGGCTTATATAGTATTGGACTGAATAAAAGTATACCCTTTTTAAATACAGGGTGTCTTTAGGTTCTGCAGCTGATTAAAAATGTACAAATAAAAATTGATGTCCTGCTGAAATACAATAGCCAAAACTTACATAAAAAATGAAACTACTTTCATATGTTTTTTACTAAACGATTTTTACAATGCGAGTTATTCAATTTTAAATTTTAAAATTGCTGCAAGATTTAATGAATACTCTGAATATAGATAGCAGTACCTATCGCTTGATATGCTTATTGGGGAAAATTTACAACGGAAATATATGCATGTTAACCCGCATTTACCAATAACGCATTTATACTACATTTAAATTGGAATGAGATGCAATATTAACGGTTTTATCGTTAATGCAGTTATCATAATGATCAGAAATTGATTAAATTTGCAAATTTATTGGAGCTTATTTATTTTTTCTTGTTTTTACATATCACAGCCGGTAATTTGGTCTCTATTTATCCCAAACGATGTCAATGAAATGTAAATATCACCACAAATTCTACCCTAAAATGTTTTGGTACAGGGTGTTGTGTTTAACTTGAACAACGGACAGATAGATAGAGACACCACAAGTATAATATATGATTGTTTACTTATTTTATTAACGGTTTTCGAATATAATCCAATAAAATAAACATATATATAATTTATATAGAAAATAGAAAAACAAAGATTTTAAAAAAGATTAGTTAATTATTGATGGTGAAGTCGACGTTATAACGTTTCGGTTTTTAATAAGCCCTAATCAGGATGTTAGGATATAAATAATGTTAGTAATCTAAGCAAATTTTGAGTGACGAGAGTTAGGTAGAAAGACCCATATTCGAATTCAACATAGCGCTCACCTCCAAAAGTTAAAAATGTAACCAGTATAAGCAAAGACGTCCAATAAAACGGTCATAAAATCCTAGTGATGTTTTATTAAAAACTAACATGGTATAACGTCGACTTCACCATCAAGCATAAATTCATCTTTTTAGAATACTTTGTTTTTCTATTTAAAAAAATATATATTGTCGGATTTATATCCATATTTTATTCCCTTTTTTCATTTATGTTATTTTTATCTGACGTAATAGAAAAGTCATTTATTTGTTCTAGCCAGTTTCTCAACAGTGTTTACAAGTAAAATATGAAAATTATTTACAGATATGTTTGTAAATGCACAGAACATGACTCAAAGTGTTGCATTACGTCGTGCTAAAGACACTAGATTTGCAACGCGATTATTACTGAATATTGCGTTCGATTCTCACTTCAGATCTATGCATTGTTTCTTCTTGCAGTCTCCCCGAAATTAAGCCGCGAAGAAACTATTCAGTATCAAAGTGGACGTGCACTTAGTGTGATATTGTGGACATCCACCACCAGCAGAGAACCTAGTGCCCGGCTGTGTGACTGACCACAAAGGCTTAATAAAGGTAACTCTATATTATATCATGTTTAAAATTGTGATCTAATGGTGCTGAGGCGTGAATAGATACTACTACTGCTATTACGATTATCAGTGCTAGAAGACTTTCATCTTTCACACATACACCTACACAAAAACACGCATTCGCATATATACTACTTGTTGTCCATCGTCTCTGATGATGACACAATGCGAATTTCTATTTTCTCCATTTGACTCAATGTCTGGTTGCGTCTTGCCAACTGCCTTTGGGGCTGTTCATGTCCTCTAGGTTTCTCTTGATGTTGACTTCGTACATGAGCTTTTGTCTACCGATTCCACGTGACCCTTCTTTCATTTGAGAGTATAGAATCTTCTTTGGTAGTCTGTCATTCCCAAGTCTTTTCATGTGGCTAGACGACCTCAAATTGCGCTGGACAATTAAATTATTCCGACTAGAACGAAGAAGCCTATTGTATCCGTTATCTATTTCTTCAGAAGAAGGAAGAAAGCGAACAGATATCTAAATACTTGAGACGAGTTGTGTTTTTGTGTTACTCCTTCCCCATCGGACGATTAGCCATCACCGACATAGCAATCGTCAGTTAATGAAAACAAGACTTGAAAACAAGTAAACCATATATTTTCTTATGAAAGCACGTAGTGTAATGGTTAGAGTCCTAGGAAGTTCACTCATCTACCGGAGAACAAAGCATGGACGAGACCGTTTATATTTCACATAGTGCTAATACCCTTGGAAAAGATATGCCCCGCCTACTCTCCCTCCATCTACGGGTAGATAGTAAGAGAAATTTGAATCTTTAACCTTGGCTAGGTACGTAGCCTAAGAGATGGAAAACTCTGAATTCAAACAGGTTCCACTCCGTGTAAGGAATTGAACTTGTGTAACATCCTGCTCGCGCGCATCGGTTGGTAAATAAATATATTATTTTGATTTAATGACGTAATTCAAATATACAAAACGCGTCCCTGTGAACCTTTGGTCAAGAAGACAAAACTAAAACAGATAACTTCTAATTAGAAGATGTTGAAGTGTATGAGAAACTCTTCGACACTGAAGGTGTAATGTTCTTGTTCCTTAGATTAGGGGTTTTCAAACTGTGGTTTACGAACCACAGTGGCTTCGCAACGTCAATAAAAGATATTTACAGATGCTGCAAGGGTGTCTCGAAAATTTATATTATTCGATTAGCTACTTACTAGTATACACCAATGAAAATTCAGATGAAACAACATATATTCCTAAAATGTTGATTAATCGTGTTATCTAAAAAAAAATCGGACAAAAGGGATGTAACATTTTGCCGCATATTTATTCGAAAGAGAATTTCCAACATTTACCAGATTGGTTATCAAATACAGAAATACAGATCTTGACTTGTTGTGAAGTGAATTGCGTGTATTTTTATCAAAATATCACGAAGAATTTGACAATTTCTGCCAAGCATAATGCTCCCATTAAATTTCATTATTCAGTAAAAATACTGGATGTAATTTTCATAAATTATTTTTGATTAATTTACTTTTTATTTATATGGGGGTCTGTAAGATTTCCTTTTTATTTATACGGAGGTCCACAACATTTCATTTCTATTCATACGGGAGATCACAAGATTTCATTATTATTATAATGGAGGTCCACAAGATAGATCCTAAAATAGAAACAAGTTAAAAAAAACTACTGACTTCAACAATCAACTAATCAATCGACCCTCGTAAATTGATGATTCCTTTCCTCAGTTTAAAAGTATTTATATTAAACTTTCCCATAACCATACATTTTATTTCACTCATGTATAATTTTAATGATTGAAACTAGGGAAAATATGTTTCTGTTTTGATTGATTGATTGCTTTTAGCGGCATGCCAAACTGTCCTGGATTATTACATGTCAAAATGTTCGGGAAGTATGAACAATGTAGGTTATATTTTTTTTTTTAGTTATTTTTCTTCTTTTTTTAATTTTTAGATATTTTCTTTTTCTATTAGAGTTTTCTACACAGTTATATGATATAAAATATTCCTATCTATTACAGGTACTTTTTAAATGGTTGGGAGGTTTCATTTATTATTATCTCATAAGATTTCGAGTAATTACTTCTATTTAATAATAGTTATGTGTCTGTATACATCAATAGGATTTCAACTAACTAATAATACTCCTTAGTTAATAATTATAGCTTCAAGTAAATATTCTTATGTTAAATAATGCACTGCTGTATATAAAGAACTTGTATCTCATTTAGATGAGTTTAACACAGTTGTATGATTTCAAGTATTCCAATCTAATACTGATAATTATAACGTTTCAAGTAATCATTTTTATAAGCATAATGTTGTATTAATTATTGTTGTGGGTTTTAAGGGTAAAAAAATAAGACAAACGACTGGTAACAATGGATACAAATGTATTGAACAACAAGGAGTAGACATTACAGCAAAGAAAGTGGAGATTTGACTCGCATTGCTTCGTGTCTAGCCACAATTGTTCCTGCTACTTATAGTAGTCGTCGGCACAGTTATATGGTTTCAAGTATCTAATAATAATCTTTAGTAAATAGTTATAGCTTCAAGTATATATTCTCAATACAAATATTCTACCTTTATATATCATGTATTTCCGTCAAATACGAATAATATTCAAACATTTATATTTGATCAATGGATGAAACCCTAAAAGGTACAATTACTCTTGGTCAGAATGAACCTGAGAATAATTGCAATGGCTCCGGTTACTCCACACCTACCTAGGTATCCATAACTGTAGTCTCATCATCATATGTAGTCTTGTGTCATAACCCTTTTGGTTTGGTTTGGTTGGTTGGGTTTTACGGCATGTCCACCCATTGGGTTATTTTATGCCGAAAACGTTTTTGTTTTATTCAATCTTGATTTTTTTACTTTTATAAACTCAATTTTTTAAAACCCATCTTTTTAAACTATTTTTTCTATCCAATCTTTGTTGAGTTATTTTATACCGAGGACGTTTTGTCATATTCAGTATGGGTATTCAACATGTTTTCAAACTTATTTTTATCAAACTCAATTTTTGAAACTCAATCATTTTTTTCTTTTTAACCCATAGATTGCACCCTAACAGGTACGACCACTCCGTGTCAGAGTGAACATGGGATTAATGGCAATGAAGGGGCACTCCAAATTCCCCAAAGTTCCAGAATTGTTACTTCACTATCAGATAGAGTTTAACGTCATGCCTTCTAGCACAAATATAATATAAAGTGTTGGGGCTTGACATAAAGACAATAGGGTTGGGACAATTGTATTGGTGCTAGGGCTTGACGTGAGCAGTCGATTGATTAGAGGGATTCTCTCTTCTTTTTCAGAACGGAATAACAGGGTTATATTTAGACAACCATGTTATTAATCTACCCACGTATACTGATGTCACCTTTTCTCAATGTAAAAGCGTTTGTAATATTATAATTTTCAATAACCAAAACAACTTTATTCCTCTCGTGAATAAGTTAAAAATAGAAACAATGGAAATATGCGTTTCATTTTCTTTTCTCTTTTTTTCTTTTGTTGTTATTTCTGATCTGAGGCCAGTTTCTAATTCTAACAAAATACTGAGAAGCTATTGCAGAATTGCCATATTATATAGAAAAGCAAAATTATCGCTTAAAATTAGTTTTAGGAAATATGAAACAAAGTTTTAACCACAATGGAAAGTAATCAGCAACGGATGGAATAATTCTTTCTGATTATTCACCTCCTACTAACAAAGAACATTTTCAAAATTACTGAGCATTGATTGAAGGTTTTGTTTGCTGAAAGACGACGACATTTTTTTTTTAGCTGACGATGATGAACTGCTTGTGCTGTTTTGCCAGAGGTGCATCATGGGAAGAGGAACTGTAGAAAAACAATCGTCTCAAAACTTTTTTTCTCCTCCTTCTCCTTCTTCTTCTTCTTCTTCTTCTTCTTCTTCTTCTTCTTCTTCTTCTTCTTTCCAAAAACTTTAATTTGCAATCAAGATTATAAAAATTGTATTATTTCGAAATGTTTTGGTTGTATTTTGAAATGAAATCATTTGAGAGACAACCAAAAAATAAAAGAAGAAGAAAGAAGTAATAAATAAGAAACTGATTGATTCTTTTATTTGTATGTTGACTTCGATCAATGAAAAATGTGTTTGCCAATAATAAGAATCTGGAAGTGATGGAAGATTTTTATTTCTTAAATCTCCCCGTGTCGACTTGAAGGTGATGAGAAACTGTTAGATCATAAATATTCTCAGAACACAACAAAGATTAGATATTTCTTTAGACGTTCTAATTTAATGTATTTTCAACATTAATATATCCTATCATATCTGTCCTGGGCATGATACTACATTGCCTCCTACGGTGAAGCTCCACTACTGAAATGTAGAGCCATTCATTAGTTATCATTATTCCCAGTTCCACCCTGGCCCCAAATCGTAGTACTTGTCAGGGTCCGAACCGTCCGTCAAATGTATAATTATTATTTTTAAAAGTAGATATTTGCCCAGCCCGTTCACAGCCTTGTCGGCTGAGACTGTAGAATATGCCGACAGCACCTCTGCAGAGGGGTAAAGACACCCAGCAATGTTGGCCATGGGTGGAGAACCATGACAGAACTCTGGTGAATGAGCATTCCATGACATGTAACACTCTACTTTTACCCTTGCATGGGCTAAACGGGCGCTCAGCTGGTCACGTCAATCCCTACTACCTATAGGATTGTCCTGACCCTATTTCTGTTAGGACTGATCCCAAACCCTTTTTATCATATATGTGGTAGGAGGTAGTTGCCGAGGGTCTTAGTGTCCTGGGTATGGGATAAAACTGCATCTAATGGTAAGGTTCCAGTTTTGGAACTCTGGGGAATGTAAAGTACCCCTTCATCTCCTCCAAAGTCCACCCTGACACGGAGTGGCAATACATATTAGGGTCCCATCTATAGGTTAAAGACAAAATGTCTTTAAAAGATGTTTTAAAAAATTGAGTTAATAAAAGAATAAGACAAAATATCTTCGACATAAATTAATGACAAATATAGAAAGTGATTTCTGGGAAAATAATATTTAGTTACTAAGTGTGCAGCGTATATTAATATCACATTTATAAGACGTCTCATCGTGATGTAATGGTTAGCAAGCTACCAAACCGTTCACCACGAATAGGATGGGAATCAAAATCGTAGGTGTCGTGAATACAGCGGTGATCGAACTCGCTATTCGGTAGTAATGGATCAGCGAAAGTGGCTTGTTAACCATTACACCAAGATGGGACGTCACAGTTACTCAACACATTTGCTACGGGTATGATAGAACACAATGTCGTAAGTATGGGCAATCCAGCGAGGATGAAACTGGCTATTCAATAGGATTAGATCTACTAGATTGCTTTGCTAATCATTACGTCACGAGAGAATGCTGTCATTATAAAATGAATACACTTAAAACTATATAAATATGTGCAAAATATGATTAGTAAACAGGACTAATTAAAACCATTTTGCTGTTTGCATATAATTAGGATCACATCGGTAGGTCAAATATATATGCTTGTAATTTATAATGATTAAATAGGAAATCTTGAATCCCTATAAATATGTGATATTAGCAGTAGATAGGAATACTTGAAACTATATTACTGTATGGAAAATTCAAGTATTCGAAACGAATACAGAAAACTATATTGTCCCAGGAATGACACATAACTGCATCTTCAATGTACCTAGTTTACCATTAGTCCCAGTACCAGGCTGATGGTACGCGTCAGGGTCCCGTCTATGGGTCAAATAGATCCGTTTAGATATTCGTTTTCAAGAGGACGCTGTGCAAAAAATCTTCTTTTGAGAAACAGCAACAAAAATTTAAATATGTAAGTAGAATGAATATACGATTAACGCAATTCGCTTACCTCAAGGCATAGCATAACCCTAGATGGGTTGGCATAACGTTAAACACAATAAATCAATTAAATCATATAAATGTGTGTAGAGAAATAATTGTTGCTATTTAATGGGAATAGTAGATTGAAACAGTATGACTATGTATAATTATTTGTAGTAGATGGAACTTTTTGATACCATATAACTTAGCATAATGGCTAACGGGCTGGACTGAGACATTGTAATAAGCAAGTTCGAACTCCAACCGTACTATTACATTCCCTTTCAGACTAATACCCTAGGAAAGATTATGAAACACCTCATCCTCCAATCTATCGGATTGAATATCAATACCAGTGTTCTTCTACAAGAGTGGCATTAGCATTAAATAACCCACAAAAATTGATATGCTATTAAACTAAGAAACCAAACCAAACCATACCATATAAATGTGTAATAATTATTTGGATACAAATAGTGATTGAAGCTATAATTATTTACAAATGATGAATATCATTAGTTACTTGGAATCATTAGGGACTCCCATTGGGGTGTAATGGTTAGCAAGCAAATCTGACAGAACTATTACTGCTGAATAGGGAGTTCGATCTTCGCTGGATGCCTCATACTTGCGACCTTGTGTCATATCCTACTTGAAAGAGTCGGATAAATACACGGTGCGTCCAATTATGGTGTAATGATTAGCAAGCTAGTATCGCCGATCCATAACTACTGAATAGCGAGTTTGATCTTCGCTAGATTGTTGCGACGTCGTGTCACATCATAACTGTTACGAACGGGTTGGATAAATACCTAGTTATTTGAAACCATATAATTGCTTGAGAAAAAAAACGACTTTGGAATTATTACACTCAACAAATACTAAAATGCTGTACAACCAACCATTGAACCATCCAACAAACCAACAGGTCAAAATACCCTTTTTTGCTAAGTTGTAGATTGAACTAATACTTGCTTCATTCTCTAAATTATAAGAACTAGCAGGAGTATGCATCCCTTGGGCGTTAGTATTTAAGTTTTAATATAATCAAATATATTAAATTTGAAAGACAAACGAAATTAAAAAAGAACGCAGGTCTAAAGATTACACTTATTTTGATTATATTGGTGAATAAAACAATAATATTAGATATCAATAACACCAACTAATTATTTATTAAACCCGGTTTTGTTAAAAAAAAGTACGCAAATTAACCACACAATATATTGGGCACACCTTTATTTCTTGGTGATATAAAAGACACATTGTAGGTTTTTAAACGCACTAATAAAATAGGCTGTGTTAAGGCGAATCTAACTCAGATTTTCATCGACATATCGTTAATAAAAATGATTTATTCAATGTATTAATAATTTTGACTATGAATAAAATTTCCATTGATAAACTTACACAATTCCTGAGGATATTGTGATGTAAGCAGTGACGTAGTTTCAATTAAAGACAGGCACCGAATCTTCATTATAATAAGATTTACGCTATAGTGGTACGATGTATAGTTTTTGCTGGGTAACATGCATGCTGAAATTGAACTGTCATAATATAAATTAATTCTCTGATATTGTTATTCAGATCATTAGTCAACATCGGGAATTATCTTAATCTGATAAGTTATCGGGACAAGAAAAAGGCGACAAAAATTGTTTCTTGTTCAGACAGAAGAAACTGATCAAAGCAGAATTTTATGAATAAGTTTTTCTTCTTTCTGACATTGATTCGTATCTCTTATCAATTGGTTTCGTCAATCATATTCTGTTTACTTAGGAGACTTAAAAACAATCCTATTTATGCAACAAAAAAATCAAACATATTTACTGTTTACATCCTGATAAACTAAGCTTCCCGATAAACCTTGCAACATAAATGACTTCCCTGAGCGGACACAAGTGTGTATTTAAAGAGAACATGTGTAAGTTTACGCAACACTATCATACCCCCAACCCTACCGGGAAGAAAGTTTAGTTTATTCAGAAAGAATTCCTTTCAACTGTTTTCTTTGAGATAAGTTAGGTTTTCTGTTGGAGTTGTATTTCCATCGATAACTATAAATGCCTTTATGATTTTTAAACCACCAATAAACAGATTATAACCACGCACACATGTATGCACGCACGCGCACGACCATACACACAAAGAGAAAGCATTGAAATTAGGAGGACAGCATGACTACACACACACACTAACAGAAATTGGACGATACATACAGAAAATAAAATAAAAGGACCACATGACCACACACACAAACACACACACGCGCGTGCGCGCACGCACACACACACACACACACACACACACACACAAAACAGAAATATGAGGACAACATAACCACACACACACACACACACAGAGAAAAAATAAAATGAACTTGAACAACACTCTCAAAGGAAAACAGGCGAACAATATGATACTCTCACACACACATGCAAACAAAATTGGAAGAAAACATGACACACGCGCACACACATGTGCCGTCACACACATACACACACATATATATAGATAAACAAAAAATAGGACAATATGACCACACACACGCGCACACACACGCACACACAATCAATCAATCAAACAAACAAAAAGAGGAGAACATGACCACACACACATGTTAACACACACACACACACACACACGCACACACATACAAAATAAAATAAAAGGACAATATGAAGACATTTACGCACACAAATAAAAACAGATGGAACACATGACTATACACACACACGCGCGCACACACACACACCAATTAGCATAAAGATATATGGGAATAACATTCACAGACATATTAAATCCATTTAATACCCAAAAATATATATGTATACGGGTAGATATTTACCCAACACGTTCGTCACGGGGAGGATGGGACACAATGATCAAGTATGGATCGAACTTACTATTCAGTAGTAACGAAAATATGAGACTACCTTACTAACCATTAACCACGATGAGACGTTTTATACATGCGGATATTCATATACACAGAACACTTAGTAAGTAATTACTGAATATTATTTTCCCAGAAATCTTATTCTATATTTGTTGTTAAATATCATAACTAACATATCAAGAATTACGTTTAATTGTTGTTAATCTTAATTTGCCCTAAAACTTCAAGTGTGTTATAGCTGAACACTAACACTGTTCGTTAGCTTTAATATCCAGTGGAACACTTGAAATTCCTTTGATTACTTTGTGACTGATTCACTTTCTTTTTTAAACGAAAGCATTTGCGAAAATTGAAAGATTTTGTTTATCTGCTTTCTGTCCTCGGCCCTTCCTTAGGTATTTTTTGTCGGACTCGAGAATCTTCTCTTGGAACTCAGCAACCCTCTCTTCGAACTCGGGAGCCTTCTTGTCAAACTGGAGAGCCTTCATGAAACTTCTAACCGATCACTTTATTCAATCTACGAGGCGTAGACTGTTCTCAATCCGTTTCTCATTATTATCACCAGATACAATTATTAAGCTGTGTTAATTATTCTATCTTACTGTCACCCTTAGTCAGGATTGAAGCTGCACCCCAGAGATAATTATCCTTTAAAACTGTATTAACTCAACGCCTATATTCGTTTTGTCATGTGTCCAATTCAGAGAAATAATAAAATAGATAAAAAGATAGATAAAAAATAGAAAAACGAAAGAAAAATATAAAATCGAAAGAGAATTCATATATTAAAACCGCCCTCGGTGTATTAATTAATTTTCTTTCGATTCATTCATGAATCTTCCCTCAAAATCGCCCTTCTGGTTATGGTGTATATCATGAGTTCATTCTATCTATTCAACATTATTCGTCTTTTATATTGTAGTTCTTTCTAGTATTGGAGAATTGATAATAATGTGCTCGATTACGAGTATAAGAGCTGTATTTATTTATTTATTCATTATAGCGAATGATACATTTAAGGTACGATTGTTACCATTGGTTTCAAAGCCGCATGTTAGCCATTTATCATTGTCTTGACGATAGTTAGCTAACATGCTGCTTTGAAACCAATAGTAACAATCGCACTTTAAATGTATTGTACACTATAATGAATAAATATATATATATATATATATATATATATATATATATATATATATATTCAACCAATTTTGTTAAAATAATAGAACCCTTATTGTTTTCGAGTGTTTCTTCTTTTTTCTTTCAAGTTTTCCAACAATGTTCTTCATGTTATGATCTTGAAAAGCGTTAATCAGTTGTCCGCAACAATTATCATTGGTAAACCAAGTACTTTCGGTTATTTTCTCAACCATTATCAAGTTTGTTTATATTTGTCTAAACTATCATTATCAAGTCTGTTTATTATTTAATTAACTTTTGTTTTGAAATAGGTATATTTGGGCAGTATATTTTCATTAAAATAAATTTAGTTAAAAATAATAGGATCCTTATTGTTTTCAAGAATTTTTTTAAAAAATTATTTCAAGTTTTCAAACAATTTTCATTATGTTATCATCTTGAAAGACGTTAATCAGTTGTCCGAAGGAGTTATTATTGGTAAACAACCCGATAAACACCTTTTAAGATGATAACATAAAAAATACTTCAAAACTTCAAAGAGAAAAGAAAAAAAACATGAAAACAATAAAGATTCTATTATTTTTAACCAAATTAGTTTGAATAAAAAGATACTGCCCATATATTCCTATTTCATATATATACATATCTTATTATAATGGAGATTGTGTGCTTTTCTGTCTGTAACCGAAACTATATTACAACTCAAGTCACAATTTCCTTAGTTATTTATGTCACATTCTCAATGATTTTATTTTAATTTTAACCTCAATTATTAATAAAATTGTTTTACATTATTAATACTGTTAACCATATCTACATACTAACAACATGCAATTATATTTATATATACAACTAAATAGCGGTTTACAGTGTGAACGGGAAGGCTAATTTGCATATTGATATTAAAAAATCGAATTTAATAAATATGTGCTCAGTGTTATTGATTTCTAACTGTTTGGTTTTATTTCAATGAATATAAGCAAAAATCTCTTCAATAAATCTTAAATGAAATGCATCAACAAGAAAAAATAACGGCAATTTTATTCTTTACTTCCTCTTTTAACTAAATACTTAAATTAGAAAAAATAACAATGAAAGACGAGAGTGATGAAAGAGTAAGTTTCAATTGTTCTATTTTTCGATTACACCCCTCTCTGTTTCAAATCTTTTCATCTGCATTCTTATTTAGTTTTATTAGCCTTTCTAATTTAATGATATTTTATTATATTAAAACTTAAATACTTGCACCCGGAGGGTGCATATATTTGCTAGTATATATATATATATATGTATATATATATATATATATATATATATATATATATATATATAGTGTTATATTTATAAATAAATAGTGCTCACTCTCGTTGATAGAGAATCGATATGTAATTTAGGCGAGAACTTGTAGTCAACGGCGCTTGATTATTACTAGTTTCTCGCCTATGTTATTTTCACGTTGTTTTTTTTAGGCATAAGGCCAGGGGTATGGAGCATTTAATGACTATCATATTTACTATACCATGGTTAGTGAGAAAGCACATTCATAATTGAAAGTAATTACATATTACCCTGCAATGCTGGTCAGGGATTGGATAAGATTTCCCTTTTTTTAAACTGGTTGCCCTTACCCAAGTTAGGAAGCTTAGTTTAATCTCAAAATTACCCATAGATGGGTAAAGGAGAGATGGATATATCTACTTCTCAAGGTAATTACTGCTAAGTGAAATGTAAACGGCTTCATTCAGGAGTTGGATTTGGTACGCTGAATCCATTCCTTCCAACGCGGTGGAATGACAAATTAAATTAAGGGAGAACTACAGCATGGGCAACTGTTAGTCATCCATATAGTATCAGAGTTTTCTTTCACCTAGACTTGTTACCAAACCAAGGTTAAAAATCCCAGTTTGTCCTATTTAACTGTAGCAAGAGGAAGAATAGTTGGATTGATACCTTTCCCAAGAGTATTAGAACTATGTAAAATAGCCTCATTGAAGATATGGTTGTTTTGTTTTACAACATATTAACCGTTTTTATGCCAATTAATACCAAATCAAGTCATTTTGATTTATTAAACTGCATCTAATGTTAAAATTCCTATCTTGGAGCTCTGAACTGTTTCCAGATAAGATTTTACAAGTTTATGCGGACATGATTTGCTGTTCCAGGTAGATAAATAAAAAATAATTTTCCTTCTTCTAAATTAGTTGCCTTTACCAAGGCAACATAAACTATTCTATTCTATTATTTAACTATAGCTGGCAAGGAGAGGAGAAGAGAATTCTTATCTTTCGCATAGTAGGTGGCTCAAATTGAAAAATAAATTGCCTTATACAGGATTTAAACGTGGTTCTACGGACCCATTCCCCACAACACTAGCTACGAATTAATTATTTGTAATAGCAAATATTTATTAATCTTAGTTTAGCTATTCCACATGAGTAACCCAGTGAGAATCGAACTCACAAATAATGACCTAATAATCTCGCCAGTTAGCCTTTATTTCACATGAGTTGCCCTGATTATTTGTAAGTTTATGTAACAAAATATTAGAAATTTAATACTAAAAGCAGATATTCTCATGTTTAAACATTGTGAAATAATTTTAATGTTGTTTTTAAAATTTAATTCTGTTCAAATTGAAGGAGTTTAGTTGAAAAACTAAAACAACTTTTCTCTTCCGAATTTTAAGAGATTTTAGACTGATTTAATGTCAATTTTTGTCGTCCAAATATAACTTCAATTTAGAAATTTGATTCCTCCCGTTATAAATAAGTTTAACTTAATTATCAAAAATATTCCGAATATAAAATTTCCGTTCTATAAATATAGGACTTAACAAAAATCCATTAACTTAATTATTACTTTACCAGTCACAGATAAATGAGTAATAATATATATATATATATATATATATATATATATATATATATATATATATATATATATATATATATATATATATATATTGCTTAGAATATACTGGAAACTATTTCTACAGTAGATATATTTTATCTGTCAAATCAGTGCATAGGTTGAGTGGGTGTTTTAATAGCTTTCTTTCCCCGGCTTATATTTATGTAATTCGCGCAACGGTTATCGTTTTAAAAAAATGAACTCATCGCACTTAGTTAAAATTGTGGAAGTCAATACTAAGCACTTTTGTCTTCCCCATAGTGTTGTTAATGTAAGAATAACAATGGTGAAACTCTATAAACCACGTGATATTCTTTGCAGAAATTAACAAATATTCTAAGGAACAAATAGTCTGGAAAGCTTCACTGATGAAAGGATTATATACATTACTTATACTAGCAAAATAAAATACTTTGGGCGACGTAAAATAAATATTACCTGAGGGGATGGGCGTTGAACATTTAATATCAGAGAGTTTGTATCATAAGTAAAGTAAAATCATAAAATTTATTAATGGAGTAAAAAATAAAATAGATTTATTAAAGGAGTAAAAAATAAAATAAATTTATTAAAGGAGTAAAAAATTTTAAAAATTGAAATGGAAACTTAGTTTTGATAACTTTAAATATACATTTAAAAAACTATAGATAGATAGATAATACCAGGTATGTATTTATTAAAACTTGTTTAAAAAACCAATGAGGACTGTCTAACATTGCATGCTCAAATTTTGAGTGTATTCTATTTATGACAATTTTAGGCAGTGTGACGTAGGCAGTGACGTAGTTTTTGTTACAGACCGGAAGCGATTCCATTATTAATACTAGCAAAACAAAAAAACACCCTCCGGACGATGTAAAAATAGATTTTTGAAAGATATTGCTTGAGGAGGTGGAAGTTAAAAATTAAATGTCGGAGAGTTTGAACCATAAATTATAAAATCATCAAATTTATTAAAGGAGTAAAAAAAAAAACACACAATTTGAAATCGAAACTAAGTTCTATTAACTTTGAATATCTATTAAGATAAAACAAACTATATATAAATATATGATACTGGGGATGTATCTATTAAAACTTGTTTTAAAAAACAAGGAGGACTGTCTAATGTTGCATGTTCAAATTTTGAATGTGTTTATTCTATTATGACGATTTATGACGGGTATAGTGACGTAAGCAGTGACGTAGTTTTTGTTACAGACAAAAACCGGAAGCGAATCTCCATTATTAATAGATAAGATGTGATAAGATTTATACGAACCTATATATTCAAGACGACATCTTCTACTGTGCGAATAATTTTGTTTTTTCCTATTTTTCATAATTCGCCTGTCAAATTTATTGTATTTAACCGATTGTTCTGAAAATTGAGTTTTATATTTCACTTTTTTGTGTGTGCGTATTAACAGCTGACATCATACTGGCATTCGAGCCTGAGAAATGGAGAGAAATATTCAAAATTGACGGGTGTACGAATAATTATAACCATTGACTGTATATACATATAAGATAATAACTTAATAACTTAAAACTTAATAACTTTAAGACTGGTTTATAGCATTTTTGCATTCCTAGGGCAAAAATGCTTTTATAAACCAATTTTTACTAGTAGGGAAGCGCTAGAACCGATTTTACAGACAAAAATATATTTCAACATTTTTCGCCAAACCCACCAAATTTGGAGAGCTTAAAATTGACATAACTCCGCGAATTTTTGGAATTGGAAGCTCAAATGTTGGAGATTGTCTAACTTTAACATCATCAGCACGTGGACAAAATTTTAGAAAAATTGAAGTGGGTGGGTGACAATTTTACTTTTTTCTGGGTGATATGACATGGAATTACTCAAGGATCAAACTGATACTATATCTTTCAATTTCAAGGAATACTACAGGATCAACATACAAGGAATAAATCAAACTTTATGCCACAAGGAATATCCACTAAAACTGAACGAAATATAACAGCGGAACTAAAATGCAGACAAGACTCGTTATATGTATTTGACATGAACAAATTTGAATTTCTCAACTTTTCGTAGATTATGATTATGTCGGTATTGTACCAGATGCATATTCTTGAAGGGTTCAAGAATTTTATGACTTATTCTGTCATCATTAAGTTGAAGAAGTCTGCATTGAAGTTAAAAGTCCGGATATTTGCCTTCTCAGTTGACCTTACTTTAAATTTCGAAATGGCTGTCTCTTGTCTTGGGGAGTGTGTCATTCAAGAACGATCATCATGAACTTTTCCCGGAAATCTGGTTTCTCGTTTGTTTTTACCGCCTTTCAACTGAATTGGTCATATGAGTTACTGGGAAGGAAAATACAATTCCTTATTTGGTCATCTTTTTCTAAGGTATTTGCCTATCTTAGACTGCAATAATTTATATGGGTGACTACTACTACAGACCTTACTTAGAGACAATCAAGACAAGAAAGAAATAGACGAGTGTATGACTAGTGAGAGAGTGGATACAAAAGAGTGTTAAAGAAAGAAAGATGGAGAGAGTGTCTTGATAAGGAAGTGGGTTGGTTTGAAATACGATCATGAAGTAAACCTGATTTCATCCATTTCGTTCTTCTTTTCTTTAAAATTGCCCTTTATCTTTCATTAAGATTTTCTATTTAAGTTCGTTCAAGTGTGGATAAGTCAATATATATATATATATATATATATATATATATTACAATGGTATACACAGGAATAACCTACACGAGTTTCACCATAAGGATCTTCAGGATTAAATCCACTGAATTAATCAAGATATTAATCAATTGCAATCAATTGGACGTGTGTATTTTGTGATTATGACCGTTAATGACAGATTCGCAGTTAATAGTTAATCGATTAATAGTTAATGAAAATTGATAATCGAATTACATTCTTTACTTAACTTAAATCAGTATTACTATTATCAATATTTTACAATTTCTCCTAAATGACCCAGCATAAAATAACAGAGACACGTGACAACAAGTCTACCGATATTTATGCAATTTTATTTTCTTTCCTTCCTCTTAACAAAATCTATTATACACGTTATTTTAGCATAACAATACTTAACAATGATTACTAGGATTATATTAATGAATAAATATGCCAGTTTATATACACGCATTCCATTATAACAACAACAAACTTTAATCGTGTGTTAACGGAACCTTATTTTTTTTTAAGCAAACCACCAACATCCCTCGTAAATTAAACCAAAAATTTATTCCAGCAAAACATAACAGACGCATAGAAACAACACATCAGTTATCAAATTTGAACTCAATTAAATGTATAACCAATTTTTATACTTTATTCAATTTAAACTATTATTATTACTATCCCCACCTTGCTCTCTGACACAGCATAATAAAAACACGCGACAGCAAGTCTGCCGATATTTACCCAATTTTACTTCTGGCTTAACGAAAGACAAAAACAAAAAATAATATCACAACTCATTTCATCACAATAATAACTTAACAATAACTACGAAAGCCATTTAAATGAATAAATATACCTGTATATGGGTATATATATATACGCATTCTATTATATTTTTTTTTAAATGTAAGCATATATTAGCAAAACCTTATATTTCATTGCACTAAACAACAATAATTCTTATGAATTGTTAAAGAAAAAAATGTAAAGAGGATTTCTCATAATGTTTATATTTGATCCTTTGAAAAAAAAAAACTCAGTTGATTTTGAAATCGGTTGCCTAACGTTCATTAATTGTGAATCTGTCATTAACGGTCATAATCTCAAAATACACGCGTGGAGTTGACTGCAATTAATCAATATCTTGATCAATTAAGTGGATTTAACCCTGAAGATCATTACGGTGAAACTCGTGTAGGTTATTCCAGTGTATAAAATTGTAATAAATCCGCTCTACTTACGTACTGAGCACTTTATATTTGTTATATCGCTGTCTTATCATTGTGAAACTTGTATCAACTAAACCCTTGTGACCAATTTCACCGGTAAGTCACCGTTTTCATATATAAAATCACACACATACATACATACACACACAGACACACACACACACACACACACACACACACACACAGAAACATATATATATATATATATATATATATATATATATATATATATAGGTTGCTCTGGATAAATTTGACATATTTATATTTGGTTATTTTTCTACGGATGTCAGAGCTATTGACGCAAACTACGTATCATTTAAAACCTTTGACCCTTC
>CM042161.1:85442642-85500142 GCA_023376005.1 Doryteuthis pealeii | reverse complement strand
GCGAGAGAAAATGTTTGGCTAACTTTAATCGCATATTATCAGTTTTGGGCTAATCAATAACAAATTTGTATTTATATATGTATGATTTACTGTATATTAAGAAAATGGTAAAAATACTTTCCATTAACGACAGAAATTCTATTAACGGTCGGAAAATTAAATGAAAGTTTAACTATAGTCTATGAATTAAGTTTATGTGAATTGGGTTACGGTTTTAGGGGATTAAGGTTGTTTTTAATTACGTATTGCTTTTAAAAAATAAACATCAAAAAACAAATTAACATTAGACGTATAGTAATTTGGTTTTTTGGGTTTTTTTTTAAGCAATACGTAATTAAAAACAACCTTAATCCCCTAGACCGTAACCCAATTCACAAAAAGTTAATTCATAGACTGTAATTAAACTGTCATGGGGACCACCAACAAACTTTCCGTTTTAATTTTCCGACCGTTGTGCAAGTTCAGCTTTTCATTTTTAAATTTCAGTTGATTTAACAGTACGAAAATGTAAACATTGTCTTCGTTCATAATTTACATTATTTCCGTAAGCTGAATTTTTAAAAAATCTTTAGGTTTTTTTTATGTTTCTTCTTTTGAATGGTCCAAAAATCTTGAAGATTATTGTAAATATAATATATTGTTATTGTAATTATTGTAATATAATATATTGTTATTGTAATTATTGTAAATATAACTTTTCTACGAAAAGTTTCACTGAAACTCCAGTTTGAAAATAATAATAGTATTTGGGGACAATTTTAATTTTTTTTTTCATAAAATATGTTAGGGGAAATATTTTTACGAGGTCTCCCCCACCCCGCTTATTCTATGAAATCTGAAAAAGAAAACTGATAAAAAACGATTTTTAATTTTTTTTTTTTCAATAAAGATAATAGTCGAAATAATTATATCAAAAGATTTTTTGAAGTTTCCATACGGAATTTTTTTATTATAAAAAAAAAACGTATTCTGAAATCTACCTAAAAAATGTTAATATTATGACATAAAATTATTTCAAAACACTAAAATAATTCAGGATTACATTTTAAAAAATATTTTCAATGTTTAAAGAAAATCCCTAAAATAAACACTGTAATACATTAATTTTCAGTGATTTTTTCTTAAATTTTATTTTTAAGGACCCCCTGGTGTTCCTAAAATCTTTTCGTCTGGTCATGGACGGGGCAATTTTGCTAGTATATATATATATATATATATATATATATATATATATATATATATATATATATATATTATTTCCTGTGTATTGATAAACTGGTAGAAATAATTTTCATTGATATGATGTGTATTAATAAAAACATAAGTTCATGTGTATTGATGAAATGGTCTTGGAACTTTAAGATGAAAAGATTTATGGATTTATTTGCCTTAATAGCAATTTAAAGAATACAGTCAAGGCGTGATCATAGAACTGCGAGGACATGAGATGACCAACCGATTGAAAGGATTGGGCCTAACTGACAATTCATCTAGCCCAAGTAAGGGTTAAGGTGGAGAGCCTCCGATCATGCAGGCACTTCATACACGGGTCACAGACCACACCGCCACCATCCTCAGGCAGTACTGGTCACCATCCACTTCCAATAAGATGTGTGGGTTCTTATTTTTCTGCTGGGGGTTAATCAGACTATTCTAGATCCCAAGCGAACACGACTGTCTTAAATCCAGTATTGAAAGTGTATCTTTCGGTATAGCTATTGTAACAGTTGTTTTATGTTTTTAAAATCTTTATCATGTAACTATACTTTAAAATCAAACGTGAATATATTACATTTCCACGATCAGATATCATATCAATGCAAAATGAAAGATGCTGATGTGCAGTGACAATTGATGACTATCAGCAATTATTAATAAGTTGTCAAATAGTGTTATTTGAATTCACGAAAAAATATTTCTATAGATTTTGATAACAAAGAGCTGATGCAATACAGCATTAAAGAAAGTGTAGGCATTCGAAAAGGAATTGAAATGAAAGGTTTATTATGAAATGTTTGGTGAGGAAAATAATAATTTCCTAACCTTCGTTTATTTATTAAATTTATTCAATTCATTGTGCGTGCATATAGATTTCCCTTTATTGGCCAAGTTTCTTTTTGATGTTTTACTCATTGATGACCCATAATGCAATTCCTTCATTACGGTCTTATTCTCTTGAATTTGTTTCTTATTTTCGATTAGAACTGGTGTGATAACCTCGCAAGGAGTGAAAGGATAACGATATCCGAACCCGAAATTCTTCTTCTTCTTCTTCTTCTTCTTCTTCTTATTATTATTATTATTATTATTTTTATTATTATTATTATTTCACTGCGCGCTCAACCTTGTCTTTTCATTCTTGCTTCTACCAGCGAGTCACATGTGTCTGCCCACATTCTGTAAAAACGAATGGACCACACCCCGACCTATTATTATTATTATTATTATTTATTATTATTATTAACAAGCATTAGTGGGTGGTTTTCACTGGAGTCTTAGTGATAGCAAGTTGCCTTAGGTTTCTAGCACTCTTCTGAGTATTCTAGCTAATATGACAATGCAGTTGTTTTTCTGGATGGTCTCGATTCTTCCTCTGATTTCCAATTTTTCGATTATTTTTCACAATACCTTGGGGACCGTTCTAAGGGTACCAACTACAATTGGTATTGTCTTCACCCACATGTTACATAAATTTGTCAGCCCTCTGGCATGGTCCTGGTATTTGTCTATCTTTTCGTTTTCTTTCATTTTCCCTCAGTGGTCCGCTGACAAAATCCACGAGATGACAAATTCCCTTCGTTCTTGTGGCAGATATTAGACGATCCATCTATAACTCAAAATCACTGATACTTCCATATGTCTCATTCTCTCGAACAGATTCTGGTTTGTGCATATAGTATTTGGTATTTTTTTGTTTCTAATTATCTTTTCCCCTTTTTTATTTCTCTTTCTTGAAAAAGAAATCAATATTTACGAAACTAATTATAAATAAGTATATGTAAAGCTTTTAATACTTTCGTTCCGTCTGTTCTTATATTTGACAAGTAATATTCTATCTAATTACATAGATGAAGCATTTCCAGTCACCATAATGTTTTACTCATATCTTTTCATCTCATTTCTGTTGTTTTTTTTAATTATTATTTCACTAGTATTTGATGTAATTTGAAGTAATAAGTAAAGCTGGCGGAATGGCCTATTGTTGTTATAAACCGGACAGCGAAGAAGTCTATTTCCTTTTCACTAGCGCTAAACCAAGGAGATTATTTTCGCGTCTGATGTGGTGCGCCACACCTAACATCAGCTTCACACTTTGTCGCATAGATCCAAGCTGTGCTGCTCATGTGCTGAGTTGGTGAGGGCCTGTATTGAACCTGGAACCCGGAATCTTGTGGTTACTAAATTGGATTAAACTTTCCGCATAACTGACGAAGTGTTGCAACATCACTAAACAGACAAAGGAAACCTTCAGATTGTCTATAACGTTAGTGAACTGTCCGCCTCAAACGAGGTTGATTTAATTCAGAATAAAAATGAAACAAATGTAGTGGAGTTGAGTTGTATTTGAATAAGGCGTTGTACAAGGCTAATAATTAAATTCCCTTCAGGATTCAACGTTTGCGTTGAGAAATGATTAAGTTGAAAGATGATTAATTGTAGGGAATAATCAACTGAAACTTCGAAGCGACAATGAATGCACATCAACCATTTTTGTGTGCTAGATGATCATTGACCAGAAAATGCTTGAATCACTCAGACAGTTTTCAGCCTGACGAACATCTAACCAACCTAACCACGAATCCGATATGCCACCGGAGCCGTTATAGACACTCATCACTCTACATGTAGTACCGTGTTATATAGTAACATACGAAGCCCTCGGGGAACCCATATTAATCTATCTTTTCGGTTTCTTTTTTCACCTTTGTGGCCCGCCGACAACGTACGCTAGATGAGAAGTGTTTTTCTTCTTGTTAATTAACACCTATTTTGGTCTTGTATTTCTCAAATCCTAGAGACTTACTTGTATCTCATTCTTTCGAACGCATTCTTGTTTGTGCATATACCATTTGGTATTTTTGCTTTCTAATTATATTCAGTACAAAATGTATCTTCATAATCATTTTAAACATGTAAATACTTTCTTATTTCAAACAGATATATTTAACCCGTTGGTAGGATATTAATAGATACTACCTCTCTGGGTAATGATAGACCTGGGAGCAACGACAACCAAGGCGTGACAATATTCTCCCTAAACTCCAGAACTTGAATGTCACCACTGTATGCAGTTTAAACACCTTTATTTTTGGAGGGGGTCTCATCCATCTTTAAAAAGACGTTCAGCCTCTTCTAGGACGGTCAGTTTTGAAGGAGCGGAGGAGTTGATCCCTTGTCGGAAAAAGTTCGTGTATCGAAGTTAGTCGAGAGAAACAGAAAACAGATTGTCAAGTAACGCTTAACTTAGCCGAGATTCCGGTTTTTTGCATATATCATTTAATGGTGAAAACTGAATTTTTTGCGGATCGCCTTTCTTAACCAGTTGTGCCTAGTCTTACACCCCGTTTGTGCTAGGTTGCTGAATTCACTCATTATATGATAGACTGTTTTGGATTTTCCTCCACAGATTCTACCCTTACTATTATTTTGCATCTTACCAATTTTTGCCTTGATATAGTTTGTTCTTATGGCCTTGCCTTGCGCTGCAATTATGAGAGATATAGTTTCCACCTTGAGGTTTCGTATTCTGAGCCATGGCCATGTCTTCTCAAGTCCTATTCTCAAGTCCTATTTCTCCAGTTTCTCACTTAGATTAGCCATATACTTTTTTCTTTTCATTTGTGTTTTCTTGTGTTTTCTTCTTCTTGTCATATTTGTGATTGTCCATATGTTGTAATTGCTTTTTCTAGTTGCTTCGTCACAACAGTTATCACAGAAGATATGTATTTATTTACCGTCATGACAAGTGTATTGTAGCCTCTCAGACTTCATCTTTTACGCCTCGTTTAACGTAACAATCATCGTTAAAAGCAATAGAATCGGTGAGACGAGTCGAAATACTGGATGAGACTGATTGCATTTTACTTGGGAAGGCATGAATGCATCTGTTCCAACCAATCATCGGAAAATAGAAGGGGAGACTAAATGTGATTTTTGTCGTATTATGAGGAGAAAGGATTTTTTAAAATCATATCGAAAAACCATTTGTTTTAGTCTTTGAAATGGAAGAATTTCATAAATTAAATTTGAATCCGTCCAAAAACCTCATTTTCGCTGGGTATTTTTCGCTGTTGAAGACGTACTCTGTTTACATAGATTTATTTAATTGTTATTTTTAAGAAATTCAAAGAAAAAATTATGATATGTAAGTTTAGACTCTGTTCTTAATGAAAAAATAAGATAAGTGATGATTTACTATTTTAAATTTAAAAAAAATAGTTTATAGAAAAAAGGAGGTATTGTCTCACAGACAATTTAGTCTTACGCAGACAAATATTTCTAATATTTTAGATAGAATTAATTGCGTTTCCCTTTGGGAAAGTATGAATCCACCTGTTCCCTTAATCATGGGAAAATAGTTGGGTAGAATATGCTCTTTGGATTATGATAAGACAACCTTTGGGATGGAGAATTCTGAATTCAACCCAGCACTAAACACTTAAAATTGATCTTGTGTCACATCCTACATCTGGCGGAGTTGTTAAGGAAATACACACGTCACCTAAAAAGAAGAAAATAAACATCGTGTCCAATTCAAAAATGTGTAGTTGTTGATGTTGTTAATTAGTCGTTGCTTTCATTGAAATTTTACAGAGAAATTTGATAAGTGATAATAACTATTTCCGTAATTATATTTATGATGTAGTATGATAATGAAAGTGTTATCAGGTGCAGCTAAGCTGATTATTATTTCTCTCGCTAGGTGGCTAAACAACAAACAATCTTCTTGGCATTTTTCACCGTTTTTGAGATTGAAGACGAGATATGCCTTCTTACATATTCTATACTTATTCATCAGTTAAAATTCACTTTGTTCGATAATTCTTTAAATTTAGTCTATTTGCCTACAAGAATTGCCCTGGTGTCATTTTGCCCGATAAAGCTGGTAGAATTATTGCAAGACAGCATCGATTAGGCATGAGTTGCCTGCGAGGCTGTCAAATATGGATGAAAATATTTGATATTTTGCATACCACCCAATGGCTATTATATCGTTCTATCTTTTGTGTCTATCTTCTGGTTGGTTAGAATGATTGTGTCATTCCAGTGTCAAAGCTGATGCGTGTTTGGACCCGAATCAAAGAAAGAAAAAACATTTTACAGCATGCTGTTGATGTAGTAAGATTAGATAAATTTCACAGAAGGTAGGGAATATAAATCATCCAGTGTAGTTCGGAATCCCAGAGAGTGAGAGAGAAAAGGGAAAGAAAAATGTAAGAGGGGAGTTAAGGGCAAATGATTTTACAAATTCCATATAAAATTGTTAAGAATTCGCGTATTAAAATGTTCGTTTATTTTAGGATTTTTTTTTAATTTAGAAATTATTCTTTAAAAAAGTAATCATAAACTCGTGAGTGTTTTAAATCATTTTTATTTTTCTAAAACTCTTTTTGAACATATGATAAAAAAATTCAAATTCCGTTCTTAATTACTTGTTAATTTAAAGAGATAAAAATGTATTCGTTTAACCTGCTTTATTTTTACCAATAAAATGTAACAATAAAAATAATTTAGGTATTACACATATGTCCTATTATAAGTATTAGTTTAAATGAAACCTGATTTAACTAACCTGAGACAACAACAAAACATATTTTATGCCTACTTATAACATTCAAAATCTTCCGAAACGAATTTTGCTTAATGCATGTGTAGGTTGGCATATGTACATCTTATGAAAGTCTTTCAATTATCCCTCTTCCTCTACCTTTATATCCCCCTGTCTCTGTCTCTCTATCAGTCTGAGTCACTCTCAGTATCCAGTATCTCTCTCTCTCTCTCTCTCTCTCTCTATATATATATATATATATATATATATATAATATATATATATATATATATATGGGGAGTCTAGTTCTCAGTGTGAATATATTATATTTGTATATATGTTTATTATATATACTTGTCTATAATATATATTTTGGGGGGATTTTGTGTGAAGCATGGACTGAGAAATGATTTTGTGTGAAGCATGGGCTGAGAAATGAATAAGAAACTCAGTTGTAGTTTAAGTGTTAAGTTTCATTTAATCTCATTCTATATTTCGGAAGTTGACTTTTCCTTAGCAAGACAATCAAGACTAGATATACCAACAAAGGAACATATGTGGGCTTCACAACGATATAATCCGACCGTATGTAAATAATAAAAAAAATATGCAGAGGATGTATTTTTTATTATTTTTAATATGATAATATGCCGTTTCGACTTTTTTGTGAAACCCTCTTCAGGGATAGATGTTAAAAATACATAAATTGTTAAAAAATATCAAACAACTTAGATTGTTTTGCTTTGTTTTGTTTTATTATAAATAATTCATCATTCTTATAAAAGCTTATACGTTGCGTATATGACAATAAAGATGAAAACAAGTCCAAAAAATCTAAATGAGACAGATTATCAAACCAATTTTTTTTTAAATCAGACAAATAAAAAATATAGTTTGCGAGAAAAATGTTTGCTATAAAAAATAAAAACGTCTGACTAAAAACATATTGACCAATTATATTTGTATTTTATATTACTAAGTTGATATTATGTTGTAAACGTTTACCGGAGTTACAAACAAGAGATTTATATATTTGATATATTTATTTTTTGCTCACATTCTTGAACATAAATAATCGATAATGCCAAATAATTATTTTAGATCTCTCGCCAGAAGGACTCACGAAAAAATATAATTAGTAATGTTTAATTACATGCGAATAATTATTTTTACAAGACATTAGGGTCTTTGTTTTTTGGGTTTTTTTTCATTTAAAAATTGGAGATTTAAATTATTCGTGATGAATCAGTCTTGGATTGAATATGGCTTTCTCTCCGATCCACTCCCTGTGAGATATTTTCCTTGATCCATTCCCTGTGAGATCCATTCCCTGTGAAATCCTCTCATTTCTCCATCTGGAAAGCCTTCCTTCTAACGGAAACCACGTTAATACCTTCCTCTGCGTACAGTTAATTTGTTGCTTTTCCTCTTTTTCTTTTTTTGATGTTTGGAAATTTGAATTATTTGCGATTAATTAGGTCTTAAAGCAGCATGGTTTTCATGTTAATTATTGTTAAATTCAGGGACACCCCTATAAAATCACTCTTGTACACAGGAAGAGCCAATTGGAGCAAGCATATTTTTTAAACGGGCACGCATGAGTTTTGATTCATGCGTGCCCCCCCCCCCACACACACACACTCTAAAATGACTTAGTGACTCTATCGGCTTGGTGGGAAGCCGGAAAAATAACCGTTTTTGCGTCTATAGAAAAGAGATATATCTCAATTATCAATATGTAGAAATTCAATTATATATATATATGTATATATTAAAGGTAAATGAACAACATCATAATTACCGCATTTTTTACACTATCAATGTGATAGCCTTCAAAACCAACAGCCAATCATACATAAATACATATATTTAACAACTACTATGCTTCATCTAACGGTTTTTAATACAACACTCTTGTATTACTTGCATAACATTCTCTCTCCCTTGAAAACTGTAGTTTTTCAAAAGATGTACATAAACAAACTTAACTGGCCTTTAGACAGAATAGGATATTTGTGATAGACAGATGTAAATAGAGTATTTTCGGAATTCGTTTACGTGTCATTTCCTTGTTTGTTGTGAAGCTGACGTGTGGCTTGTAGTGTTTTGATTAGAATCCGGTGGCCAATACATATTTACCAATCCTCCGCGTGAGTTGGATATGACACAAGATTTATTTCTTAAATGGAGTTTAACAGGTTCCTATTCAGATTTTCCCTTCTCCTAGACTCATTAAGAGAGAGACATCGGCTATCAAGCAAGACTGGAAAGAGCGCAACAAAACTCTGCCATACAAACAGGCAACGTCCTTTGATTGGTTGGTTGGATTTTACGGCATGTGAACCTATGTTGGATTATTTTATACCGATGACGATTGATGGGTATTCACTTTTTTTAACTCAATAAAAAAAAACTGGATCATGTTTGTCTATTAATCTAAGATGGGATCCTAATTGGTACTATCAGAGTGGACTTGGGAGTAATGGTGACGAAGAGGTACTCTACATTCCCCAGTCCTCAAGAATTTGAAATTCACCTTCTGATAGAATTTAACGTCATACCTAGAACATTAAGACCCTCAGGTACCGCCTTCTAGCATATATATGATAAAAAGGGTTGGAGCTTTCCATGAAGTCAATATTGTATGTATAATCATATAGGTGCTAGGGCTAAAAACGACAAGCCGATTGATCGGAGGGGGACCTCTCCGACCGCCCGTCTAGTCTAAGAGGGAAAGTGTACTGCATGTCATGGTTTGCTCAATCCCGAGAATTCTGTCGTTAAGCATCACGAGTCGCTATCCAGAGCCAACAGGTAGCCCTATTGGGTGGGAGTCTTACCTCTCCGCAGATGTGTATTCTGTGTATTGTACAGCCCCAGCTGACAGTGAGTAACGTTCTTTGATTTTTTTAAACTAAAGAAGTGTTTTCTCTCGAATCCTGGAAGAAAAAAAACTTGTTGGGATAATTTCTTAACTTCATATTTTCTTTTTTTGTTTTATAAAGAAAGAGCTGTTATACATATGTTATATTGTTTATTGAGAATTTTATTAATTTTTTTCTGAAAATCATCTGCGTTTTAATGCATTTGTCATATTTTATTGTTGTTGAAATCAGCCCTTCAGGGAAATTGTTTTTCTTTCAAATATTTCCTTTCTTACAAATTTGTCCAGTTCCCTTTAGACTGATAAGAAGAAACTGATTTATCTCTGTTCACAGAAGCTCTAGAATTGCTCCCTTACATATTTCCTGGTATAGCGAATGGTTGCAATGCAATTTTTCAAAGAAATATCAAGATAGAACATGAGTATTCTTCGGCGGCATTTTTAGCTCATATATAGTCCTCTCTCTCTCTCTCTCTCTCTCTCTCCTCTCTCTCTCTCTCTCTCTCTCTCTCTCTCTTCATATATATATATATATATGTATATATATATATATATATATATATATATATATATAATATATCATTTAAAGTGGTTTGGTTGCATACCACAGAATATTCTTTCTTAATTATTTACAGTGGTTTACATTCCAGCTGTTACGTACAATAAATGGTCCTAACGTGCAAATACAAACCCCTACCCAACCGAATAAACATCGCACCACAAAAACAAAATCACATGCAACAATTAATCAGCATGTGTATAATGAAAGGGTTTGGGGCTTGCCATAAGAACAATAGGGTTTGGACTTGACGCTACCAGCCGATTGATTTGATGGTGCATCTCTGACCGTCCGTCTAGCCACATAGTTACATGCCATGTTCCATCGTTAAGCATCATGGGTTGTCACCCAATGCCAACCGGTGGCCCAGTAGGGGGGTGCTTTAGTTCAACATATTGATTTTTGAATATTCAAAATAATTTTCTGCAGAATAAATAATTTTTACTTTTGTAAAATCAAAGTAACGCCTGCATCCACACGGAGGCCTTTCTTTGGAAAAATAATAACAATAACAAACAATCTGGAAAATTTAGTAAAATATTACTCTTCTTAGCGGAATTTATTTTTATTTGCTCGCGCAAAGAAATGCTGTCGACGAAGCTTTGTGTTTCTTTCTTAAATAAAGACTTTGTCTTTTATTAAACTTTTATTAAACTTCAGCAATTGATTTTTGTAAAAAGTCTAAAATCGTTGGGTTTTTTTTTTATTTCGCTGAAGAGGTTTAGTACAAATTTTGTCAAACATACATACTTTTTCAATACATGCGGTTATGTCAAAAGTGCTAATATTTGATGTTTTAGTAAACGATGTACAGTGGTATCTTAACTTATGAGGTTAATCCGTCCCGCTCGTAACTCAGTTTCTTCGTATATCAAATCAATGTTCTCATTGAAATAAACTGAAATACCATTAATCCGTTTCAGGTACCCAAAAAAGACTATTTTTATTACGTCTATTGAATAAGAAAAATAGCACTTTATTGTATAAAACATAATGAAATAGAAGGAAATGAATTATGTGCTGCAATATCTTTTAATATTTATTTTTTATAAATAATATATTTCTTTGGCGTAATAAATTTTGAAACATAAAGGTTTTAGTGAGCCTATCAACATAAGCGTATCTGAAGCTCGCACGTGCCTCAAAATTTTTGCTAACAATGCAAATAAAAAGATCAAACCAGTGACAACTCGTAACTCGAAAAACTTGTAAGTTGGGGAACGAAGGCGTCTTTTATTTTCTTAAACATGTCTTACCGTGAAAATTTATTAAATTTTACATTTTAGTAATAGTGACATCAGATATGACAATTTTATATTGCTGTGATTTAACGAGACCCAAATTAAAACTATTCGATGATATAAACACAGCGCAAATCTCCATTCAGGATCAATTCTAGTTTAATGCTAAAAGGGTCGAACTTACATCAGTAGCTAAGGAGGTGCATGTATTACGGTTATCGTCAAATCCTGGATTGCTATGAAGACTGAACTTACTCCACCAGATAAATGATTGATAAGACAGATTTGGTAATCTTTACACCAACGCAGGCGCTCAGGTATATTGATTAGTTTTGCAAAGATGCAGTACCACAAGAGCCACTTCAAACATAAGTATCTTACTTGCTACTCTGGCTAAACGATTGATCATACGCATTCGGTATTATTCCTACAAACAAATGCGCCCTGATATACTTCTTAAATTGCCACATGCATAGACCCACAAGAAATAAGTACTTTATTAGTATTGAACTCACTCAAATACTGAGAGATCTAACAAAATTACCATGTCATATATAATTCTTCACCAGATGACCTGCATAAATCTTGAGTTGCATTTATTTACATAGTTTAAAGTAATTTGATATCTAAATCATAACGATTTGTTCGCTTTGCCCAGCGGCAATTTAACAATCAGCAATTCTCATTGGATGTCAAACGGAACCCTTCTTTTGATCGTTGTGATCATGCTCTTTCCCCTTTCCTTTTATCTATAAATGTCTTTCCGAAGGATATTCGCATCTCCTAACTTAGTTCTTCTTGTGATTACGCTTTTCGCCTAGGCCGTCTATATTTATGCACCGACTACCCCAAGGATTGAACTTATAAATCCAGAAGGACCAGATGAGATTTAGTTACGATTTTATTTAAGAAAGAATGGAATGAGAAAACTAATGTACGAGGTGTTATCAAAGGGTATTGAGACTAAAGCTTTTTTTAAATTTAAAACTTACATGAATACGTTTGACGATCTGAGCAATTTATATGATAAAAGTTATGATGTCTTGACGTCAAGACAAAATCTATACAAATCAATGTAATTTAGTTTCAAGGAAGAGCAACACAGCTAATATGGCCATGTTAAAGACGAACATTATTTTGGATATGTTTCCAATATTTAAAAAAAAAATTATTTAAAAAGTCTATTTATAATTGTTTTCCAGAAGTTAAAAATTGTTCCACTTACAAGAAGGTTAAACAAGATTCTACTGGGATAAATCTGTTTCTTTATTCATCTAAAAATGCCTTAAAAATACATTAAAATGATATCAAACACCGAAAAACTAGCGTAAATAACACGCGAAAGAGTAAAACTATTTGTGAATTCTTAAGTAGACTAAAATTCACATTTTCAGTGTCGCGTCAAGACGCCAGAACTACATAATGATAAACGTGTGTTTTCAATATTTTAATGAAAATATTCTATAGTACTTTATATATATTTTTAGTGTGTTTTTACTTTATTTTTTAGCATTTTCTAGCTTTATTGATACCTTCTTTATTGCAACTACTTTTATTCTAAATATATTTTTTAATAAAAGATATACTTAATTCATGACATATGTGACGTTACAACGGGACGTTACCTCGGATGTGATGATGTTCGCTTGACTGAAATGTAGTCCAAAAAAGTGAAGAAAAGGCAAATTTTAATTAAACCAAAATGACGATAATTTCAGTATTATTCTATTAATCATTATTTTTATTCTTGATTTATCAAATGAAAAAGGGTTTCCCCAAGTTAAAGCAAATTGAAACAAATTCGATATTCAAATCCCAGTCAACAATGTTATATACAACATAAGTTTATTAAATATCATTAACGTGTTTACTTTATTATTCCAATTTAAAATATTCTTAAATGTTTTGTCAGCGTACTTCAGAATCATACGGGTACTTCTTTGGACAGTCGATATAATTGTAATCAAATCAACATCTACGGGACAAATTCAAATAGATGTATATTTCTTACAGGATTTCTTTGAATACTATTTAATAAAATCAAACCAAATTATACGGATTCATTTTGAAAAGGTTTTCTAGGATGGGTTTTTTTTTTATAAGGGAAGATATTTCCCCTACAAGATAGCTGGACTCATCCAGCGGAACACATATAAAGATATGAATACGCGAGGTTTATTCGTAGGCGAGTTCCGTGGCGATTTGCTACTAAGTGAATAGCAGGTTATACTGTTGGAGAACTGCGCGTTGACTCTGTTATTTATATTCATGTACAAAAAGCAATAAATCTTTTCCAGAAGGTCAATGTTGTTAATTGATTTATTCAGTCACAGCAGTTTCCCTTCCAGTGTACCGCTTCACCTTGCCAGCTTATTCCTTATTAACAGATTCTAGTCCGACAAAAGGATGGTCCGTATTTAAAACATGTTGTCACACAGGTGATTGATGCAATGAGCAGATAGGATGCACGTTTGAATAGCAGTAACCGTGTCATTTTAGTTGTAAGCATGGCGTAGAAGTTTGAACATGTTATGATTGGGAATCAATTTTAATGTGATTTATCTAAAAAAAAAACTGGCATCTCATCTCATTATATGTTGATACCGATATTTGCTCACCTGATCTATCCCCTTTTTAAGAACTTCCTCTGTGAATACCTGAAGGCTAACGTCTTTAAACGTAGACGACTGATGAAACTTAATCTCAACAATACCAGTGTTATTTAACCATTTTACTCGGTGTATATAATCGGTGGCATTCTCGTATATAGTGGACAGAGAGACATAGAGACAGATTAGAGATAGGAGATGATTGTTGTTCTTACTTGTCCGGCCGCCATTTTATCTGGGCTGACTTCTATCTGTTTGGGGTTGATTTTCTTTTTTTTAAATTCTTTTTGCGCCCTGGGCTGGACTGGTCATTGTCTTAAGTGTTTAAATAACAAACACAACAACTTGGTGTTACTTGATCAATCTTTTATTTATTAACCTATGCTTGATTTCGCATATGTTGAACTTTTTATAAAGCAGCCCCCTCCCCCCTCAATGATTTCGGATATGGACCCCGGGAGAGCCGATAATTGTGTATCTCTCCTTCAAAAGCTGGGTAGCAGCTACTAACTAAGACAAAAAATATTCTCATGGTGCCCAATCATGCGCTTCTGAGGCGTTTATTAACCGCCCAATGGGTGCTTTTCCATGGACTCCCTGATTTTAAATCAAACAGACTTTAATTTAATTATTTCTAGCTACATGTCTGTTCACAATTTATCACTTCTCATAAATTGTAACACCAGAGGAAATGATTAGACGAACGCCGCAGAAGTTAAGGGTGAAACCTCAGGAGTGTATATCTAGTAGAGGCAAACATTTGGAGATTATAATTCTAAAAATAAAGTGATAAAAATAATCAACAGCAACATAGTAGCATTCTTGTTAAATCGTTAATACAAATGATCAGTGTAGAATGTTTATTACATGCACAATCAAATGTCATGGATTACTTTTATGAGATATATAATTTGCATCAGGATTTTGGAAAGTAAGTTTTAATAGATCAGTATAGCGTTTCGTTCCTTTTTAATGTTGATATTTTATTCATATATCTATATAAAAAATAGATTTGTGTTTAAATTTTATCGAAGAGTGTGACATTTTATTCTAATTTTATAGATTCAATGAACAGATGCAATTTGCAATGTCCATTAATATCGAAACTTTTCTTGAATAATACGCGGCTTTTTACAGTCGCACCCTCGAGTAAACAAACACGCAATGAAAAATAAAGACCAAATTGTTTTGAGCCGCCTATAATGAAAACAAAAGCATCCACATGTCGACACACACATTTGTGATAATGGTATTCTTTTTTAGATAGGATCACTCAGGTTGTATTAATGTGGTTGGAATTTGCATATACAATTTTGGAATTTTTTTTTTAATGTTTTGTTTTGTTTTGTTTTTGGCACGAGATTCCAAAACAAAAAAATATTTCCACTTGGTTGTTATTACTCCCAGGTCGATTCTGTTCTAGACTGATAGTATCTGTTAGTGTCACATCTATGGGTCAACTAGATTTGTTGCGATAATGATGTATTTACCTGTATAAAATTATTGTGAACTTTATGAATATATTGGCTCTTAAAAGTTGATATTGCAACTAAATACGAAGTCTTTAACTATTTAGAATGATTTTTAAATCAATATATACTAGCATGACCAGTGTATATACTACAGTATTATGATTTAAATATTATAACGTTTGATATATGTTTATATGTACGAGGATTGGATGAAAAGTTCATACGCTAACAAAGATATTCTTATAAAATGACTCCAAATGAGTTTTTTAACATATTTCCTCTTACAGTCCAAACGCTTATTTTATCGGTGTTGCAGTACTTGCATCTAACTGGTCAAAATATCATTAACAGCAAATATGACATCATAATATGACACTTCAGCCTCCACTCGTATATATGTATGGATATCTAGTAATATATATATATATATATATATATATATATATATATATATATATATATATATAATATATATAGAGAGAGAGATAGATAGATAGATAGATAGATAGATAAATGTGTTTTTTATGGCTATCGTTACGTGCATCTTACCCTGAAAAGAATCTTTCCATTTTACGCACTATTGGAAAATGTATCGTCGGTTTATGAGATAGACTCGTTGTCTTTATATGGGTTTAATTGCAAGCCTTGTACAACCCGATAATTCATTTACCCTCGAGGATAAGCCTACCCTAGTTTGAGAACTAATATTTTAGAATATAACTCGTAAATTTCAATTTTCATCCAATGAATATTTTGTGTATTTTTAGATACCTTAAACTTACTGAAACTGCTGACCAGATTAATTCATAATAGGAAAGCTTTAAAAAGCAAAATGCATTTGAAACACTAAATGATCCTGAGATAGTTATACGAAGAAGTGTCTAAACCTTTAAAAAGAGAGTTCTTCAAGTCGGCATGTTAGTAGAATCTACTCCAAAATCTGTCTAAAACTAAATATTTTGATCTTTAAATAACCCCCACTTTTACTTTTCACTGGTGGTATTACTTTTGACCCAGTGAAATAAGTAAAAAAGATATATCTGTAAGAAATAACATAACAGTTAACATGGAGATTAATCAGTGAACTTAATTTAAGATTCAGCTGAGTCTGTTTTTATCCACTTAGCGCTAATATCCTTGGATATGACTTGATCCCACATTTCCCTCTACTCTATGTATTACTAGATATCCAAGCTAAAATATCTCATTGTATGATATTTCGTAACGAGAGTGGGAAATTATAATTCCGCTTTTTGCTTGTAAGTTCTGTATACATAAGACAGAATCGCAGAAAAAATAAGACAAATACCAAATACATAATAAAGAATAAATCCTCAGTCATTTTTGCGGCAAGTGTAGTTAAACTAAAATCCCAATCTAAGTAAGAGATTTTAAAAAAACCTCGCCTGTATTAAAATAGAATCATTATGGCTTCTGTGTTACCCAATACTGAAGATATAATTGACGACAAAAAACAACATCTCCCCACACAAAAACAAAAAAAACAAAAACAAAAAAAACAAACAAACCACGTATTATTTAAAGCCAACCGCGACAAAAGACGTTTTAACGACTGATGCGAAATCAGAGTCAAATTACATATAAACATTTTTATAAAGAGGTCCCAGCAAAGGTAAGTCTTTAAAGAAAATATTGCCTTTTCAAACGGAAAATTGCTTTCGATGGAAGGTTTGTTCAAGAGAAATAGTTACAAAATGCAGGTATAAAACAAAAGAAAAAATATTTAAGATATTGGCGGAAAGAAATTGAGGATTTGCATCATAATTTAAAAAACACCTTTAATAGTTTTGACAGTTTTAATAAATAACTGTCATGTATTATTTATTTATAATTCTATTGTTTCATTTTCACACCAAATCACCCCACACACACACACACACACACACACATATATATATATATATATATAATATATATATATGTATATATATATATATATATATATATACTGTACTTGTATATAACTTTTCGAAGCACCTTTTCCCGTTTCGTTAAAATTTTGAATCATTCTGAATCATCCCTTTTATAAAACAATTATTTTTTGGGTGGTGTTTATTTATTTATTGCAAACAACCTAATTAAATTGGAATAATTCCACTTAACTTAGGTTGTTTTATGTATATTGTTTTGTATATATCATGAATTACCCTATTATTCATATTATATATCTATTAATAATGGAGATTGTCTGTATTTCTGTCTGTAACAAAAACTACGTCATAGATCTACGTCACGGCTTACGTCAAAGTTTACGTCACAATATTCTTATGCTATATACACTCAAAATTTGAGTAAGTAATTTTAAAAATTGTTCTTTACTCTCGTCATTTTTTTACAGTAACAAGAAGTTAACTAAAATGTTTACAAATAAATAAATTACTACGATTTTGTGTAAAATTGATGTGGAATATATTCAAAATAATTGTTTGATTATTACATGCATGCAACATTTTATTTGAGAGGGACGGAGCTCAGTTTTCATTTCAAATTGTTTTATTTTTATTTATTTTTACTCCTTTAATAAATATGAGGATTTGTCTTACTTATGATACAAACTCTCTGACACTGAATTTTTATCTCCCACCCTCTCAGGCAATGTCTTTCAAAAATTAAATTTTACGACGCCCGGAGGGTGTTTTCAGTTGCTAGTATTTATAATATATGATATATATTATGTATTTTTAACTCAATATATCTATGCATCTCTCAATCTATCTATCTTTCTCTTCCATTTCTCTCTCTCTCCCCTATTCCTGTTTCTCACTCTTCCCTTCTTTCCATTCTATTCCGCTAAAAAAGCCCCCTCTGTCTCTCTCTCTGTCTCTGTCTGTCTGTCTCTGTCTGTCTCTCTCTCTCTATCTATCTATCTATCTATCTCTTTTTTCTTTCTTTCTTTCCTCTCTCTTTATATATCTCCTTTCTTTTCTATCTTTCTTTGTTGTCCTTTTTCTGATGTGTGTCATGATCTTTTTATTCCCTTTCAATCAAAAAGGAATCGTCGTTTATTTATCAGACGTGATGACAGGGCGTGGCACACGGGGACATAAGAGTATTAATATGCAGACTAATATGACCTGTGAATATACCACAGTATCATAATTTAGTTATTACTTTTTATATGTTTACCTAAGAACTATTGCGAGATACTGTAAAAAGTATAATAATCTTGATTTAATTCTCTCTCACTTTTTTCTTTCTTTCTTTCCTTATTTTTCATGTTTCCTTATTTCGATTGAAAGGGATTAGCGTTATCGTTTCCTCGCACATACCCCTATATCATTTTTTACTTTCTTTCTTTCTTTCTTTCTTTCTTTCTTATTATATTTTTCTGTGTAATATGTCCTTATAGATTATCATAGATCATTTTAGTCATTTAGTTCATAACTTACAGTAATTCAGATTTAGCAATCATATTGACACATATTCCACGCCCACTTCCGAGGCCTGACCTCCTCTACCAGGTTACGTTCTTACGCAGATTGATGGATATAACACATAACTATTTCTGTACTTAAAAAGAAATATATATTGGCAATGTTTTAGGCTTTCTTCTATACGTGACCGATAAACCTATAGAGGGATATAAAGATTTACAGTTGTGTTTAGAAGTATAGGAGTGCATGCGTGTGCGTGTTCGATCGTGAGTGTGTTTGCGCATATTGTCTGTTATGTGCAAGGTGTTACTTAAACAATTTTTCAATATATTCGCATATGACATAATGTATTGACCAACAGGTGATATGAATTATTTAATTGATTAATTGGGTGTGAAATTAAATTCATACCCAGACAAATAATTATGATGATATATGGCTCACTATATATATATATATATATATATATATGAGAAGTAAACAAACAATGTGTTTGATATGGATTTTTTAGCCGACAATTTTTGGGGAATATGTGCTTAATTGAAGTCATACCTAATTTTTGAAAATTAATTAATTGATAATTAATGAATTAGGCGGGCATACCCGTTCAAATGTAAGGCTAAACAAATCGAGAAAAAGTCAATCTCTGTATGTACATTTCAGCCTATTAGGCCTCATCAGCAGAGCTATAGACAGGAAGACTGCTTTGTGCGTGATTCGAACCCGAACATATATATAGTAGCGACCAGAATTAAAGACCGAAAATGAAGACTTTGATACGTTAATAAATACGAGACCAATTTTTCTTAAATGTTCACTAAATGTTGAGAAATGTTTGGTTGTGCTTTCAATCTACAGATTATTTGGAATTACACGGAGTGGGTCATTTAATCTGTTATTTGAATATCAAGTTTTAAAGCTCAACTGAACTGCCAGTTATCTACATTTAGTAAATATTTCAGAAAAATTATCTTAGGTTTTTTAAGAGTTAATTTTTATTAATATATATATATATATATATATATATATATATATATAGTGTGTGTGTGTGTGTGTGTGTGTGTGTGTGTGTGTGATGAATTTACAAAGTGTTTTCAATTCATTTAAAAGTGTTTTCAATATTAATAATAGATGATATATATAATATGGTATAGTCATTAATCCACTGATCATATAGGCGCAAAACTGACGGTTACCAAACACCTATGACTACACTACATTATCCGACCTTTTACACAGACACAGATTCATCAAAACACACACACACACACACACACACACACACACATACACGCGCGCGCAAACACAAACACACAAACACACACACATACACATGAATATATATATATGTACACGGGATATATTTGAGATATTTATATTTGTTTATTTTTCTCCTTAAGTTGGAGGTATTGACGCACACTACGCATCGTTTAAAAGCATGGGCCCGTCATCATTCATGTATGTTATGACAGATACAATAGATGACTGGAACCCACCTGAATCATAAAAGAGAAGAACTTGTATCATCATCTGCACCGGCCATCAAAATAAGGAGATTATGTTTCCTGTTCAATGCTCCCCGAATACTGAAAAACAACCAGAATTGCCAGGGAGACTATGTGGCTGTGGCTAGAAAAAAACAACATCACAGACGAACTGATTGCGTCTATACAGCAGAATTCCTCGAAAATCTACAATAAAATGTGGAGGACCCTCAGATGCTAAACACTGTAGTCAAGCTCTGTATAACAGGAGTAGCCAACGGTAGGCTAAATGTATGGCAACAGGATTTGGCCCCTTGTCACATCTTAGGGAAAAGTCAAAAATGCTTTCGGCGAATTTTTACAACTACACCAGTCCCAATGTTTGGCCTCCGAACTCACCAGATCTTAAACCGATGAATTATTATGTATGTGCCGCTGTTGAGAAAGACACCAATCGCCGTGCCAGTACTACAAAAGCCCAGTTAATCGACAGAATTAAGATAGTTTTTGAGAACATTCCCAGGAAAAACGTAACATTAGCTTGCTCCAGGTTCCGGAGCATGATTGAGGCTGTGATCGACGCTAATGGTGGTTATTTTGAGTGGAACTTGTTGACATTAGTATAATTTCCGTGTCTGCCGAATTTTCTTACAATCCATTAAATTTTTATTGTTACCAAGCCCTTTTTCTTTGTCCTTATGAGACTGTCAAATTTATCCCGAACACCCTGTATAAATGTACATGTCTCCAGTATATTTGAATCCGTTCGTCCCAATCAATTCTTCTTTAGTTTTCTTTAACTTCTGTAACTGATTGGGTTCTCCAACTCGACTATAAATATGCATTGAGCACATTTCAATATTTGTTATTTTAACACCTTCATTCGTTTTTGAAGCAGACAACGTCATTAATTAACTCTTAGAGATGTGACCTAACCCGGTTTGTAACGTAAATCAGACCGAATGCCTTAAATTGTGTACAAACATTGTAAATCCATCGCAAATAATTCATTGAAAGAATCTAACTATCACTAAACATTAAAGAATACTTAAACGCCTAGGCTGAATTAGTGGATTTCAACAGAATTCAGAAATTACTAGCTCTACAATGAAAAATTAACATAATCATACGTTTCATCCTAAGTAACCAGGGAGTACAAAGTTTATGCTCTTTAAACAAAAGATAATGTTCAAGCCTAATCTAGTTTCCATATATGAAAGAGACTGATCGATTGATTTTGATGGTATGTGCATCTTTGTGAGTTTATTTTATGTTTAGAGGTTAGGGAATTGCATACATTGTAAATTCCTATGTATATTTTTGTGTAGTTATTTATTAAGAGTATTTTGCATACAGTTCTATGGTTGCACGTATTCCTCTCTAATGATAATACTTTATATACAATAATATGGTTTCAATTATGTATTTCTGTTTAATAATACTCATTTGTTTACAATATTCCGATGTGAATATTCTATTTTACTGTATATATCTATAATGAACATGTAGTCATATGTAAATGTAAAGGGATATAAAGTCTTGAATATTATAATAAAAACCACCTATGAAAACAGTTTTGAGGCTCATAACTTTTTTTTATCCTTAAGAACCCATATCTTTTGAAATCATCCAAGAGAAAGACACATAAAATCCATTTGAAAATCGTTTATTTTGTAATTTACTCATATGTTCTTTAACATATTTTTCATGTTATTTTTTTGTATAAACATTATAAACTTAAATTGTGGGAAAAGAAATATTTGCTACAGTTTTCCTCTTATTTTGCATACTTATATCCATGTATTATTCCGTTTACGTTGTTTTAAAATATTATTAAAATGTTCATGCTAGGTACGCCACTGCTTATATGTCACTCACTACATGAGAGTCTTTTTATTTTTCGTTATAGAGGAATTTTAATTTAAGTTTTTGGATATGAAGTACTGCTCATAAGGACTTGAAAAACAGTCGTATTCAAGGTTTGATAGTGATTGTTAAAACGTAAGACGTGATGTAAAAACTAAATTTCATTGCAATCAATTTTTTTAAAAAACATTTAATTCTGCTTTGTGGATTTAAATGTTGAATCTAATAGAATTAAATTAATGAATAAAAGAAAGTCTTGTTTATTTTTTTTACAATCTTGTTTAGACTTTATAAAATAAATTCAAATGTTGAACTCACATCGCTAATTACAAGTGTTCATAAAGCAAACGGGAGTTCTGGTAGATTAATGGTTATCGTTGTAGGAAATGGACGCGGTTCAAATCCTGGATGAAATTGTTTACATTTCACATAACACTAATACCCCTGGGAAAGGTAGCAATCCAACTATTCTCTCTCCAACAAATAGTAGGACAGTCGTGGCTCTTTAACCTTGTTATGGATACCAGTAAAGAAGAAGGAAAATAAACTTTTAATTTAAAACTGATAACCCCCGCTTAAAAATGACCTTGTGTCACTTCCTGCTCGAGTAGAGGGGTTAGGTAAATAGTGACAAATAAGGGACGACAATACAAACAAATCATAGGCTTTCTTAAATGACCATAACGTTCTATATGAAAATTCTAATGAAATTCACCTTAATACAATTTACTTTCTTAGAGGCTCACTTACGGTTATCATCGTAGGACATAGAACCGGTGAAGTGCATTCAAATCCTGGACGAAACAAATCGCGTTTCTCTACAAATTAATATCTTTGGTAAAACATCTGGTTTTCACTGGCAACTTTAGGTATTTAACAAAAGAGTGTAGGTTCTTTAGTGTAGCGAAAGAAATGACGTACGTCGGAGCTCAAAGCAGACACAAACGTGTCATGTATGCAAAATGAGTGAAGGGCTAGAAAGAAGAGAAATATGGTTGCCTTAGCACCATAATTTACGGAAATGCAATCACAGAGCAAGGAAAATTAAGGAGAATGTATTTGCACATACACACATTTTTTCGAGATCAAGAGAAGCATAAAACACAAAGTGCAACAGGGAAAGAGAAATGGTGCTTTGGAGCATATTATTGAGTTTACGTTGGAGATTGCCGTGTTATTGTTTCAAGTGATAGACTTTGTCGTCGGACCTCTTAAGTTTCGAAAGCGATTACAGAATCGGTTTAAAAATATAATTTAGTCTTGGTTAGGCAACCAAATGTTTGGAGAAAACATTTGATGAGAATTACATAAAGATGCAGTTTGCTGATTAGAACAAAGCCTGAAACTAGCAGCGTATAAAACAGCAGCCTACTTACCTCTCATTACGCAAAACACCCCAAAAAGCGATCGAGACATTGAGAACGGTTGGAGAAGTAATAACGAACTTATAAATGATGTTCTCCTTTTTACTCCGACATAGAGCCACACTAATGATGGCTGGCCAGAAAAAGAAACTTACATTCATTCAGATCTGTGCCAACTCTGGGTGTTGTCTATAGGAATTACCAAGCATGATGGCGAGAGAGAGAATAGAAGGAATCCGTGTTGTCAACCTGCTTTGAAAATAGGGACAAAGCAACCAGTCTGTGAGAAGGAAAAACTCTGAATTAAAACCAGCCGTTCTCCACTAATTGTGTCACATCTGTTCCGTGCCTTACTTGAATGGGAAAACAATCGTGCCACTATACCGTCCAGATTATTAAAATGTTTCGTTATAGAGAGTAAGGTTACACAAGCGCTTGTTGTATATGTGTCTGTGCGATTGGGTTTGGTATTGTAAATATATTTTCCTATTCTCGTTCTTGTCTTCATGTGTGCAGCGTTTTAAGCACGTATGGTTATTGGTCCCCTTGTGTCATTAAAAAGTGTCTGTCCATCCCTTGCACCAAACAACAGGCAATTATCTAGACTCACTCATTTGTGAAATGGTGTGACAAAACAATGCAGGCTTTCTTTATACGACAGCCCAAAACAGACATATTTCGGGTCACAGAAGATACGCGAACATTTTCATTATATGTAATGTTATTTTCCTTCTTTACCTAGAATAATACCGACAAAAAATCCACAACGAAATGCATTATTCCAATTTCGTGTAAAGAAAAGAAGTAAAAAAAAATACAATTAAATTATTCGGTAACTAGATATTTCTATCGCGTGATATCTTCGACCGTATTTATGAAATAAATATGTCGAGGCATTCATTCACTTTAATCATAAGAGAGTGGTTTATTAACTCCTTACTCTAGCACGTGCTTAGCTAAAAGATATGCTTGCTGGTTGGATTTTTACGGCATGTAAACCCTTGGGATATTTTATAACGAAGACATTTTGTTTTATGTATTCTTGTTAAATATTACATTTTTTCAAACTCAATTTTCTTTTTTTTTAAACATTCTTTTAAAACTCAATTCTATTTCTATTTAACCCATAGATGGGAAAATGAAAATATGAATATTTTTCTGTACAATGTTCAATCTCTTATTTTGATATTAGATAATTAATAACCACTCAGACGGTAGGGCTTATAATATATTTAATATATCCCCTGCCGATGTCCTGGGCATAAAACTATGCTGCAGCTGATCGTGAGACTCAAGTTCTGGAGTTCTGGGAAATGTGGAATACGTCTTCATTGCTATTACTCCCAGGTCCACTCTGACCCGAAGTGATAGTAACTAGTCGTAAGTGAGCGCCAAATAAATCTGTTTTAAAATTATTCATATGAGATAGAAATATTTGATACCAACTTGAAGTTATTATTATTAGTTACTTGAAACCGTATAAGTTTTTGCAAACAAATGATTATCATGAAATAGAAATCATATAATTGTGTATAAAATACCAGATGAAATAATTATGTATGAATTATTAATATGGATAATTCAAATCATAGCACAGTGTTTTAAAAAATGATGATGAAACAACCACAAAAAAAGGTAAATACAAACCTACAATTTCTATTATTTGGACTTTTCGGACTGTTGTCCCCATCTTTATTCTTATATACACAACGTTTCGGTCCATCCGGCTTTCTTCAGGTGTTTCTCGTCGAAGTATGTAACCTTCTTGTCAAATTCGAGAGCCTTCATCACGTATTCAGAAGCAATCATGGGACTTCGAACCGAACGCTTTAATTAATTCACTGGGGTAGACCATTGTCATTCCGAATGACCATGAACGGCTACAAGTGTTAAGCTATGTATTGTATTCTGTTATTATTGACCTCGGCCTGGATTGAACTTGCATCCTACAGTTGATTGTCACTTAGAATTCTATAGAAAAAGCGAAATTTGAACAACTCAAGAATGCTGCCTGCTGTCTTCAACAAATATATATATATATATATATATATATATATATATATATATATATATACATAAGCAGGTGTGAATATTTCCATAGGACGGTTATTGTGTAAAAAATAAAAGGATTGTTGTTGTTTTACGGGCTGCACAACAGATTTCAGGGCGACGGGTGGTTGTCTAAGTTTTTTCGGTTTGTATTCCGTATTAAAATTGATTCTTTTGTGTGGCTGTGCAAGTGTATAATTTACCTTCTACAGTTATGACACATAAACACTAAGGGTTACAAGGCAAAACAACATACAACATAGGAAATAACAAATAAAATGTTTTGATATTTTCGGGATATATATATATATATATATATATATATATATATATATATATATATATATATTATTTTATTTGATATGCCGCTTTTACGTTTCGTCTTCATAAATCTACACCATAATTTTGTGAGATAATTCTGAATATATCAGGAAAAATCCATGGTGTCTTAAATCTCATTGTGTTCTGCCGTTTGTTTATAGGTTAGTATTCTGCACGCACACACACACACACACACACACACACACACACACACAGATATATATATATATGTGTGTGTGTGTGTGTGTGTGTGTATGTGTGTGTGTGTGTGTGTGTGTGGATAGCGTGGTTATGGAATCAACGGCGCTTGGTTACTGACAGTCCCTCGCCTAATTTCAGTATCCAAGTGGCGTTGAGTCCATGTCCATGCTACCCTAACTTAGATATAAATGGTCTCTCTACGATATTTCCAACTGTTTATTTATAAATATAGCACCATATTTATCTATTAATATGTATGTATATATATATTATATATATATATATATATATATATATATATATATGTGTGTGTGTGTGTGTGTGTGTGTGTGTCTGTGTGTGTGTGTTTACGTGTGTGCGTATGGAGGCGCCTTCTGTAATGGTTATGCCTTGGAAAAATGTACGAATAGTAGCGTTGCCTCTAGATTCTTTGCTCGAATCCCTTCTATGATTCGTCGTATAGTCAGGATCTGAGAGTTTTTGGATCGGTTTCTACGGAATTCGTTTAGGTTTTTCCTAAGGATTTTCTCAATTTCGGGTCGGATGCGATTAAGAAGAAGGGCATTATATATCTTGGCTGCGATAGCAGTAAGACTTATGCCTCTGTAATTTTTAGCTATTCCTAGGTCTCTCTTTTTGAGGAACGGAGGATGCATCCTTTTGTCCATTTATCTATTCTATTTTGTCTATATACTGCATTGCATAGCCTAAGCAGTATGTCATTGAACTTTCCCGTTTTCCATACCTCCGGGGGTATTTCGTCAAGACCCGCTGCCCTTCTACCTTTTAGTTTCTTTAAAACTACGTGGAGTTCTTCTGTTGTAAAATCCCCCAGTTTTATGTCTAGTTGTCTATCTATGATCTTTTGGGTGTTATTTACCATGATTTTAGGTGTGTTCCCCAGAGGTTTCTGGAAGTGGTCTTTCCATTTTTGAAGTCTTTCTTTTTGGCTGGTTGCCTTTAGTTTTGATCTAGAGGTACTTTTCCTACCACTAATTTATTTTACTGTTTGCCATGCTAATCGTGACTGTCTGTCTTCTACCGATAGTCTGATATTATTTATTTGTGCTTGTATATATTCTGTTTGTGATTTTTTTGTATGTTTTGGTTAGTTCTATCTATCTGGGCTTTCCTAAGGTTGTGTAAATTGGTATTAGTAGGTTTGTTTTATTAAGTTGGGCTGCTTTTTTTTATATCGTTTCTATTTTCTCTAACTACTTCTGTCTCCCAGGGAACAGAGTGTTCGGCTTTTAGTTTGGTTGGTACACACTCGGCTGCTGCTGACAAAGTTTTCGTATTCCTCGTTTGGTGTGGAGCTTTCGGGTGTCTCCTGAAGGATATCGAATTTATTTCTTACTATAACAGCGTAGCGATTTCAAATATCGCTGTTGGCAAGTGTCGACCAATCGTATCGTACAGATTTACTGGTTGTTGTTTTTTTTCTATGTAGGCTTAGTCGTAATTTTGCTGTGATTATTCTGTGATCGGAGGATACTCCTTCGAAGGAGGAATATGCTTCACAGTTCATTGCACTATTAATCCATTTTTTGTTTATTAGGATGTAGTCTTGTTGCGCTTTTGTGCTATTTGGGTACGTGTATGTCCATAGATTGCCCTTCCGTTTTTGGAATTTGGTGTTTAGGCAAACAAGCATGTTCTCAAGGGAGAACTCGGCTAGGAGATCACCGTTCCTCTTTGGGGTGTTGTGTAAGGTGAATCTATTGTTTTTGTTTCTTCCTATCTGTGCATTCATGTCTCCCCAATTATCAGTACGTTATGCATAGGGAGGATAACCCGTTGTAAAATGTTTCAATGTCTGTTTTGTCGCTGACATTTGTGGGGCTGTAACTATAGTCATGCAGAGATTGCCATTAAACGTAGTACTCATGATTGTAGGTTGGATATTTTCTATGCTGTTAAGTGATTTTAGTGCACGAGGAATGAGAAGCATTTCTACACCTCCTATAGTTGCATTGATGGAGTTTTTCCATGCAGATGCTGACACAAACGGCCAGCCATTTCCAGATTCATGGTATTTTAATTCTATATCACCGTGGTCAAATCTGTGTTCTTGCACACATGTCTATATTCTGTTTGGCTTTAACTTAGTATGAGTCCACATGTCCCCTTCTAAATTAGCGTTAACGAGGGTGGAGCAAGTGTCAGCGAGATGTAGACAGAGAGAGAGGGGGGATTAACGACAGAGCAAAGGAATGAAGAGCGCGAAGAGAGAGAGAGAGAGAGAGAAGAGAGAGAGAGGGGGAATAACGACTGGGTCAAAGGAATAGAACATTAGCTGGCTACTTTTAGATATTCGACACCATAAGATCTATTTACCGTTAATTCCTCATTTTAGTACGGAATGGTTAATGTTAGGATTTATCATACAAAACAAAAGTAATAATTTGAAAGTAAATCTTAAAAATGAATTTAACAATATATATATATATATATATATATATATATATATATATATATACAAAAGAAAGGAAAATAATTAACGTTTATTTTAATAACAAAGCGTGCTCAATTTTCACTCAGTCTTTAGACGTGTTTTTTTCACAAGTGGAAAATCACGCGTATGTACATGGGTTGATATATATATATATATATATATATATATATATATATATATATATATATATATATATATATATATATATAGCCCTTCACATCACAGTTCAGTTTCGACGTATCACGTCACTTCAGTGCAGCTAATCATATCAGGCTACCTCCAGCCAGAATTGAAACTTGAACGATTTTTCATCAGTCTCTCTCGCTCTCTCTTTCTTTCTTCACAGTCACACACACACACACACACACACACACACATATATATATATATAAATATATATATACTCGAAAAAATGTGACCCGTTGGGTCACCCATTGAGCCCGTGTTAGATTGTTGGAAAAATCATATGATAAAATAATTTCATTAATTTAAAGTTTTCCCAAACTCCCCAAATAAGTTATTTAAAGTGGATTAAACATTTTCATTTAAAGGAAAAAAACAAGAGAAGGGTCACTTATTTGATTAATTTTTAATTACAAGTAATTAATATTTTAATCATGGATATCTATGACAATCTCTTGCCAACCTTACCCTATCATTCATTGCTCTCGGGGGGTCCTCTGCACAGCATCCAGTATCTGCGTAGACTTGGTTAATGTATGTCTTTGCTAAACGGTCCACACTGGGATGCCTGTGTGTTGGTTGCCATAGTAAAATGTCACAAGTTGGTCCTAAATCCTTCAGCAGTGTCCAGCATGTCTTGTTCATCTTATACGGATGGTTTGTGTGATGTGACAAGTGGGCATATAGCTACTTTCTAGTGTCTGTGGGATGGGGGGTCCACATCTTGTTTAAAATTACATACTGCATTCTTGAGCTGTTCCCATCTAGCTCATTATCTAGGCAATATGTTAGTGTTTAAGTGGCGCAGTCGTTCAGTAGCAATAATACAACTATGGCTTGGAAGAATTCTTTTCACTAAAAGGGTGGGGGGTCAACGTTTGTTCATTTGAATAAAATTCCATAATTTTTAAATATCTAGAAAAACACAGTAACTACCTTTACTCAACATGAAATATTTTATTTAACCTATTTACAAAAAATAAAGTGTAATAATCATGTTAGATAAGACATGTTTTCCGAATTTTTATTTATTCTTTTTTTTTAACTAAGGATTGTTCTTATTTATTTACATCAGAATATAGAAAAATTACTGAAAGCTAAATAAAAAAAAGATTCGACTTCAGCTATGATTTTTCTTACAAAAAGATTGTGCTACAGCTCTTTAGGGTAATTAACCTAAACAGAAAAAACGCCTTTTGGGACGAATTTAATTGTTTAAAAGAGAATTAAGAATATTAGATATGTCATTTTAAGTTGCTTTTTTTTTTTTTTTTTTTTTTACTGATACCCATTATATTACTACTTCTCGACTAAAACAAAAATCTGACCTTAAATAATGGATTTAAATAATCTTAATTCGTTTTTAAATTAAAAATAAGTCAACATTTTGGTGCAGAAAGCATAAATGCGTTCGGGCCTACTGGTCTAAAAATAAAATAAAATAAACCAAGAAAAGAAAACGCAAAATGGTGCCTGCTTAAAATGCAACCTGTGCTACTTATGAACTCCCTAGCTGTTTGAAGGCATTTTCCCGAAAAATTAAAGCGATATGAAAGCGATTTTTTTGCACCCCCAAGTCTCTTAAGGACAAGTAAATGTAAATATTTTACCCTCCCTTTCTTTAAAATATTTTTTCGGTTTGAAGTTGTTTTTATCGAAAAATAGCTTTTTAAGTGGCTTGAAGGCGTTAGTAAGCAACATCCACGTTTTTTATTATCGACAAGCAAATGTATACACCCCCCTTTAAAAATATTTTTTAAATTTTTTCCTTATTTTCATTTTATCTTAATTCAAAACAACTATCACGAATTTTAAACATACGACCGAATTTCGCAAATAAGTTGATTTGAAATAATACTCTGATTTAGATTATTAAAAAAGGCAAGTTTACTAATCATGTTAAACCAGACATGTTTTCCGAATTTTTATATATTCAAAATTTTTTAACAAACGATTGTTCTCATTTACAGCAGACTACGTTAGAGTATTCATCTCAAAGCCTCACTGTTCCAGGTTCGATACTGGCCCTCACCAACTTAGCATATAAATAGCTCAGAGATCTTTATGGTAAAGTGAGGAGCTGATGATAAGTGTGGCGCTCTACCTCTGACGCTAAGAAAACAATCTTCTTGGTCTAGCGCTCGTAAAATAGGGATAGACTCCCTCGCTGTCTGGTTGATACCGAGTTTAGGATAGCCCGACGACTTTACTTTTTTTTTAAAAATTACTGGAAGCGAATAAAAAAATATCATCAGCTATAATTTTTCTTTAAAAAAAAAAATGAATGAAACAATACGAATATAATTTTGGAGCATAGAATTGGATTTTGTTTTGTATTATAAACTGTCCAAAAAATAAATAAAATTAAAAAAAGAAAATGTAAATTATCAGGAAAAGGGTATTGCGTTTCTTCAATATGTCCTAAACTGATCACTGGAGTGAGCAAAATACCGCGTTAACATTTCGTAAAGCGCCGATTTTTTTTCAGCAGGCACCGCATCAGATGGGGGGGGGGACTTTATTCGTAGGTGGAGTTGTTTTTATCATATTTTCATTATGTAATTATGGAAATTTTCGTTATGTTTCATAGATTTTTTTAAAAGCCTCTTGTCATAGCTTGTATTGGTCTACGTTAAAATTCAATTGATTTAACCGTGCAAAAATGTAGACATTGTTTTTCGTTCATAATTTTCTTTATTTCCGTAAACTGGACATTTAAAAAAAAATCATCAGGATAAAAAAAAAAAATGTCCCTTCTTTCGAAGGGACAAAGAATTTTCAAGATAATATTAACTTTTATACAAGTTTCCTTGTGTTGAATATAGGGGGGGGGTAGTTTCAGAGGGCAAATTTGTGTACCTGCTACAAAATATTAATTTTTAATTTACATTGTACAATTGCGAATACCGTATTGCAGTCGCCACTAACTCATCTAAATGTGATGGTAGGGTTGATGATAGACAAGCATACATTGTGAACAGTTTGCTTACGAGGTCTCCCCACCCCCTCATTTTATTTTATGAAATATTAAAAAATGAACCCACGAAAAACGATTTATACTTTTTTTCTATAATGATAGGGGTCTGAATAATTATATCAGAAGATTATTATAAGTTTGTATTCAGGAGTTTTTTTTTAAGTTAAAGAACCATAAATACTGATTTCTGCTAAAAACTATCAATAAAGGAACTGACGTGGTTGTAAAAAAACCTGACTGTTTTACTTAATTTTCAAGATAACGGTGGGTAACTTCATTCTGAGGTTAAGTTGTTTGTTTTTTTGCTATCACCGCATGCCATATTTTAAGGCTGGAGGCCGGGGCGCAATTCGGCGAATAGCACAGTATATAACCCCTCCGATATTTTACGCCTAGAAGGGGTGCAAAGTTAAATGACATGAAAAAAAAATCAAAGTTTTGAAATAAAATAACTGATGCATTATAAAATTCATTCATTGATAAATCAAGATTGAAAATTTCATTAAAATCAGATAATACACAGATTCTTGGTAATTTTATTCAATCGAAGTGGGTTGGAGGTAATATTTTTTTTTAAATACGGATTGTTTGCCACTTTTGTCAGTGCCTAGTATAAAAAGTATAAAAAATGAATTAATGTGTAATATTATTAATTAAAAATTTAAAATTCGGAAAACATGTCTGATATACTATGACTATTAAACTTTTTTCTTTATTTTAATACATTAAAACTTTAAGAACTCCCCCCCCCAGTTTTAAGTGAGAAAGGTTTTCTTCCAAGCCCTAGTAGTATCATTGCTACTGCACTACTCGGAAGTAACATTTGTTTAGGTTTAATTAACTTTAATGCCTTTTTAAAAGGAAAAGGAGACAACATATTGTCAGTTCCGGGAATTAGGGAAAAAAGAGAGGTTGCCAAAGGAATTAAATTTAAAAAAATAGATAAGTAAAGTCGTCGGGAGAAGCCTAGATCCGGTATCAGTCATACAGTGAGAGAGTCTATCCTCTTTCCACTTACGCTATACCAAGGAGCACGACACCTACCGTCTACTTTACTACACAGTTCTACTCATACGCTGAGTTGGCGAGGGCTGGTTAAAAATACGACCAGAGAGTTAAAACAACACAAAAAAACAAAACAAACAAACATTAAAATCATTTCGTAAGATTGTAAAAACAAGGAAACGTTTGACTGAATTTAAATTGAAATAGAAATAAATAATGTTTCACTCAATAGCAGTAACGACTTACGAAGTCTTTTACCGAAAAAAATGTTAGCCTGAACAAGACATATTTCACATCACAATGGTACCTAGCTACAAACTGCTTCCTCCTACGTCCAAGCAAAAAAAAAAAAAACCCAAAAAAACAAACTCCTTTTCATGCTGACTGGAGAGACGGGTTTTCGGAAAGCCGAGTTCACTGCCAGCCCAAGGGTAGCTATGTCTTTATCAGTTCACCCCTATATTAAAATTAAGTTTAACATAGTTAAATGTCTAACAATAACTCTCCGTCACTTACTCTCTCTCTCTCTCATTCTTACTCGTACATAGAGAGGGTGAGAGTAATGTAGAATGATAGAGAGGGGCGAGTCAGTTGTTGACTTAATTGCTAATTACGACTAATTAAAACTAATTAAACTGATTTTTTCAAACAATGAGTAGCCCTAAAACCAAGGAATATCTGAGTATAAATATTGTGTCCTTAACATAAATAGAAAAAAAGCCTTTAGGAAATGAACGTTGATAATCTCAGCTTTAGTATAATAATAGAAGATAGATATATAGATATGGATCTCATTATAATTTATGCTAAAAGGATAAAATTCAGATCTCGTTATTTAACAATTAAGATGAAATATTGAATAAGCACACCAAATTACAATGCAAATGTCATTATAAATCAGAGCTGCTGCAATTAAATTTCTACCTGATTAAGTAATCAGCCTATTATTACTCATCCTTACCTCATTACTCTATAAATTTCATTTGCATATATCTTTTTTTTATTATTATTATCGGTACCATTTTGACCGAATCAGTAATAATCATATATTTTCTCATCCTGAAAATCTGTTACACAATTTCATTTAATGCTATTTCCTTTTAGTATTGTAATAAAATTAGTTTAATTGCTGTTATGTTTTTAATATTATTACAATGGAGATTCGGTGTTTGTTTGTATGTAGCCGAAACTACGTCACTGCTTGCCCCACAATGCTCCCAGGGAATGCGTAAAATTATCAATAAGTATTTGATTTAAAATAGTCAAAATCATTACATAAAATAAATGTTTTATTTTAACGATGTCTCTATGAAAATCTGAGTGTAATTTACATAAAAACAGACCATGTTATTAGTGCGTTTAAATTCCGGCAATAAGTCTTATATATCACAAAGAAATAAAGGTTTACATAATATATAGTATGGCTTATTTGCATACTAGTTTTAACAAAACCGGGCTTAGTAAATAATTAATTGGTGTTATTGAACTCTAATATTAGTGTTTTATTCTCCAATATATTATATACATGATTTTATATAGAAACTAATTAAAATATAGTTGAAATGCGTGTAATCTTTTTATATGCAGTCTTGTTTAATTTTGTTAGTTTTTCTAAATTAATATATCTCATTACATTAAAACTTATATATTTACGCCCGGTGGAGGGCATATATTCTTGCTAGTTCCAATTATGCTCTCATTCTTCTTTCATAATTCATCAATTAATTTCGTGCAGATTCTGCTCCCTATCCTGGAACCAATTTGTTTTACTAAATAAATCATCCCATTCTCAACTTTATCTTGACTATAACAAATGTTGTGAAAACTAAAACTATGAGTTTTGTGAATGTCTTATTTGTCTTATTGGCTTTACAATATGTTACGTTTTTATTTTATTGAACATTGTTCATTTTGATACTGGTAGAGCTGACGTTTTATTTTTAAAACTGATGTTAGATTTTTATTGTTTTTAAGTAATCAGAACAGTATTTATTTTAAAGCCATCTCTCTCTCTCTCTCTCTCTCTCTCTCTCTCTCTCTCTCTCTCTCTCTCTCTCTCTATATATATATATATATATATATATATATATATATATAAAGAAAGTTTGGTATGATTTGATATATACGTGTCGACACGCACAACAAACAAGAGATTCAGATAAATCTCGCATATTACTTGATATGCTTATAACTAAGAAACACACAAAAATGTGGATTTTTATTTTTAATAATTAAGCGATATAATTCAATAATCAATTAAAAAAAACTAAAAAATACAGCATACTCACCCTCCAACCCCACCCTACTTACGTCGACATGAGTTTAGTTTTGAACTTCCCAGACCGAATACTTACTGTATGAAAAGAATACGAATGTTAATTTCTAAAATACAACAACTAACGTTAAGCTGAACCAACACCCCATCTCCCCTCGGCACAAATCGAACTTTGAAGTAGCGTTAAGACAGTTCCTAACTGTAATAAAAAGACGAGTTCTAAAATGAATTTTAAAAAAACCTTCCACTCCACTCGTCGGCACAGGCTTTGCATTTCTAATTTAGAAAGGCAAATGATACTCATATGTATTTTTTATTAGGTATCAAAAATTCAAGCGCCAATTTCCAATTTTAAAACAAAGAATTAATTAAATCGATTATGTAAGGTCAAATTTTTGTTTAAGTCAAAAAGTAGTAACATAATGAGCATCAGTAAAAAAGCAAAATGATATTACATATGTAATTTTTGCGATAAAATGGATCGATAAAAAACGAGCCCAGGAAAAGCATTTGAGCATTTAAGATCTTTTGCAACTGTCATCGAATCAGTTCCTAACTAGATTCTCTGCTACAAGGAGCTACACTATTGTTCAAGCTAGGAATTTTTACCACTGAGACTACACCCTTGTCTACCATTGGATTTACCAACAGGAGAACGTTTAGTTCTCCTGTTGGTAAATAGCAACCAGAATCGTAACACCAATTCTTCGCTCTTTGGAGGTTGACAATTAGAGATACAAGACTTTGTCAAGGCAGAGTAGCTCAACTTTCTTAAGATAGAGTTAAATGTTAATTTTCCATGCATGGGTATAGCATGTACTTGAAAATGTCACGAAGCATGGCGTAAAACATTACCATTTGCCTTCTTTTTTTACTTCTACTTGAGACATGATAGCCATGCAAACAGCATTATATCGTTTAAATTGTTATTTCTTATAAGAAAATGCGACGATAAATTGAGTGGCGCTTAAAACTTTCAACGCATGCGTATATAATATACAGTTAAATATCACGGCGCGTGCGCAAAGCATGATTATACATTTATTTTCTTTCTTTTTTTCCCACTTCTGCTTGAGACATGATAGCTATACAAACAACACTGACAATTATTTTTTATGAGTCAATTTCATGATTAATTCAGTGGTGCTTTATGTTTGAGAACTAACAAATATTTATATAGCAATACTCATGTTCCTTAAAAGTACAACCGTTATCATATTGCAATAACCGCTGGTTAAAAATGAGACCGTCAAAGCCATTCAAGATAAAAATGCAAAAATGTAAATCCAGATTATCAGGTGTTGCTTATCTGCCGAATTCGTCGTCACCTCAGCTTAAATCATGATTTTTTTCCGTTTTTATTATAAAGAATGAAAACGAAGAAAAGTACATACTACACAAAAATATTATAACAAGGAAATAAAGAAAGAAGGTAGGGGAAAGTAGAGAGGGAGTGTGTGTGGGATTATTAAAAGTAAATTGAATTAAATAGAATAAATAAAATAAAATAAATTAAATTAAATTAAATTAAATAATTTTTTAAAAAAGTTATTGGCGTTTGGACTCTGGCGTCCAGAGTGACGGCCTTGTCAATTAAATTAAATGAATTAAATCAAATCAAATCAAATAAATGAATAAATAAAAAGTTCTTGGCGTCTGGACTCAATTTGTCCTTGCAGATACAAATAATAACACATAAAATGTTTTTCCTTCCTTAACTGCTCTCTCTCTCTCTCTCTCTCTCTCTCTCTCTCTCTCTCTCTCTCTCTCTCTCTCTCTCTCTCTCTCTCTCTCTCTCTCTTAACTACTCTCGTTACGGAAGTTAACCTTTTTAAAAAAAATCAAATCAAATCCATTTTAGACACACTTTCAACAGATATTTTACGGGCTTTCCTTCATATATATATATATATATATATATATATATATATATATATATATATATATAAATGGAAAAAAATATTCGGCAGTATCCATAATGGTACCAAATTTTATGCAAAGTGCGGTTGATGGGTGGTTCCATATTTGTGAAGCTCAATTTGAACTCCGAAACATAACCAGCGAACATACTAAACGTTGCCATGTTATATCATTTCTGCTTCCCGATGTGGTATCAAGCTTACCATCTGCCATCGTTGCCGCCAAGAAGTATACTCAACTTAAAGAGGTTGTATTGGCTAAAATTTGCCTTCTTTCGGATACACACCTTAAAAAAAACTCACTGGTGCATCCTTACCGTAGCTCCGCTACTTGGGTGGGGATGTACTGTGAGGATTATTAAATAAAATAAATTAAACTAGATTAAATTAAATTAGATAAATATAATAAAAAGTTCTTGGCGTCTGGACTCTGGCGTCCAGAGTAACGGTCTTGTCAAAAAAATAAATAAAATAAAAATAAAATAAAATAAAATAAAATAAATAAAATAAATAAGAAGTTCTTGGCGTCTGGACTCTGGAGTCCAGTGTAACGGTATTGTCAATAAGTCTCCATCTATACTTCTAAACTGTTGTCTTTTTATCTCTCTTTTTATTATTTCTCATATGTGACGCGCAGAAGCGATAACACTTTTCTGTTTTAATCGAACATAATAAAAAGATAAAAAGTAGGAAAGAAAGAAAAAAAGAGTGAAAGTCAGTTAAATCAAGGTTAACATTTTACATATTGAAGTATTTTCAAGATCTAACGTTGTAAGAATTAAATCATCATATTGTGATATATCCACAGTTCCTGCTAGTAAAAAATACAACGATGATAACTTTTTAAAAGTTTTACTTATCAAATGTTCTGTTAAAAAAACTGAATGTACAATTTCCAAAGTGCAGGTATTTACAAATATTTTAACAGATTATAATTGTTTTATAATTTTAGTATCAACGCTTCGAGCAAGCTACGGAAGAGTGTCAGTTGCGTTACTTTGCAGATACCCCCTAAATGCACGTACTATGTAGGGGTTGGGTATTGTCATTCAGGAGGATAAGACCTAATGACAGTGAATGGTCTTCAAAATGAGGTACGACGGATATTTTAATGACGAGTTCTTGGCATTTTTGGCTATTGACGTCATTATTAATTAATTCTTTATAATTGGTGTCATTTCTTTATTAATTATGTATAGTTATAATTAACTAACACTGCAATGATTGTAGGATGAATATGTTTTAGGAAATAATGAAAGGAAATTATCAACCATTCAATATGATCAACATCATCAAATAGAGAGAGAGAGAGAACGATAAAGACAGGTACAGATATACATGGGCCTTATTCCCTTTGACACCCCACAACAATTCTCATCTGCACTCACATAAAAATGATAAAAATTAAATACATTCGGTTAATCTCTTCTTGTCTTGAAGCAGTATTGACCCGGTTAGATTGACCTGGCTCCATCCATTGAACCCGTTTCCCTAGTTAAATTCAGAGGGACAAATCCTTACAACAAGGAGCAAGCGTGCTGGTCCTTTGGGGGGGGGGCAGTGACGATAGAATATATATTTGCGAGGTTGGGAATGGGTGGACGTTTTAGGACGTATAATGGGATAAAGATAGAAATAGGAAAATTAAATGAATAGGGAAATTATTTTTCTTTTATTTCTTTAATTGTTTATGGGTTTATTTGTTTATTTCAAAAGTTTCTGATTTTTTAAACGTTGACCTCCTTTATTTTGTGTGGGGGTCATATCAAAGTGAAACTAATTACAGTATTAATTTTTTGTTATTGATTTATAAGAAGCTCTAATATAAGTGTTTTAAAATCTTAACGTTTGTTTTGTACGTAATTTACTTCACACCAAGCGCCCGTTTGTGTCAATGTTTTGACATAATTTAATGTTTAAATATATCAAAAATTAATTACATATGTAATATTATTTTGCTTTTTTCTTACTGATGCTCATTACGTTACTACTTTTCGACTTAAAAAAAAGTCTGACCTTAAATGAATTGAATTGTTGATATCTTACATATTAGTAAAAATTTTTACCTTCATACGACCATATACTTGAAATAGAATTTTTTTAAATTGTCTTTTTTATATATATATATATATATATATATATATATATATATATATATATATATATATATATGCAGTTGGGTTTTAAGTGTGTTGGTCTGTTCTTAACGGAGTGGGTTTGGAAGGTCTGTTAGCGGTATTCTTTCTTATTTTTATGGGTCGTCGGTCGCCATTCAAAGCTCGATTTGTGGGTAGAGGGTAGCATAGCAGCGGTAGTTAAAAATAAAACATTTGTGTTTATTTTATAGAATAAGTGGCGGGAGAGGGGGCTGGGTTGTCTTGTAAGTTCAGAACTCAACTCACGCCGACAGGAGTGGGTGGGGTGGAGTCGGGTCGGAGGGGTCTGTATACGATATTTTAAAATTTTATTTTTAATTATTGAATTATATCACTTAATTAGTAATAGTCAATGACAACATTTGGGGTGTTTCTTAGTTAGAAAGATATCAAGGTGTATGCAAGATTTCGAATCCGAGTGACCTCCCTTTTAGGAGTTAAACGTCGACACGTACATACCAAACTTTCTTATATATATATATATATATATATATATATATATATATATATATATATATATATATATATATATAGGGTGACCGGGATAAATTTGACAGTTTCATAAGAAAAAAGAAAAAGTGCTTGGTAAATACAAAATTTAATGGATTGTAAGGAATTTCAACAGGCACGGAAATTACACTACTGTCAACAAGTTTCACTAAAAATAACCGCTATTAGCGTCGATCACTGCCTCAATCATGCTCCGGGACCTGGAGAAAGCTGATGTTACAGTTTCTCTGAGAAGGGTCTCAAAAACTACCTTAATTATGTCAATTAACTGGGCTTTTGTAGTAATGACACGGCGATTGGTTTCTTTCTCATCAGTGCCACATACATAATTATCCAACGGGTTAAGGTCTGGGGAGTTCGGAAGCCAGACATTGGGACTGGTGTAGTTGTAAACATTCACCGACAACCATTTTTGACTCTTTGCAGAGGTTTGGCAGGGAGCCGAAACCTGTTGCTATACATATGGCCTACCATTGGCTACCCCTGTTATCCAGGGCTTGACTACAGTGTTTAGCAACTCCACGTAGGCGTCTGAGGGTCCTCCAACACGTTTTTCTGCAGATTTTCGAGGAATTCCACTGTACGAACGCAATCAGATCGTCTGTTATGTTGCTTTCTTCAAGACACAGCCTCGTACTCTCCATTGCAATTTTCCACTTTATGACTGATTATTTTTACATTGTTCAGGGCAGCAACCATAATCTTCTTATTTTGAGGGCCGGCGCAGATCATCATAATACAGCTTATTCTCTTCCATAGTTCAGATGGGTTCCAGTCATCCATTATATATGTCATCACGTACATGAATGAAGAAGGTCCAATGATGTGTAGTGTGCGTCAGTACCTCCAACCTATGGAGAAAAATAACCAAATATAAATGTCAAATTTATTCCAAACACCCTGTATATATATATATATATATATATATATATATATATATATATATATATATATATATAATTTACGTATCAGTTTTAAAATTAATATTTTATCACTTTAATATTTCAAAAATGTCAAGCGTGAAAAATATTCTGTTGTTCGGATGGAATAAATAAAACCCAGTTTGCCATCAGTTTGTGAATGTTCATTTTTTGCTTTAATTAGCGCCACCTGAAAAGAAGGTTAATATCGCCTTTCTGTCCTGCTGTTTAGAAAATTACATTGCTGGAGTACGACGATGTCAACAACTATCTATTCATTGCTAAGAAATATTTAATACTAAATTCAAAATAATCACCTATAATCACAACAAAGAAGGCGCACCTCAAGTGACTTTCATACGCCGGGACTATGTGATTATCGCCTGAAATTGTAATAAAGGTAACCGCAAATAGTATTGATGCAATATATTTATTTGTACAGGAATCTTGTGGCGGATTGAATAACGTTTATTTGCGCGGGAAATTGAATATGTGATTCGAGTTGAGTTCAATCCCGACAAGGTCTGTTTGTTTACATATTCACAACTGGGCCCTTGGGGAAATACATAACTATAAATATTCTTGTGCCTCTTTGACATATTATGCCCTGTGTCCAGTGGCTTTAGGCAAAATATATAAACGAGCATTATCCCTAGGGGCTATCCCCCTGGCAGCATCGATCCGCATCGTCTAAAAGCGGCAGGACTGGGTTAATTGCTCAGTACCTGAGGCGCCCCAAAAAAGTATGCTGAGGGGTTTCAAGCAATATTTAAACACTAGCAACGCATGAGCTTCGGTTTGTGAGTGGTTCTCCACTAAAATGGTCCTTGTGTTTGACTGACATTTTGAATGACAGTAAACACTTACATATAAATGATCTTTTTTTTTAGTATATTGCCAGGGCTGATTGGATATTATCGGGATGCATTCAGGAAGGAACGCTTACGTCTTCTCCTTTTTTAGGGGGGGGGGCTGATCGACTGTGCCGATTAGTTAGTTGGTTGGTTGCTTGCTTGGCTTTTCCAGCATATCAACTATCACTGAAGACATTTATTTTATTCATTTTTGTTTGGTATTCTAAACTTTTCAAAACTCATTTGGATTTAGTTTAACTATAGATAGTACTCTAACACGTATTGTCACTCTGGGTCAAAGTGGACCTAGAAGTAATGGCAATGAAGGAGTACTTCACAATCCTAAGCCCTCTAAAATTGGAAACCGCCACTAGATGAATTTTACCCGTCATAACTAGGAAAATGCATGTGTGAAAGGAAAGTCAGAAAAGAAACATAGCGAAAGCCTTCTCCTTTTTCTACTTGAGCATGTTATCATTTCGGTCGAAGTAATTTTATTAAAACAGTGTTAAAAATCCATATTCGCTCTCCAGGATTTCTAGCATCTGGGAGACAAGCTGGTTTCAGCTTCAAAATGTAATTTCTGACAAACGGATTTAGTCATATTGACTCTCCGTATCAAAATGTGATCTCGGGTTATTAACTGGATAAGCAAGAATTTGACAGTTACCAAGTGCCGCTGATACTGTGTCTACTTTAACTTTATATATATATATATTGTTTTGTGTCTTATACCTTCCAAATTCTCTGCGCACGCGTGTGCGTGCGTGTGTGGGGGGAGGGGGTATATGCGTGTATGTGTGAGTTTGTGTGTGTGTGTGTTTTCAAAAACGTCCGATAATATTCCAGGTTTGGCTTACCTTTTTTGTTTTATTACTAAATATTAGCCTCTTTATTTATTTCCACACCCATCTGATTATCTTTGTGTGTGTGTGTATGTATGTATGTGGTGTGTTTGTTTGTTTATGTGTGTGTGTGTGTGTGTGTGTTTGTCTGTTTAATAATGTCTGATTATCATTCCAGGTTTGGCCTACCCCTTTTTGTTTTATTATCAAGCAGTGGCCCGTTTGTTTATTTATGGGTGTGTGTATGTGTGTATGTAATTTCCATGCCCATCACATTCCTCTGTTGGTCTGCAGTGGATCTTGCACTTGTGTGTTTGTGTGCACGTGTGTGTGTGTGTGTGTGTGTGTGTGTGTGCGTGCGTGTTCTTAAGTCCCAGTTGATTTTTTTATTACATATATTTTGTATATATATATATATAAATATATATATATATACACATACATATTACCTTTACATATTTGCCTTGCGTGTAAGTGTGTGTGTGTGTGAGAGCCTTGCCCATGTGTGTGTGCTTGTTGGGTGGGTATGTTTTGATTGTATGTGTACCTTGCTCATAGACGTTTATATGTGTGCCATTGGATTTAGAAAAGGTTAGAATGAAACTAATTTTCATAAAAAATTGTAATTATAGATTCTGGTGGGTTTTATTTTATCTATTCCTTTACTTTTGATTTTTATATATATATATATATATATATATATATATATATATACATTGCCTTTATTTGTTTTCCATGTGTGTGTATGTTTGTTGGGTTATATATATATATATATATATATATATATACATGAAATATCATATATATATATATATATATATATATATATATATATATATATATGAGTATTTCATGTGAAACCACCAACAGCATTTGAGCGCCATTATTTTTTAAACTCCTTTAGAATCTCATGACAAATACTATCGATGCCAAAAGTTCGGCTATCATTTGCTCAAATTGATTAGCTATCTCTCCACAGGTTGAATAAATATGTGTCTTGCATGCTAATGCCTCTATTGTTTGATTCGGACCAATATACAGATCTATAGGTGAGTTGTCCTGGTCTCATGATGTCACTTGTATCGACCAGGCTTAATCGATGTCTCTCTCACATAGTAATGAACCGGATGCGGCAATATCTACAAATGTTCGATCATCGGAAGATGGTTGTAGCGATGCCCATAAGGGGAGAAAAAAAGATGAAGCGAGGATGAAGAAGAATATTGTTGAGAAACGATTTTAACCATAATCGGTGAGTGATGGAAGAACGGCAAGAGAAGGCGGAGTGGAAACTGGAAAAACGGAAACGGCGGAAAGAAAATGTCATGTCGGCAGACGATGAACACGCCGTTTCCCCCCGAAGTGAAATTCAATGGAAGACGTTGAAGATGGAATGGCACGATGGGAGATGATGGGATTTATGAATTCCTTCAACGGCTCGCAAGTCTATTTGATGAAAAGATACGAGAAGAAAGGTTATTGAGAGGATGAAAGTGAGCGGCGAGATTGTACGTTCGGAAGAACTCTGGAATTTGAATTGCTAAGCTCAGCAGGACAGGAAACTGGTCAGAAACGGAACCGTATGTCACCTCATCAATGTTTAGATCAGAAACTTGTAAAAGATGTGATAATGAAATTATATAGACTTACTAGCTTAACATGTGAATATGCCACAGTATGATAATTCAATTATTACAATGTTTAATATAGTCTAGTTCAATATATAAAAAATATAATGATTTTGATTTAACTCTCTCTCTCTCTCTCTCTCTCTCTCTCTCTCTCTCTCTCTCTCTCTCTCTCTCACACACACACACTCACTTTTGGATAGGTACTCAATTTTTTAAAACTTAATCTTTTTAAACACATTTTTAAAAACTCACTTTCTTTTATTTAACCCATAGATAGGATCCTAACTGGTACTACCACTCCGAGTCAGAGTGAAACATGAAGTAATGGTGATGAATGGTACTCCACATTCCCAGAGCTCCAGAATTGGTACTTCACCATAGTATAGATTTTAACGTCATAACCAATTGATTAAGACCCTCAGCCACTGAATTCTATCACATATATGATAAAAAGGGTTGGGGCAATCATATAGGCACTAGGGCTTGACGTAACCCATTGAGTGGCCTTACCTCTCAGGAGAGGCGCAGTCAGTGTATTTTTCTGTCCCAGCTGACAAGGCAGTCTTTTATATTATGTAGGACATTCTCTATTATAATTGAGAGTACAAGAATTAATACGGACCGTTTTATTCGTATTGTTAGGTGAGAAAATTGTTGGTGGTAGTGTCAATCAAGACATCAAGGAATAGAAGTTTATTAATATTGTTAAGTTTATATCTAATATTGAGAACGGAGTTTCATTGAAAGATTTGTTTTAGGATGACTAATTAATTAATTCTATTGACTAGAGGATGAATATCATCAGCGTATCATACGGAGATGCTAGGGGCATCTGGTGTATATGTTATTGAAGAATTTGTTTTCGTGTTAAATCCTGTAAAATTGCTAATGATCGGAGCTAAAACGGAACCCATCGCTATGTTGTACGTATAAATTGTTTTGATAGTCATGGAATGGGAATTCAGTTGTGTTATATAAAAGGATTTATTAAATGGTATTAGAGTTAATATTTAATTGTTTATATATGAAATAATTATAAATGTTCTTTATTATGATATCGATAGTTTCCTTCACTGGAACATTGGTGAACAGATTTTCAACATCAAATGATGCTATAATTTAGTCATTTGGTTTTAAGTCGGTTGGTTGATTGATTTTAACAGCATATCAATCTGTCTGGGGTTATGTCATGCCTAGCATTTAGTAACTAATATATGTTGTGTATCTATATTTACACTTCTGTAGTAATCGGTGTTAGCAATGTATTAGCATCATTGGGGATCATGTTGTATAATATTGATTAGGTTCATGTCTACATACTATGGTATAATTTTATTTCCTTCAAAAAGGACAGAATGTCTTCTATATTAACTTTTACAAATTGACCTTTCATATTGTTTGCATTAAAATAACGGTTTCTGATATGTGCAAAAACCCTGCATTTCATGAGAAAGTGTTTAACAGTCAAAGGTGTTTAAAATGTTTCACACTGTAGTTGCTGTTCTTATTTGAGTATATAGGAGTGCATTAGTCTTGTGTGACCAATGCGTAATCGGGACACAATGACTTGTTACTTTCTGGACTTCCTTAAGGCTGGTTTCTAGTCTCCAGGAGTGGGTTTGATTAAGAAGTGTTTATTTTTTATGTTGTTATTCCAGTATTGTTGCCATTTTGTATGAAGTAATCTATTTATTTTGGACTTCAAGTCAGTATAAGGAATCTTGAACTTGTCGGGGATCAAATCTAAAGCAGATTTAACCACAGAGTCAGCTCTTTCCTTCCCCCTCACTCCACTTGGTTTTAAGGTAAGTATAATTTGAATTAGTGTGGGTGTGTTTATTTAGCTCATATATGGAGGTGGTGACTTGAGAATTTATAGAGCGCAGATGGTGCTGTTGTTTGGAAATTTTTACAATTCCGTAAATGTATCTGACTTTATAATCTCTGGTAATTGTTGAATGTTTTAGACTTGTTGTACATTATTAGCTGAGATGAGTTTGATTTTTCATAGATTGGTTTTTGTGAAATTAAAAAAAAAATGTATGCGATAATCAAATTTTTTTGTAATTTAGATTTATATTCTGATTTGTTCAAAACGACAAAAATATTAGTTTTGTCTGCTTTTTTTATCTGGATGATTACGGAGTTGTCTCGTGGCAGTTTTTAATTGTTTGGTAAGCAATATATAAGAGATTCTGTTTTTATTGTACCTGTTGTTTTTTTATAATTTCGGCTTTTTAAGAAATCACTTACTTCAGGGTCAGTGGAGATTTTTTCTTTGGTCTGGAGCTTCTTGATGTTTACAAAAGTATTTAAAATAATACTACCTAGAATACATGTATGCATGGATAAACTCCTGACCGAAACACGTGTTAGTAAAATAAAATATAATATAAATATAGAATTTCTTTCGTTTATTTTTATTTCAAAATACCGTCGGATTCGCTTCAACTCACACACACACACACACACACACACACACACACACATATATATATATATATATATATATGAAATAAAAGGAAATTAATCCGACAGTGTGAATTTGATGTATTGAAAAAACAAATGATGTTTACAAATGCTTGGGATCATCAGGAGAGAATGTGCACCGTTTCGGGCCTTCCTCTCAACGGCTTTGAGAGGAAGGCCCCAAAACGGTGCACATTCTCTCCTGATGATCCCAAGTATTTGTAAACATCATTTGTTTTTTCAATATATCAAATTCATGTATATATATATATATATATATATATATATATAATATATATGCAGTAAAGTTGCTTCCTTTCAAAGTACTTTAATAGTATGGTGATAGTTTCTTGAGATGGGGTTGATGTCATCACTTTACAAGTATCGCACTGTCATGCAACGATTATCAATTCTATTATGTGAATAACGTTGGTACAGAAACTGCCAATTATTGTTACTACCGTCGTTATATTTACTTCGGATTATCCTTGCCGCCTGAATACAAAAACAAAAAAGAATCAATAAATCAAAGAAAAGTATATCTCATTCTGTTCATATATTTCTATCATCGATCAATCTATCTATCTATTCTCATCTATCTATCTATCTATCTATCTATATATATATATATATATATATATATATATGCGTGTGTGTGTGTGTGTGTGTGTGTGTGTGTGTGTGTAAAGTTTCTAAAGTGTCAAAATGTTATTAGAGATTTAAAAAGACCCTCTAATAGATTTATTATTTTTAAAAATTTATATATTTTACAATAGAAGGAGGGGGAAGGCGAAAATAAAAACGAGCAGCTAGCTAACTAGTTTCGATCCTCGCTCAGCAGAGGTAAATATCAAGGATAATCGATTAAAACGAGTAAATGGGACGAGTAAGAAAATTAAAGAGAGAAAAGAAAAGAGCAGTTTCTTTTCTTTTCTCCTAAAAGTGGAGGAAAAGAAGACTAAGGATTGATATAGTCAAACGAAGTAAGCCCTCTCTTTGTTTACGAGGAACCGGCTTACTGGTTAGAATATATAACGTCTCTAACATTTTAAGATGGTAAAATGAGTGCGACTTGCTCTCAACAGAGATGCAATTTGGTGCGACTACCGCTATTTATAAGGTGTTCGCCTATGGAGGAATCATAAGTATCCCTCAGTACATCATTGGATCGACGATTCTATTTCTACTCTTAGTAGGGACATGTTGTTTGATTCGAGCGTCCAATCGCTGGCTTTTCTCATTTTCAATACAGATGAATTGAAAATGGGCACTACCCAGCTATGAAATACAGAACGATGGTAGGAAAAATACCCTGAAGATTCGCGCTACCGCGAGAAACTTAAGTGGGTATTGGACGGTGTATGTGTGTGTATCGAAAGGAAACATTGTGCATTTTTTATGTGTGTGTGTATAATTCTTTTTTTTTGCGATGAACGAAAGCGGAAATAAACCTTAAGGTTGTGTGTGTTCGCGTGTGTGTGTGTGTGTGTGTGTGTGTGTGTGTGTATTGGTAAGAGGTATGGGAAAAGAGGTGTCATGGCGTCAGGAGAATTTTTATTTTTATATACCCACGCCGTAAAATAGAATATTTGACGTCATATTTCAAAACCGTCCCTTTTTTCAAACCTCAAATTTTTTTTTAAACAGACTGAATAACAATAACTACCACTCGCTTTTCTCGTTATTCTGTGATAAATAATTTCTTATCACCTTCCATATACCAAAAAATGCCCTGAAGATGATCTAATTAATAGATCGAAACACTGCAGCGTCGCCCAATAAACTCACCACTTAACCCATTTAAACCTGTGTTTTTTCATTTTTCCTAGTATACTATATATATATATATATATATATATATATATATATATATATATATATATGTGTGTGTGTGTGTGTGTGTGTGTGTGTGTGTGTGTGTGTGTGTGTGAAATATATATGTAATGAGCACATTTTATAAAAAATGTATTTTTCTAAAAATCAAAAAACGAGTTCAGCAGGATACAACCTAAAATAAATAAATGCTTTCTCACCTCCTTATATTAGTTCCATGTATTTCTTTTATTACAACAGACTACCATCAGATCAAAAGCGATATTTAATTTTTGTATTTTATAAATGTTTTCTTTTATCAATCAAAATACATGAAACATTTAATCCTGAAAATGGTATGAAAACGTGCCACCCCCACACACACACTCACCCCCTGTTGTAACACAACAAGGGTTACTAAATGAGAAATAACGAAACGGAGGTTGGAAATGAAATAGAATCTTTATGATATTAACAAAATACAATACTTGCCAGCGGCGTGAACAAAGGTAAACCACTGCTAGTTGTATCAGACTGTACAGTCCGCATAATACTTCCGTATTTATAATGATTGGGATATACCAATTAATGCTCATAGGTAGTGTATATAACACTCACATCATATACGTGTACATGTGTGTGAATGTATATGTATATATCTATGTATTTGTCAAAGGGATCTTGGAAATATTTCATTGGAATTTTTTTCTCCGGCAAACAAGAAAAAGAATAACGAATTATGTATTGATTCTTATCGTTTATATCTTCTCTGTTGCCTTTATCCCAATCACATAGCAGCTTTGTTCTTCAGACTCACACATTCGATAACATTTCTCAGATATCATATGAAATCCTTTCTTTGATCAGTGTATACCCAATATATATATATATATATATATATATATATATATATATATATATATATATATATATATATATATGATTACCATTCCTTTACCGATTTCAATTACAGAGGAAAGTGCACACATCAATCTATATAGAAAAAACACACACACAAACAAACATACCTACACACACACGCATGTGGGTATATACATATATAAATGTGAGTATGCGTGAGCATGTGTGCGTGCGTAGGTGTGTTTGTGTGTGTGAATGGGCATGTGTGTGTGTTTACATAACAATTTCTGTGTTGCATTAAAGTGCATCTATCTATCCTTATTTTGTACCAATATCTGTGATATTAATGTATATGTTGCATTGCATTTATTTATTTCTCATATTTGAGTTAAGGTAGCGTGGACATGGAGTCAACACCTGGTTACAGACAGTTTTTCACCTATGGATCTTCAGAAGGTCGGAATAGGTGAGAAACTTTCAGTAACCAGGATTTGACTCCATGTCCACGCTACCTTAAACTAAATATAATATTGATAACACTGATAACACTGATATTGAGCACTATCAGCTTATGAATATAGTACCTATATTATCTTAATATATATATATATATTATATATATATATATATATATATATATATATATATATATATATCTGCGTGTATATATATATATATATATATATATATATATATATATATATATATATATAGTTTCAGTATTTTCAGTGAGATTCTTCGGAATATCGAAGGGTATCAGTTTGTGTTATTGTTATGTTTGTAATTACATATTGTTTTATGGTGCTAGCGTCTGAAACAAACGACAACATAAAACAACATCTAACTACAAAACATAACAATAACACAGACAAACTAACAAATATGGATGATCCTCTCTGACGAAACTAACATCCTCAATAAAAATTACAATATATATATATATATATATATATATATATATATATATATATATATATAGGAAAGCCGTTGACAATGTTCCAAGCCTCACCCAAATAATTTAAGAATATTCAGGGTCAATTTGGGGTATTTTTTCTCACACCTCTAATCTTTAAACGGGATTAAAATTAAGCCAGAAATTAAAACAGGAATTTGAATAAGTTTTTCTAGTTTTATAAGTAATGGCTTTTCTTTTTTGGTGAGGCTTAGAAGCTTTTGTGTATTTTTACGCAAAAGTTTCGAAATATTTCCTTCTTTAACGAGATTTATGGCTTTAATGTTGATGTTATTAACAGCTTTATTTGTAGTCTCACAACATCTCGTCAACGCATCAGCAAAAATCTTCCGGAGTTAATTGTGCCTCCACATGTAGCTTCTTAGAATATACTCACATTTAGTGAGAATATGTTTCAGGCTAGCAGTTTCCCACATGCTCTGCATAGGGCAGGTGTAGTTAACCCCCTGACGTGTGGGCTGCCTGGTGTTGGTAAGATGCCATAGACTGCCATATTACAACACCAGTCAACCTACACGTATGTGTGTGTTAGGTTTGAAAAACCGCTAAGGTGATAAACTGTCAGTAACCAACCGCCCTTAACCCCATGTCCACGCAACCCAAAGTTAGATATAAATTGTCTATCCACGATAGAGAGCACTGTTTACTTATGAATAAATATTATCAATATTAATAAGTATATATTTATATATCTATATTGTATAAATGTTTAACTATAAATATAGAACCCATATTATCATATAGTTGATCTTGGAGAAGGAACAAGTTCCGTTCTGGTCAGCTTTACACCGCTTAAAACATGCCCGTTTCTTAAAGGTTCGGTAAATACCTACATTCACTCTTGGTGTATATGGACCGCCATGACATTATTTAGGTAATTGTAAATGTGCCGGTCAGTTGGTGTCAAAAAATGATGAGCATAAATATCGTGTTTACTACTCTAATTACTTACCGAACACCTACTTGAGCATTGAACTGACTTGACCTGACCTGTAAAGTACACTCTATATAATCAAATTTACTATATATATATATATATATATTATATATATATATATATATATTATATATATATATATAAGTAAGTAATAAGTAAATGTAATATGATTGCTAAACCAATTATGTGCTTATTCGGTTGTTCTTTTTTTCTGTCAATTTTGACATTATGTTATATACTTTATCTTTTTCCGCACATTGAGAGAATCTATCCTCTATTCACTAGGATATTTTTCGACCTCTAAGCTGGAGCGCCACACCTAGCATCAGTTCTACATTTTACCACACATATCCAAGCTGACCTACTCATACGTTGAGTTGGTGAGGCGGTATCAAACTAGAAACTTGTGGTTCCAAGGCGGATATATATATATATATATATATATATATATATTATATATATATATATATATATACTCCATGTAGCTATTAAGAGTTACGTGCGTGGACATGGTGTCAACACCTGGTTACAAATAGTTTTTACCTATATGATCTTCAGAAGATCTGAATAGGTGAGAAACTATATATATATATATATATATATATATATATATATATATATATATATATATATATATATATATATTAGGTAAAATTGTCCTTCTTGAATACTGATTAATCAGCTTGTGTTTCGGTGAATTAAGTTTTTCAAATAAAGTCGGTTCTTTGGATTACCTGGAGGCCTGTGAAAATATTATTTAGGTTCAAGCTACCGTTGAGTCTAGTGGTTGTTTCTTTCTAATTAATCATAGATGGTAGGTAAATAATACTTTCTATTAATTTTTTTGATATCTACTTTGTGCATGCGTGCAAGATAAATGCAGATAAGGTTTACCAAACAAAATTGAGAAAATTCGTCTGAAAAAAAAAATTAGCACACCCAGTCCATTACTATTGCCATGGTAATATGGTTGGTGTCAAACTCAAGCAAAGACTTTAAAAAATCATGTAAAGAGAGCGGCAAAAAACAAACACAAACGCCATTGGCTTGGAGTCACATGACCAAAGTTATATAAAGCTACGGAATAACCTAAATAGTCAAAGGTGTACCAATTTCAAAATGGAGGTGAGATTTGTAAAAGCCTGTTGTCGGGGCTGATCAGATTGGGTCGTTTCGAAGAGGAAATACCAAACTGAAAGACCGGAAATTTCAGGGACCCAAGAATAATTATATCGCTGATGACAACCTAATTTCTTCTCAGAAAGATGTAATCTGGGATATAGATAATTAATATATATATATATATATATATATATATATATATATATATATATATATATATATATATGTCTATCTGTCTGTCTGTATATGTATGTGTATCTTTGTGTGTTGAGCGTGTATATTTCTCTGTGTGTGTGAGAGAGAGAGAGAGAGTACAGTGATACCTCAGTTTGCGAATGCCTCTCATAACGAACAAATCAGTTATCATCAAATTGTCTGAAGAAAAAACTATTTCGATTGATGAAGAATGTTTCTGTTACGAACCCACACACCGACAACTTCATTTTGTTTTTTAAACCATAACATTTCTCACTTTCATATAATAATTAACTTCCAGTTTCACTATCAACTCTTTTTGTGTAGATATGGTACAATGAAATTGGCTAAGTTTCTGTCTATATTTTAAATTTAGAATTGCGTTTATCTTTTGTGATAATTTACAATGTGTTTTAATGATTTTCATGGCTTAGTGTAACATTTGTAAAAATTTAAAATTTCCAGTCACCTGGAATCTAGGAATGAACTAATCTATTTTACATTGATTACAATGGGGAAATTCACGAACGGCCATCAGGAATTAATTAAAATTGTGAACCGAGGTTCCACTATGATGTTGTTATGGCGTCCACGTATGCTTCTTTGTCGGTATATCTGAAGAGTATACGTTATGTATCTCTCTCTCTCTCTCTCTCTCTCTCTCTCTCTCTCTCTCTCTCTCTCTCTCTCTATATATATATATATATATATATATATATATATACATGTCTGTGTGTATATACACGTATATATATATATATATATATATATATATATATATATATATTATTAGAGAAAATATTTGGTTGTTTTAAAAGCATGGAAAAATTAAAATCTGAACAAAAGGATGAATATAGTGTTCTTTCAACATCAAAGGCAACTGGACAGAACACCAAATAACCCCAACAGCATAGACAAGAGAAGGTACGGTCAATCTATCTCAAACCATTTAGAAAGAGGCATGACCCCTGAAATACTGGTAAATAAAAACGATTAAGAACACAATTTTGTCTTTGATCTTATTTTTTTCATTCTTCAAAATATTTCCCCACTGTATATATATATATATATATATATATATATATATATATATATATATATATATATAAGATGTGTCACAAAAGTATAGAGATTGAAGCTGTATTTACCAAGATAGAAATAAATAATGAATGGAACGTTAATTTTTCAGAATACAAGGTGTGTCAAAAAGTACAAAAAATTTCGATACTTTTTGACACACCTTATATGTATATATATATATATATATATATATATATATATATATATATATATATATATATATTATAGTGTGTACAGGAATAACCTACTTGAGTATCAAGATAAGGATCTTCAGGATTAAATCCACTGAATTAATCAAGATATTGATTAATCACAGCTAATTGCAGAAATTCATGTTGTAAATATGTTATAAACAAATAAATATTGTACATATGTTGCAGTTAGCTGTGATTAATCAATATCCTTATAAATTCAGTGGATTTAACGCTGAAGATCCTTATGGTGAAACTCGAGTAGATTATTTCTGAACACACTACAACAATAAATCCGCTCTACTTACTTATATTTGCTATAACGCTGATTTATCCGAATTACACTTTATCAACCAAATATTGAGACCAACCCAGTATTTTCACCAGTAAGTCATTCCTTAATATATATATATATATATATATATATATATATATATATATATATATATATAATATAAAAAAATATTAAATTTAAAAAACAAAATCTGTGCCTATAAAATTAAATAGATTTATCTTAAACATCAATCAGTAGATGTACATATTTTGTAACTAAAATCTGAAGTTGATAACCCGAGGCATAAAAGAAACATATTATTTGCAACAGAGACAAATGGCACCGTCGTAGACAAATGCAAGTAAACTCTTAATCTGTTCTTGGTTTCTTCTATATTTTATTTGATGTGATCAGGAATTAATTAGCTGATATTGTGTAAATTCAAGGCTTAATTATTATACCCAGATAATAATAATAATAATAATAATAATAATAATAATAATAATATATAATTATATTATTATTATTATTATTATTATTATTATTATTATTATTATTACCATTTAAATGATTAAAAATGTGCCAATACAAGTAAACATATTTTCCTTAATCATTAAAAGTAGATATACAAACCTTTGTTTGTAAAATCTGTAGAGTAAAGAGATTGGTTAGCTTTTGTTGAGGTTCATAAGAATATTTTATCAATATGTTAGATATTTTATTCGTTATGTTTATATGTGTAAACGTTTCCTTTGATAAATCTTCAAGACGTCAACGTTAAAAAAAAAGATGATGGCAACAACATAACTTGTAAAGAGCTTTGAAGTGAAAATCAAAAAAAAAAAAAAGGTTGTTTCGCTGAACTCAAAGAAATGTCTACACAGACATTACGCTATTCACCTCTCACCATTTTCTCATTGAAGTTTTTTTTTTTAATTTAAAAGAGACCCCCCCCCAAAAAAAAAAATACAACTTGTTTCCATGTTTAAGAAACGAACAAACAAAATGTAAGTCGCATTTATTTGAAAGTAAAGCCGACTGTGTACTGTCAAAATTCTTTTTTGATTATAAACGTGAATAAAATTATATTTTCTAATTTTTTGTTTCTTTTCTAGTTTAATTTAAATGATTGATAGAATGATTGATTTCTTTTAATGCCATGTCAACACGTCTCTTGTGAATTTTATGCCCAGAGCCTCGGGAAATGCGTTCATTTTATGATAATATTTACATTTTAGTGTTGTTGTTTCGTAAGAGTTTTTGCACACATACACATGATATCAAATATTCCTGTTTAAAAAGTAAGTTGTACACAGCTGTGTGGTTTTAAGTATTCCTAACTAATACAAATAATCATATGATTTCATGAAATTATATCGATTTTATAATAGTGTGGTTCTTTTTGTTGTTCCTTACTTTTCTGTTTTATAAAAAATCTTGCTCGACTCCTGTCAACAAATTTGTTTTGGAAATGAGAAACATTTCGCTTTCATTTCATGAAGTGTTGTATTTCCCTCTTTTCTCCTCATTCATCAACACTTTTCTCCTCCTCCTGCTTTCTTTCTCCTCCACCTCCTACCTTATTCTTCTCCTTTCATTTCTCTTCCCTCGTTCTTTATTTTCTCTTGTATCTCATTTCTTCTTATCTCACTGAATCTTGTTCCTAAATGACCAGTTCTTCCTCTTCAGATAAGCAGTTCCTTTAATTCCCAACCACTTACCCACAATTCATTGAATTTCCCAACAGAAGTCCCTTCTGCCTCCCTTCTGGCATCTCGTCATTAAGTACTTGTCGACCACAAATAGTCTTTTTATTAGTACGCAGTTATATGATTTCAAGTAACATAATAATCCTTTGTAAACAGTTATACCTTCATGTAACTATTCTTAATAAAAATTAATTAATTAACATGTAAAAGTTAATTCATGTAAGTAAATAAAAACAATTCATTGGTTTAATAAATAATACCCAAAATTAAAATTCATAATTTTATTAGTATGCATAAGATATGCAAAAGTTTTTATTAAAAATATTCCAAGAATTAATGGATAAAACGATGTTATTTATCAGTGGTCGTCAAAAGAATATGTTATATGTATAAACCGCGGTAGATTGAATTGAATAAAGAGTTTGATTTAAAGTTTCGTGAATGTTCCCCATTAGGACATGGGGGCTCCTGAGTTTGACAAGAAAGACAAAAGAAGGCCAGAAGGCAAATCGGCCGAAATATCTTTGATATAACAATAAAGATAAAGAAAGCAGTCTGAAAAATCCAAATAATACAAATTATCAAGCATCATCTCAAAATTCAGACAAAAGGTATAAAACAGATTAATATCTATTAGTGATTGTTTAAAATATAAATATTGACTTTCGAGCTGTTTAAAGAATAAATAACGGCTTTCGAGCAATCTGTCTTTCGCGCAACTGCTTGTTCGAGAAATAATTTGACTTCGGGCAATTTGCTTTGGAGAAATTGATTTCAACAAATTTACCGGACATGGTTAATAATTGGATCAAATGTTGGAAGAGATTCTGTTAGAGTTGGTTGGTTGGTTGGGTTTTCCGGCATGTCAACCCACTGGGTTATTTTATGCCGAAGACGTTTTTGTTTTATTTATTCTTGACGAGTACTCAATTTATTAAAACTCAGTTTTTTAAACATATTTTAAAAAACTCCTTTTTCTATTTAACACATAGATGAGACTCTAACAGATACTTGCACACCGGGTCAGAATGGACCTGGTAGTCATGGTGATGAAGGAGTACTCCACATTCTCCAGAGTTCAAGAATTGGAACATCACTATTAATCTGTTATATTCGAAATTCCCTACAAACACGTAACATGTACTGAATTATGAATTGATGTGATTATAAAATTACATTGGACCAAAACAAAACTACTGCATCCAATACTGTGGCATTTTCTGATTGGGATATGTTTCGTTTAGCTGACGTAAAATGTGGATGAAAAAAAAAAACTCCCATATTAAACAAAAATAAAATAACTATTGAACGAACATCTTGGGAGACAGTATAATATACTGGCCCTTGCGTTGGTTGAAAGATTTTAAAATAGCGAAGAATCAGATTTGAGAAATAAGTTGAAAATTTGGATCGAAGAAATTTTGCTGATACAAACAACTTCCGCGCGATAAATATGAGTGCACTAATAAATTAATTCATCCGTTTGTATGCAACACAAAATCTTTCGGTGAATTCACACCTGACAGAAATAGATATTCAGCGAAGGTGATCATACTGCAATTATTTGAGATTATTCTCATGAAAGATAAAAATAAACATTACACTAAAGTCGAAGAAGTTGTCAAAGTGAAATCGTTATATATATTTACCAACTCCTCCGCAAGAGCAGAGTGTGACACAAGGTCGATTTTTTAGCGGAGTTTAACAGGATTAAATTCAGAGTTTTCCTTTTCCTAGACTGATTGCCTGACCAAGGTTAAAGAGCCCAATATTCCCTACTATGTACCTATAGATGGAAGGAGGCTAGTTCCATACCTTTCCCAAGAGTATTAGCGCTAAGTGAAACGCAAGTAGTCACGTCCAGGATTAAACTCGTCTTCTCGTGTCCAATTCCTACAACGGTAACCATTACACCACACTGAAATCTATATAA
>CM042161.1:85380142-85440142 GCA_023376005.1 Doryteuthis pealeii | reverse complement strand
GCAATAAGCTGAAAACAAACAATTTGCAATAAAAAAATTAAATTATTTGTATCGAGAATAGTTACTTGAAGCTGTAATTTTTTTTACTAAGGATTATTAGTAGTTATGTGAAACCATATGACTGTGAGCAAACAAATGATTATCATCATTAAATAGAAATACTTACATTAAACCATATAATTATGAGTATTAGATAGGAACATTTTAAACAATACAACTATGTGCAGATTATTTGTATTAAATACGAATACGATATCATATAAATGTGTGTGACCAAAAAAAGTCCATAAAGATACACAAAAAATATAAATGTAAAATGTACAAGGAACGGCATTCCATAACCTCTATACATAAATTAACTCCAGACAGATTGAAATTCTGTTAAAATCAAACAATCATAGATATCTTCATATTTTGCTTTTCTATATTCGTAGTATTATGGTTATCGTCGTTGCAAATGGACTGGGTGACACGAGTTCAAATTCTCTACGAGACTGTTTGCATTTTACATAGCGCTAATACTCTTAGGAAATGTATAAATCTAACTATTCTCCATCCAGCTAAGAGTGAATAGTAGGACAGACTGGGTTCTGTAACCTTGGAGATGTAACCAGTCTGGAAGAAGGAAAACTCTGAATTCAAACCTGTTAAACTCTATTATTCATTTATTGTTTTATTGAGTTTCTAAGATATAAAATCTATATGATTTTTTTTTTCAATTGTATAAAGCAATAGAACAGGGAAATTAAAAGATGATATCAATAGGAATTGCAGACACAATATATTTTTCTCAATCTTTTCTGCAGCGGCCTTAATCGTATTAGTTTCTGTTATATACCCTACCTATGAACACTAATAGGTATATCCCAATCCTCATATACCCTACCTATGAACATTAATGGGTATGTCCCAATTCTCATAAATACGAGAGTATTATACTGACTGTAGTCTTATTCCACTAACATTGGTTTACCTTCTTCACGCCACCGGCGAATATTGTATTTCATTATCTATAAAAATTCCATTTCATTTCCAACGTCCGTTTGGTTATTTTTATTTAATAATCTTACAACAGTTTCTGCCATGTCTTATCAGCATACTTTATTATCTCCTCTCTGCGTAATGGTTATCGTCATGGGAAATGGAGTCGGTGACCCGAGGTCAAATCATGGACAAGGCTGTTTGCGTTTCACATCGCCCTAATTACTTTGGGGAAAGAATGAATCCATCTGTTCTCCCCCAGCTATATAAATAGTAGGAAAGACTGGTTTCTTTAACATTAGATTAGAAAAAACTCTGAATTCAGATTGGATGTAATCCGCAATCGACCTTGTGCCACATTCTTCAGTGGTGGAGGGATTGTGTGGATAAAAACAAATCTATTCCGAAGAAGAGAATTCATGAAGAGCAAACGGATTTCACTAATGGGTAATTTGAAAAATGAATTCCTTGTATTAAATACACACAAACAGACGCGCATACACACAGTGACACGAACACATAAACGCACACACGTTTCTATATAGAAAATAAATATATATATATATGTATGCATGTATATATGTATTCTAGCAAAGTGATATACAGAAAAGAATAAGATCATTAAGACAAATCATAAAAATAAGGAATATAAAAACATTTGCCTGAAACTATAATTTCAATGAACGATGTTTTTAGCATAATATTAAAAAGCAAATATATATATATATATATATATGTGTGTGTGTGTGTGTGTGTGTGCGTGTGTGTGTGTATGTGTGTGTGTGTGTGTGCGTATTTGGGCAGCATTCTTTCATTTATACATGTAGAATTAAACAAAAGGCACGCCTAATGTTTAACAATTTTATTAACAATCTTTTCGAGATTTCTGGCCAACATTTTTACATTTGGAGGGAATCCGTGGATTAGTCCACCGAAGTTTTTATCCCAAGTATTTTCGGTACTTCGAAGTGCCATAATCAGGGGCGATGTAATTGTGTTCTCACTACTACTAACTTTAAAAAGATGGAACACAAACACACCATCCCTGATGATGGCACTTCGAAGTGCCGAAAGTACCTGGTAAAAAGCTTCGGTGGACTAATCCACGGATTCTATCCAAATGTAAAAAAGTTGGCCAGAAAGCTCAAAAAGTTTGTTAATAAAATTGTTAAACAGGATAGTAACTCTTGTTTAATTCCACCACCCCCCACACCCCTCCCACACACATATATGTGCGTATGTGTATACATGTAAGTATGTCTGTTGGTTTGTCTTTATGTCTGTGTGCATGTGTGTGTGTGTCTGTTTATATTGCTGTTTCTGCTTATATATATATATATATATATATATATATGTGTGTGTGTGTGTGTGTGTGTGTGTGTGTGTGTGTGTGTGTGTGTGTGTGTGTGTGTGTGTGTGTGCTAATAATCATTATCCTTACTCGATATAAATATCACTAAACCAAAAAATATAATCATTTCTAAGCCATCATAGAGATCTCTATCTCAGGAATATTAGTGAAAAGGATTTGAGCGAAAAATGCGAATGATCTGTTTAGACGTCGTCGACATTAGTGAATGGCTCTTTAATCATTTAGATTCCCAGAAGAAAAGAACTGTGAAATGCTAATTAAAACGTTTTACACCTTTCTAAATAGAAGCTTCAATACGGCTACGAACCTAATGAGTACCTAATGGCTTTAGGAGTATCTATCTATCAATCCATATCTCTCTCTCTCTCTCTCTCTTTCTCTCTCTTCTCTCTCTCTCTCTCTCTCTCTCTCTCTCTCTCTCTCTCTCTCTCTATCTCTTTCTCTGTAAAATAATATTATTACTTGAAATAACGAACAAGAAAGAATAGTGTCTTAAAATATTACACACACACAAACACAGATACACACACACACTCTCTCTTTCTCACACACACACACACAATCATATATATATATATATATATATATATATATATATATATATATATATAATGAAGTAAATGGAAGTGAATCCGACAGTACGAATAGAATTTTTATAAAAAACAAAACAAACGCTCTTGTTTGTACCTCGTGACTAACGGTTTATTTATTCCGTCTTTCCTTCATAAATATTGTTGCTTTAAAAAGACCACTTTATTAAAAGGTCGAAACAGATCTGTCAGAAAACTAATAACATCTTTTGTTTTTTCTAAATATATAATATATATATATATATATATATATAATATATATATATATATATATTACGTTCTGTATTGGCAACAAGTTATTTTTCAGGTATGTGTTATTGAATGATACGGAGTACTTCTTCCTTATTTGGATCTGTGTCTTTTCCAGTCGTCTGTCGATCTTTTTGGTGTTTGGATCCAATTGAAATAGTATATTTCCCATATTGTTAGGCCGAGCGCTTTCGACTGCTTCTTCAGTCGTCATCATGGGGTATATGTTGGTTTTAGTTGGGTTTTTTTTTTTTTTCGGTCTTTTATTTATGTTGTTTTTTTTTTAATTTGAAGAGTCTATTATTTTTTTGGAGGGTTGCAATATATATATATATATATATATATATATATATATATATATATATATATATATATATATATATATATATATATATATATGAAAATCGTTATGACCCTGGGTTTCATGCTTTTTACGAATTTATTAGACAGACTCTGTATGATAAATGCGTAAAAAGCAGAAAACCTGGAGTTATAGTAATACAAATGTGTGTAAAAATGTTAAGTTGTAAACATAAATATAATTACCTATGGATTAATTAGTTTTTCTCTATACTATATTCTGTACTCCTTTGTTTTCTTTTAATTCACATTTAAGGATAATGCGGTACATTTCAAATATTCTATCATGTCACCTTTTTAAAAAGTACGCACTAACGAAGAAAAAAAAGAGGAAGAATAAAATTTTCTCTAATTCTTCCTCATTCCTCATTTTCATTTTAAAATGAATTCTAACACTATTTACACAACAGCATACTCATCTTAATGTTCTGATGATGGTTTTATAATAAAACGAGACGTTTTAACATAAAATTCTCGATTTACAAATGAATTAATCTTTTGAAATACTTTGTGTTTTTCTACACCCTCCACACACACACAAACACACACACACACTTGTAACACGGCGCATTCCTTTTTTTTTTTGGCGTCAACTAATTCTTAAAGAAAGAGGAAAAGTGTAAAAAATTGTTTGTTAGTCAAAAGAAATGGTTTTGCTAAAATCGGAAAACTAAAATATTGTATAAATTTTGATTTTACTTATTGTGTTTACAGACACGAGAAAAGGTCACAGTAGGCAAATTAATGTGATATATTTATCAACCCTTGTTATACTTGCAGAATAGCTACAATTTTATCTATATAAATACGCTCTGAATAGTTAAAAAGTGAGTTAAACCGGAGCAGTAGAAGGAAATTTGTCAGAGGGACACGGGACTTCTTCAAAATTGATGAAATAAGAAATCTTTGCATCTAGAAGAAATGGACCTTACCACCAAGAAAAAAAACTTAGATAAAAAACTGACACAGTACAGTCCACATTTGCTGAATTACTCAATGCTAATTAGCATAGAACAAAACGTCAGACAATGCTTCTCACCGTGTCTTTTCTCTCCGTCATAGTGTGCAAAACATATTCCTCTCTCTCCCTCTCTCTCTCTCTCTCTCTCTCTCTCTCTCTCTCTCTCTCTATATATATATATATATATATATATATATATATATATATATATATATATATATATATCAATAATTATTTATTATGTTATTCTTAACTTATATTTTCTCCTTCTTACAGTTGCCAGCGACCACGGCACCTTATTTCCACTAATCTCTCGACCCGTCACAAAGACGCCCCGACCAAGTTGCAACGATACTAATTCTGTAGATGAAAGTTACACAGCATGATCATCGACAGAGCAACTAGCTGGAGATATATGTGGTAGTTACAGAAGTAAGTCATCTTATCAAGTACCGTGACTGGCATAGGACCAGAAATAGACACAGACCCAGAAACATATATATATATATATATATATATATATATATATATATATATATATATATTTGAACCTCGTTCTGTTCAATATATATATATATATATATATATATATATATATGTGTTGAGAAGACTATCCTTTCTTGGTATTTATTTAAAGTATCAATATTAATCATAATTTTCATACAGCTACGTTATAGTATGTCACCTTAGACTCAATCATGATGATATCAACACACAATAGTTATAACAATACCAATGCGTAGTACTTTAAATCTCAAGAAGCTGAAGCTGAAGTGCTACAGGCAAGTCACTAGTTTAGACAAACTTCAAAGCATGCGCTTTCTGGGTAGGAGCGGATCTGAACATCAGTGAAACCCAAAGTCCTGCAATGTACAGTAACTGAGATAAAGAGCTGCTCTATCCGAAGTCATCTGTCCTATCCCTACCCACATTTTTCTACGAGGTTATGGAAGAGATAATATAAAATTAGATATTTTCTTTGTGTACCTTTTTCTGTGACGTTTATATGGGATGTTAATCCATACTCATCAATTACCTTCCCTTTTGTGTATTCATCTGAGTGTCACAAGGTGAATTTAAGCATGGTTTAACAGGTATTTCTTTCTCCTAGGCTGGTTGTTTAACCAAAGGGAAATTCTATTTAACCATAGCTGGAGGGAGAAAAGTTGGATTCGACTTACAAAAATCTACATTAATCAGCTCAGTGCAGATTCTGGTTGCCGTGCGTCAGACCTGCTTGGGGGGATGATCGATAAGGACTGGTGGTGAGAGAGTGAGTGTTATGGGTATCTTTGCTATCAGTTTCAAATGATGATAATATATTCGTCACTAATAAAACATACACATGCAGATAAACTCTCAGCTACCGGAAAGTGAAATCAAGAACCCAACCCATAGAATGTAGATGTCCTGACGGCTATGCTAGTAAAGAGAACAGGCTATGCGAAATATAGCAAAATAATGTTTTTTGGGTGATCTATTTCAACGGCCTTAGATGAAAGTTCATTTCGTTTTCAACAGTTTCTTTAAGTTATTAGGATTTTAAAGGCCACACAATCTTTATTACACACATATAAAAAGCATACGTGGACTCCAAACGTTTATATATATATATATATATATATATATATATATATATATATATATATATATTAACGTTTAGAATCCACGTATGTTTTTTATACGTATGTAATAAAAACTACGTGGCCTTTATAATCCTAATAGCTTAAGAAACCTAGGGAAAATAAAATGTATTTACATCTTAGGCTGTTGAACTCTTCATATGTGGAAAACATGCATAAATCTGTAATGGTACATGTTTAAATGCAATAATTAACCCATAATTTAAGTTGAATTTATGTCAGGTTCATTAATTACACTGGGGAACAATTTTGGACATAATTTCTGTTGAGTTTGATTTTTCATTTGATTTAGACTAATGTTGGCAGTTTTCTTCTATTACATTAATTTTTTTCTCTACAGCTTACTCCAAAAATAAGCACAATTGTATTGTTTGTCTGTGAGTAATAGAAGTGGTCAACTGATTGTCTTGATTGTTTTATTGAAAATGAAGGAGAATTATTCAGATCTGGTGATTAGGTTGATTCCCAGTCAAAAAACAATCATCAATGCATTTGTGAAGCCAGTCTATTTTTGCATATTTTCAATTAAAACGTTTCGATTGATAAGTCTTGGGTCCCTTACAAAATGTGAAAGCATTGTGTTGAGAATTTATTGATGTGGATCAAGGGAACATGTGATAATTTGGCATTTGGTATATATAGGATTTGGTAAGAGCCAAAATATCATTGCACATACTGTTACTTTTGTTTAATGTAAACTTCACCATATAACAAGAAAAACAAAGGTAAAAATGAGTATCCTAGTCTACCATCAGCTATACGTCCAGTGCCACATTCAGCTGAAATCCCAGTGTAGGATAGTAGAGTTTGAGAGAAGAGAAGAAGGTGGAGAGGAATTGGACTCCAGGATTTGACCTGTTCATCCCAATTGTTGACATAAAGAAAATTATGTTCGCACCTTGCACATGAACTAGGTCTCTTGAAGCAATTCATCAAAGTATTGCCAATTAAAGGCAAGTGTTTCAACTACCACCTGTTGGCATTTCCTGGCCTGTCAATTGAAAAAATTCAAGGCTTGTGTGTGTGATGGTCTACAGATTCTGGGAGTGATCATAAATGAATATTTCATTGGGATAATGTCAGATCTCGAAAAGAATGTTTGGTTCTTGACAAGTTCTTTACCTTGTCAAGACATTTCTTGGAAATGCATGAGCAATATATTACACTGAAATTGGATAGCCCCAAATTGGATAGCCAGAAAACGCTCGATTGTAGCATGAGCATCAAGTTCCATTTTCTGAATAGCCATCTTGCTAACTTCTTGAAAAAACTTGATGTGGTCAGCCATGAGCAAGATGAATGATCTCACCAAGATTTGAGATTCATGGAGGAATGATATCAAAGTGTATATGATGTAAATATGATGGCTGACTATAGAGCATAAAGGGGAATTGTCCATATATTGAACATTCTTGAAAAAAACTGTGTTAATTTTTACCTTAACTACTTGCTCACAATTTGACCTACAATAACAATATCCTTTGTATGATTAAGATGAATTTGTACAATCATTACTGGCAAGAAACTTTTTAAATCATTTTCTATTGTAAATTTTAAAAACATTCTATGAATTAAGCTCAACTTTGTCGCATGGAGTATTTACTGTTTTTTTAAGACCAGGCGAGGGTATCCTGTTACTTAAAAAGTTAATGTAACTGTTATGGGGTTTTTAAGGGTCAGAAATAAGACAAACGATTGGTGAAAATGGATACGAATGCATTGAACAAAAATGAGTAGAAATTACAGAAAAGAAAGAGTTGCGTCTGACCATACAGTTGCGAACCGATTCGTGTTGCTTGTTAAATGTTTCCCACTTTTACACGATATGGCACAAGGCCGTTTTATGTGGGCACCACCCACAAGCCGAGACTCATGGTTGGTAGGTAGAAAAATAGCATCGATCCCGTTGGCATTCCCCCTCAAGGGGGCGCCTGGGATCGACGCTATTAACCAAACGCAACCGGTCCAGTGGCCGAAGCATACTGGACCAGCAAGCCTACGCGAGTAAGCTTAGTCGCAACTCGTATTGCTTGTGCCCCACGCCACAATTGTCCCTGCTACTTATAGTAGTCGTCGGCGCATTTCATTTATGTACATAGGTTATATCACCTATAAAAGAAAAAATGGGGTAATTTTTGGATTTAGAGTCCAAAGGTTTGTGAAAAATAAGTGTCAGATCTAGGTAAAAAAAACTTGTTATGCCCAGTGTAACTTTTTATTATTTCCCATTATATATACATTTGTATAACTTCAATAAAATAAGCAAAAATGTGTTAGATCTGGTATTATTACTGTTTTTGAGAATAATTGAGGGTATCCTGTAGCTCAAAAAGTTGACGTGATATAGAAAAACTGGTCAAAATATAGTCAGAAACAAGTGTCAGGTCCAATTCAACAAAAATTGTGTTCCCCAGTTTTATTAGGAGTAATGTTGCTTAGTATATACTGATAGCTCTTAACATAATTATATTGTCCTAGAATAAGAATAATGTTTGTTATCAAAATCATTATTATGAATGTCTGATTTTGAAATGGTGTACATATGCACAGTCCTTTCTGATATGAGTAAAATATTTAGCGACCTGAAATCAATACTATTAAATGATGTTTTTATGTGAATGACTGTGAATGTATCTGGGTGTGTATATGTATATAAATTAAGTAAATATATATATATATATATATATATATATATATATATATATATATACTATATTAAATTTAATTTTATTCATTTTATATTCAAATTGCTTACAATTGGATTATGTTCAATATATATATATATATATATATATATATATATATATATATATATATATATATATATATGAGATATATTTTCGTATCTGTATCCGTTTTTTGGAAGTACATATACCAGGTTTGGGCATTGGTGTAAAGCAAAATCAACAGCATGCATATATATATATATATATATATATATATATATGTATATACATATATATATATATATATATATACATATATGTGTGTGTGTACGTGTGTGTGTGTGTGTGAGTGTGTGTGTGTATGTATATATGTATGCATATTTATATTTTAACTTTATTGTTTATATATGTTTGTTAGGCATATGTATGTATGGGTATACATGTAGCGATGTTTGTGAGTATGTGTGCATCGTTGAGCGTTTTTACAAAGATATGTGAACGTGTATATGTATACGTATATATGCATTTACTTGCAGGCAGGAAATTTCGTCTATTGATAATATACACCAATGGTTAATTTATCTCAATTGGTAGTTTAACCGATTGTTAAATCTCAATGATGTTCAATTCAACTCTCAGTTTGTTTGAAATACGTCTTCTATTTTATTGTAATTCAGTGGGATTTGAGGAATGCTATGTTAAAAGATTGAAATTTATGATGATTTGGTAGGGAAGCCCCTGAGAGAAAAGGGGAAAATGGTCGGATTAGAAAAAACATCCAAATGCCAGAGAAGCAAGGTTTCAAATCTCTTCGAATAAAATTTATTGAAGGGATAAACAATCCAAATTGACACCACCAAAACCACCACCACCACCACCACCTGTTTAATTGATCCCCAGTCATAAAAACGTCCTCTAAGACAATGAAAAAACTGAATCCGATTTTAAAGAATTTTCTTTACCGAACACACACACATACACACACACACACACACACACATATGTACATAAATGTATATATATATATATATATATATATATATATATATATATATATATATATATATATATATATATAAATGTGTGTATGTATATAAAATGTGTGCTTATACAACGGGTTAGAGCGTTCGGCTTGAAACCACATGGTTTCTAATTCGATTCCGGTCCTCGCCAACTCAGCGTATGAGTAGCACACGGATCTCTGTGATAAAGTAAGGAGCTGATGGTAGGTGTGGCGCTCCCCCTCAGATGCCAAAAAACAATCTCGTTGGTCTAGCGCTATCGAAAAGGGGATAGACTCCCTCGCTGATTGGCTGAAACCGATTTAGGCCAACCCGACGACTTTACTTATATATATATATATGTATGTGTGGTGTGTGTGTGTGTGTGTGTGTGTGTGTGTGTGAATGACAAAATAGGATCAGGATCATTTAAAGGACAAAATAGATCTGGCAAAAAACTGAGTCACCATGCGCCTTTTAATCTGTCATTACGCTATTTATAACTTAGATCTCTCTTAATCCTTACCTACCCCTCTATCTCTCTCTATATATGTGTATTTATATAATGATATTATATATATATATATATATATATATATATATATATATATATATATATATATATATATATATCTTGAAATTATGAAGATATTTTATTTGTTTTAAATATCTGTATTGTATGTTGTTTTGTCATGTAATCCTTAGTACTTATTCGTCGGAACTGAACAAGGTAAATTATTCACTTCCACCCAAAAGAATCAATTTCAATACGAAATACCAACCAAAGAAAAAAAAATAGCCGACCACCCGTCGCCCTGAAATCTGTTGTGCAGCCATTAAAGCAATAACAATCCTTTTATTTTTTTTGCAAAATAATTGTCCTATGGAAATATTCACTCCTGCTTATTCTATACACAACATGATTGTCGTCGTTCATGATGGAAGCTGCACATGAAGCTAGACCTGTTGTGTAAGAAGGGTTTTGTCCATGACCGATTCTTTTTCGTGTTGATCAAAACAAGATCGAGAATTGGTAGGCTTTCCTTACTTAATCATATCAATTTATCAGCTGTGCCCACATATTCTAAATTAGATCTCTCTCTCTCTCTCTCTCTCTCTCTCTCTCTCTCTCTCTCTCTCTCTCTCTCTCTCTCTCTTTTCCCTTTCTCTCTCTCGCTCTCTTTCTCTTTTTCTCCCCCTCTCTCTCTCTCTTTCTCTCTCTCTCTCTCTCTCTCTTTCGCTATATATATATATATATATAGAGAGAGAGAGAGAGAGACACACACACACACACATACACCCTCACACACTTATGTAAATGTATATAAAGTTGTAAATATATATATATATATATATATATATATATATATATAGATAGATAGATAGATAGATAGATAGATATGTGTGTGTGTGCGTTTGTGTGCGTGTATGAGAATGTGTGGGTATATTTATTGATACATATATATAAAGAGGGAGAAAAAGGGAGATAGAGAGAGAGGGTAGTATTCGGTTAGTATTAAGGTAGTTCTTAGATTTAATTGTTATTCAATATTATTGAATTCTTTTGAATGGGTATATATATATATATATATATATATATATATATATATTATATATATTATTATTATTATTATTATTATACTTTAAAGGCAATTACAATGTGTATACATAGTGTCCAATGTCTAATCAATTTCGAAGTATCTTAATCTTCAGAGACTGTTTCTGAAATGGACGCGGTCTTGTATATATATATATATATATATATATATATATATATATATATATATATATATATATTGGGCGTTATAAATACGCCTCGCGTGGGTTGTTAGAACGCCAAGCGGAAGATATGTGATTTCCGTTGTTCATTCAATGTCAATTTCATTCTTTTTTTTATGTATTTATGGAATGTGTAAGTTAATAAATTATATATTTGGTGTTTAATTCTAGCCTACTGTTTATGCGGGGTTGTAACTTAGCTATTAATAAACCTTCTGAGATTACCAACATTGCGTATTATTGTTTCTATTTTAATGGAAAAATTATTATCCTTGTTTTGCATTTGATTAAATGTTTATGGAATGAGGATGCACGTGTGTGGATATTTTCTTTAATTCTAATGTGGAGATGTCTGATTGTACTTCCTGTATAAGAATTAAGACATTTAGAGCAAGTTAAACGATAAATGGTGCAAATTTTGAGGCATATATTTGGATCTCTTATTGGGCAGTTGGCTAGTGTGCATACTGTAATAATATTGTTATTTTTTTAAGTTAAGTATTGGCGTAGTGAGGGTCAAGAGTGGGCTAGTTGTATATCTAGCCCCTCTTTATAAACAGCTCTGCGTATTTCTTTGGTGATTGTCTCGTTGAAATGTGGTAGTTTCAAAAAACATGTGTCAGAGTGTGTGTGTAGTGTCCGTGATTTTCTATTATCTAAATGGCATGTGTCTGACGTTGGTTTTCCATTGTTTCTGAGGGTGTTCATAAAGTGTTTTGTGTGCGTAATTCTATCTTTCTCTTCACTACATCTGTTGTGGATTCGTTTAATTTCATTTCTAATATAATTTGTTTTGGCACAGAGTGGAAGTGTTGATTTGAAATGCACAAAGAGATTCTTAGTGGTGGTTTTTGTATAGAAACTAGTGTAGATTTTATCAGTTGGTGACATAGCTAAAAAGCCTAGTCTACCCTACAATTAACCCGTAGGTGGGAAGGGCAACTGATCGATTCATACTTATGGCTTTAATGAGAAGATGAGACACAAACAACTTTTCCAGTATTGGAACACAAGTCGCTGATTCCATTGCCGATGCAGATGATCCTGCCTAAAAAAATCGATATATTAATACTGATGCTCCTTAATTTTACGGCCGTTTTCATCTTACAACACCTTCTAGTTAAAAATGAGATCGTCCAAATCGTCCAAGATGAAATTCAAAAATGTAAATCCTGATTATCTGGTGTGGCTTATCCACTGAATTCTTATTTCTTATGAGTTTCGTCACCTCAGCTTAAATCATGGACCATTCCGTTTTTATTCTAAAAAAGGGAATAAAAAGAACATGCTACACAGAAAAATATAATAAGAGAAAAAGAATGAGTGTAGAAGAGAGGGAGAGAGAGAGAGAGAGAGAGAGAGAGAGTCGGAGAGCGCACGGAAGCGATAAGACTAATCTGTTTCAGTCGAACATAATAAAAAGAGGAAATGAAGGAAAGAAATTAAACCTATCAAACGTTGTAATAATTTAATTATCATACTGTGGTATATCCACAGATCCTTCTAGTATATATATACCATGTATGGTAAATGATCTTCAGACATATAACTAAAAGAAAACGTCACTGTTCTGAAACGATGTATTTAAAATGTTTATCTCTTTCAAAATGTTTCCCGAATTTAGAACTCAAATAGCGAATTTTCCGGCCTAAATTTAACGTCAATGGACCCTGTATTTGTAATGGTTACCGAGAACGTACACACAAATAGAACTCTACTTTGTTGGCTGGGACATTAGAATACACCAACCGCATCTCTGTGGGAGGTATGACCCACCCACCCGTTGACCGCGGGTAGTGACCTACAATGCCTAAGGATAGGATCATGGTGGCTAAGCATTCCGGATCTCAGGTATCAAATGGTCATGTGACTAAAAAAAAATTCACTTCTCTTACTTGCGCTAGACACGTGGTCGGGAAAGACCCTCCAGATCAATGCACTGGTCATATAAAGCCCTAGCACCTTGGGTATTACATAACCTACAGGAGTTTATATGCTCTTAAACAAAATAACCTAACCTAACCGATTGTATTCTTGAAATAACTCTTATGGCAAACACCCAACAATTTTTATTATATAGGTGCTAGAAGGCAGTGGCTGAGGGTCACCCACTAGTTCAATTGTACCAATTTAAAGTTAATGAGTATTATTCCTTCCAATTTATAAAATCAAGCCACTATTTACCTATAAATTATTCACTTAAAATGATATATAGATTTCGCATTAGATAGCCCACATAGATTGATATGCCATTAAACAAAACAACAGAGAATAACCAACAAATGGAACTATCATTTACTAAATAAAATACATAGTGTAATTGTTTCTCGTCTTTAAAATCATAGCATGGCTGAAACATCCACGGTGAATATATATGTGACAAGTTTTAGGAACATCCATGATTATTCTGCAATATATGTGTGTAATTAAGCACCATGTCCGGCATCTCATTAAAATGATGCATTGTCCCTTAATCAGCCAATAATCCAGATCCCTTCAGTCCATCAGGATAACGCAGGACTGCCAAATCCTATAAATAAATCCAAGACTCAATGTTCCTGATTTGACAAGCCGTAACCGCAAATATCCCACTCCAGTCAAACTCCGGAGACCTGTTCCTGTTTCGAAAGCATTATTACACATTACAGTGGAAATTGGATCAACATTTCTTGGGAGAGGAAGAATGTAATATTTTAATATGTCTGCATATGCCCAAACTTTCTGAAGCATGTGACCCAAGTCCATTTGTAAGCCATCAAGTACATGCAGATGTTGTGAATTAACAGTTTTCTTTCTCCTAGGTTGGTTGGTTTCCGTACGATTTACATATAGCTGAAGTAGAAGATGGGTTTCTTTCTTTTCAACGGCCATTAGTGCTAAAATGCAAACAGCCTTACCCAAGATTTGAACTTTTTCCTCCGATGATTCACCCATGGAAATTACTAATTCACGACACCAGTAATATATATATATATATATATATATATATATATATATATATATATATATATATATATATAGAGAGAGAGAGAGAGAGAGAGAGAGAGAGAGAAAGAGAAAGAGAAATCTATCTATCTATCTATCTATCTATCTATCTATCTATATATATATATATATATATATATATATATATATATATATATATATATATATATATTCAGTTATATATATATATAACTGAATAAATAGATACCCTGATACAGATATAAATTTATTCCGGTATTTTATTTCCTCATTTATTTATAATATGTTAATCTTTATATGCACGTTTGAGTTCTCAATTTTGTTTGAACCCTATCAAGGGAAGTTCACCTATACATACACACACACACACACACACACACAGAGACATACATACATACATATATATATATATATATATATATATATATATATAATAGATGAGTGTGGATTCGTGTAGGATTGCTTACTCATATATATACACTTAAATTTGCATACATACACGAACAGATCTACTTATATATATTCACATATCACGTTTACTTTTTAATCATAGGAAACAGTTTTTTTTTTCTTATTTTTGTTTTACTTCGAGTCTGTTTGGAAAAGAGATCGACCAGATTTTTTGTTTAAATCGATAATCAGATCATAACAGGTGTGTATCGGAAGAATTTAATGCATATTGACCTAAAAAAATTCAACTATCGATTTATTTCTGTTCAGTGACACTTCATTGCGAATATTGCTTTTATTTTCCCCGAATCATTTTTCCTTTCTATTTAAACTGTCGCACCTCTTTTATTTCGCTTTTCGTTTTTGTTTGATTGCCACATTGCAATCTGCAAACTTTAATATGTGTAGGTTAATTGTCTAGTGTGTGTGTGATGTGCGTGGGGCTTGTATTTGAATTTGGGTCACCTCTACCATTACATTATACCCGTTACGCTAGACAAGCCTCGTATATATATATATATATATATATATATATATATATATATATATATATATATCTGTTTATCACCGTTACGCATCGCAGTAAATGGACTTGACTAGCCGATTTTCAAATGTTTGACGAGACATTGTTTCATTTCACACTAATGCTTTAAACATGGATCCATTCCTTCTCCTCCATTTATGGGTAAATAGTAGGACAGACAATGTTCTTTAGCCTTGATAAGACTACCGGTCTAGAAGTAAAATGATGACTTTGGCATTAAATATCCCACGATGGTTGATATGCCATTAAACAACGAAATAAAAAAAAATGCTATTCTGTGTAGTGTCACTTCATTCCGAATATTGCTTTTATTTTCCTTGAATCATTTTCCCGTTTTATATAAAAGTGTTACTCCTCATTTGTTTCTCTTTCCTTTTTTTTGTTTGTTTTATTCTCACATTTTAATCTGCAGGGTTTTAATCAGCTTAGATTAATTGTCAGCAATTTCCACTGATTTTATTTTCACTCTTAAATGGTCAAAGTATTGAAAGGTAGATGTTTCTCGTTCAGCTAGACCTAAGAGAGTAGGGTTCTTAAAATCACATGAGGCTTGTATATATATTTACCAACCCCTCCACACGAGTAGGATATGACAAATGGTCAATTTCTTAAGCGGAATTAAACAGGATGGAATCAGAATTATCCTTCTCCTAGACTGGTTGCCTAAGGTTAAAGGCAGAGCTGAAGGGAGAATAGTTGGATTCATACCTTTGCTAAAGCTATTTAGCGCTATATAAAATAGAAACAGAATCGTTCAGGATTTGAACTCGGGGCGCCGAGTCTATTTCGAACGACGATAACTAATACCCCACGCGATTCCCTTGTATAGTATGTAATTTAGATCTGACAGGGGTCGATGGTAACGGCCGATAAAAATGAGGGGAGGGAGAATATTTTCATGAAATAATTCTAGTATATACGGGGGTCGTTCAAAAAGTTCTAGACCTCACCAAGAAAGAAAAGTCACTTCTTATAAAACTTTAAAAAATAATTCAGATTTATGTTTAAATTTCTATGCAGGTGATGACAATATAAATGTAAGGTATATATAACAAATCTTAAAAATTTTATCAGAAATACCAAGAAATAAGACATTTTAGAATTTTGTTTTCATTGATTTTGTATCTCCCTAGCTGTTTTACCCACTCTCTTAGTGATCGGTACAAGAGAAAGGCACCTTAAATATACTTAGCGGGACGTAATAATTTCCAGCAGATCTATTTGACCTATAGATTAAGCACTAACAATTCCTACAACTCCTGGTCAGACGAAGGCAGTTTAATGTTGCATAAAGGACACTCCCTTGTTTTTGGTGGAGGATCTTATCCATCTGCATGGAATTCAATCGGGATATTCAAAGCCTCATTGCCAGGACATTTGTTGGTTTGAGTTGTTGTTAACTCTGATATTAAATAAATTCAGAACAATAAAAAAATGAATTACTTTTGCAAATTACTATTTTTAAATAATTGGTTGTAAATGAATAAATATTCTCATTAGTAGTTTAGTTTATATTTTTCCTTTATTAAAAAAAAAAGTTGAACTCGTTCAACAAAATACTTAAAAGATACGGAATACACGAGGGTATAGCTCTGATAGTTGCTAGTCTTGCTAATAGAGTATCCATTATAATTGTTAGAAACACTGTGCGTTTGACTTCTCCTTGTACCAAAAGGTAATAAACCCATCTTTAAAACTTAACGGATTTAATGTTATATATATATATATATATATATATATATATATATATATATGCAGTTTTTTATTTTCAGAAACAGGCATCCATTTTTACAAGTTTTATAAACATTTTCTGATCGGTATTCGCATCTGCTGCATTATTACTGTCTGTGTTGTGCTGTCTGCTTTTTATTCACATGTAACGTGGAGAATATCAATTATCGAAGGAGAATCATACATTCAAAATGGCTTTTCACCAAAATGATATAAACAAATGATTTTATGCACATGCACATGGATGCAGAACCCCCTTGTTAGCAAACTCGCAACCCTTTTAATCATATATGTGCTTGAATGCTATAACTAAGTGTCTGAGTGTCGTGTCTATGACGTTCAACTGCATTTACAGGTGAAGTTCTAATGCTGTCGCTCATCACCATTACTCTCAGGTCCACTCTGACTCGGAATGGTAGTACCTATTAGGGTCTCATCTATGTGTTAAATAGAAACAAATATGAGTTTAAAATATGTTTAAAAAAGATTAACTTTAAAAAAATTTGAATACCACTTATAGCTCCGAAAGGGTTGCTTCACACCCTATAGAGCTCCAGTATTGGAATTTAACCCCCGGATGCAGTTTAGTGCCATAACAAAGACACCGCTTTTTGAGCGGACGGTCTTCCCGCCTCTGCAGGGGATATGATCTACGCATTCTAAAATTCGCTGATATGCAAATAGTGATTTTCAGACCCATACATAGAACCGTAAAAAGGTGACACCATTCCGCTTTAGAATGAAACTGCGATTAATAGCAACAAATGTGTGGCTCCATACTCTACAGAGCTTCAGAACTGGAGCCTCACCACCAGAACTACAATTTATTGCGATACTCAGGACGCTTTAACTCTTGGAATCTAATCCAATATTAATTTTAGGATTTTTTGGATTACTTTACAATGAAACTCTTACAAAAATATCAACTATGTTGACTGAAGATAAACTTTTTAGCATTTGTCGTATTACTATTACGAATAACTGTTTCAAGGTAAGGAAGAAGCTTTCTAACTGGATTTAAACTGATACTCAAAAAAAAAAAATCTAAAAGAATGCAAATTGCTATATATCTTAAAACTAACGGTTTGCCATCGTATTCTCTGGATTGGACATATTCCTTTCTCTATGTTCCCTGGAGAGACATGGCAAATAAATCCTTGTTGATCTTTGCTTCTAGTCATTCCCCTGAAGCTCAATGTTTATTTTAGTATCGCTATTTCATGGTTTTCTTTTAAAAAATCAATAATAAAATTCATATTCCCATTCAAGTGCAATATCCAATAAGAATAACAGAAAAAAATGTATCTCTGGATTTTTGAATAAGGTCATACACGTGGTAATAAATTCCAATGTGAGAAGTAAAAGTTTAAAATCATCAGCGATTCTTGTTTGACTAATTTTTTTTGTTGTTTCAATTGAGGACTGATTTATGATTTACAGATATTAGAAATCTTTGGCTATTTACACAAGGGATTGCTGAAAAATTCTCGGCCCATCCAAAAAGGGGAGTTGAGAATTTAGTTTTCATAGAAAGCTTTTTGCAATTTTATTCTAAATTCACACACACATACATACACACACACACACACACACACACACACACACACATATATATATATATATATATATAATATATATATATAGATAGAGAGAGAGAGAGAGAGAGAGAGGGAGAGAGAGGGATAAATTTGACAGTTTCATAAGGTAAAAGAAAAAGTGCTTGGTAACTATAACATTTAATGGATTGTAAAGAAATTCAACAGGCACGGAAATTACACTACTGTCAACAAATTTCCGAGAAATTCTGCTGTGCGTAAGCAATCAGATCGTCTGTTACGTTGCGTTCTTATAGCCAGAGCTCGTAGTCTCCATTGCAATTCTGCATTTCATGTTTGTTTTTACAGTGTTCAGGGAGCATTGAGCAGCAACTATAATCTCCTTATTTTGATAGCCGGTGCAGATCATCATGATTCAAGTTATTATCTTCCATGATTCAGGTGGGTTCCCGTCATTCATTCCATCTGTCATCACGTATATGAATGAAGAAGGGCCTAAGTTTTTAAATGATGCGTAGTGTTCATCAATACCTCCAACCTATGGAGAAAAATAACCAAATATAAATGTCAAATTTAGCCCGAGAACCCTATATATATATATATATATATATATATATATATATATATATTATGGAAAAGGTGACTTACCGGTGAATATGGTCACAATGGTTAGTTGATGCAAAATTCAGAAAGGTAAGGCAGCGATATAACAAATAAAAAGTGCTCAATACGTTAGTAGAGCAAATTTATTGTAATACAGATACAAGTGATAACCTACTTGAGTTTCACCATAAGGATCTTCAGGGTTAAATCCACTGGATTAATCAAGATATTGATTAATTGCAGTCGATTACACATGTGTGTCTTTCGCGATAAACGGTTCGTTATGAGGTAGTATTCGACGACCAATTCAAAAGTTCAAAAAAGCGGAAGTTGTGTTTTCGCAAGTTTTAAAATTTAAACATTGGTAGTAAACCGTTTTGTATTATTGTTTTTACTGGTTTACGACAGTGATTGGGATTGTTTATATTGTTGGAGGGGTTATGGCGATTAAATGTGGTTTTATTAAAATATGTTCAAATTTATTCATTTTATTTTATTTTAATTGGAGTTAATATGAAGTGAATTTGGATATACGTATGGGGATGTATTATAATCTCGGTGACTTTGTTATTATTACAAGACCTAAAGTAAATTAAGAATAGAAATTAAAAATATATTTATATATTTATATGTGTATATATAATTACATATAGTAGGAAATTAAGTTTTGTTAATGAGTTATTTTTATTTTATATTTTTTACTCTTATTATTTAAAAGTAAACGGGCCATATTTGGATATGTATATAAGAATGCAGATATATGTATGTCGGGAAAATATAAGGCGCTTATCCCGACGCAGCGGGGAGGGGCCAGTAACGAGCTTTAGTGGGGTTATCACCAGACCAGGTAAATAAAGTGGTTGCAAAATTCAGTGGGCTTTGCAGCTAACCACTTCAAAAACGCGACCCACTGTTACTCGTACTGGGTCAAATAGTTGAGGGGGGAGAAGAATGCGGAATGCACGTTTAACCAACACGCTTTCAGCTTGTACTACTGTCTACTGCGGCCGGACTTTTAAGGCCTTGGTATGAACCACTACGAGGGGGTGTCAGCATTGAAAGAGGGGAAATGGGATAACCCAGTCGGCGACTACCTCATCAACTCGCTACCAAGTTATAAAGAGAGAGGGGGAGGAGAAAATAATTCTCACAATACAAATGTATGTTTGTAAGTACAGGCAAGGTTTAAGGGTCTATATTTAGGGTATAATTATAATAAAGGAGATGCAATTTTTAGTATTGTTTAATTTTTCGGCTTAAGAATATAGAAGAAGTGGTTGGGCTTGTTGTCACGTGTTTTTCCATTATATAATGTTGAGTTATGTAATAATATTGTTAAATTATTTATTATTTATTAAATGTTTGTGGTATGGTATTTTTCCTAGGAATGGTTGGATGTGGTTGAGTTGGGTTAGTGATCTAAATCTTTATGTTTATTTAAGGTGAATTAAAATTAAAATTAAAATTAAAGTGTAAGACGCAAAAGGTTACGTTAACTCGTGGTTGTGGATTTTTTTCTAGTAAATAAATGTGGATAATATATATTGTAAAATAAAGTTTTATTATCTATTCAGTTATTGATAAGTGTTGGAAATGAAATAAATGAAAGAAAAAGAAAGAAAAGAAAAGATAGCCGTGTCGTGTTCATGTTTACACTGTTTAAAGCGGTGAATTTTCAAAAAAGTTACCCATGTATAAATGATACATGGGTCTAATACTAAAGGCATTTTATACAGGTGTGTTTATGTATGATTTACCGTGAAAAAATAAATAAAGAGGAATTCCTTGTTGTGCATGGTTATTGGGGGGAACAAATGTTTATACGTAAGAAATGAATGTGCTGTGATCATGCATAAAGTATGAAAGTTTAGAAGATGCAAAAATGTTGGTATTATTAATGGTTTGTGGGGTTATTGTGAACTGGTTTGTATGTGGTTTAAACGGATATTAATTATTGGTCTGAGCAGGTGAAGTTGTTGGGTTTAAGTCGAGGGAAGTTAAAATGTATTAAGATGTAAGACTGGGGGGTAAAGGTTTGGAAGTAGAAAAAGAATCGTTATAGTTCCCATTTACTTTGGTGCATACATTTTGCGAAAATTTCGGATCTTTGGTTTAGGAGTTCTGAGGAATTAATGTAGCATGCGATTGTTAACTTCTCCTCTGCACAAAGGTGGCAGAACCTGTCGCCTGGGTTATAAGGTCTGGATCTTTTGACGATTTCCCATTTGATTACTGGGTCTGTACCGTATTTATTTTTGAAGTCAAAGACGTATTTGGAGAGTGAAGTAATGTTCTTATACTTGATGTTGTTAAAGCTAGATGTGTGATTATAATACCTATTTTTGAAGGGATTCTGGGTGGAACCGAAATAAATCATTTTCTTGTTATTTCTGTCGAAAACTGTGGCTTTGTAGACTAGATTTTTATTGTGGCATTTAAAGTTGAGTGGGCATGTTGATTTATTATTTTTGTTATTACTGTTATTATTTTTATCATTATTATTATTTCTGCAATTGCATGGGAAAATGTCGCTATCGTTTTTGTTTTTGTTCAATATTCTTATATTAAATTTGCGTATATATTTGTCAACGTTCGGCATGCAGCTATAGGATAATTTAAAAGTGTTTTTATTAAATATTTTATAGAGCTTGTTTTCAGGTGGGAAATGATTGTTTAAAATTTTGAAAAATATCTTTCCTAAATTGAGATTTAAATTTAAGTTAAATGGGGGGGGGTTAAACCAGATTACCTTTCTATTTCTGTTTCTTTTTTTATTTTCGTTTTGGGAGTGCGAGAGGTTGTCCTCTTTATATTCTAGGTTGGTTTTGAAACCGCTGGATTTGAGTGCTTGTTCATATATGTTTTTGATTTTGTTAAAGATGGTTTTGTTAGATGAGTTTTTTTAAAGTCTAGTTGCTATACCGGTAGGAATGTGCTTGAATACTTGTTTTGGGTGGTTAGATCCTGTGTTGATGTATGAAGGTGTGTGTGTGAGTTTCATGTAAGGGAATACAGATCCATCATTTTGATTTAGGGATATATCTAAGTAGTCCGTGGTTGTGATATTAGTTTGTATTCAAATTTTGAATCCGAGTTTAAGGAATAGATTGTGTAGTTTTTTTTAGTAAGATGTCCGATTTTCTAGGGGTACTGTGTTCCAGTATGGCTAATCCGTCGTCGCGGTAAAGTACGTGATTTTTGGGTCCATGATCTTGTTTAGATTGTGCAATAAGAGGCAACCGACCACCACACATATTTCAGCCCCGTCGTATGATCCCATAGAAACGTCGTAGTTACTTGTCCCTTTCTTAATCCATATTTCGTTGTTGTGGTACAGAATGGATTTGAGGCAGTGGTGGATGACTTGGATTTTTTCGTCTGGGATAGTCATATATTCTTTAGCCAAGTCTATCGCTTTGTTTAATGTACTTTCTGAAATTGAAGGATAGAAATCCTTAATGTCGTATTTGATAAATAAGCAGTTTTTGTATGTGTTGATATTTCTGAACCACTGGATGCAATCGTCAGTATTCCGCCATTGGTTGATGTTTAATGCTATTCTTAATGTGGCGGAAATATCTTGACATATTGCTTAAAATAAAACAATTAACGACAAAGTAAACGATTATACACATCAAATATCACCAGTTCTTGCTGTTTATGCAAATATTTATGCTGTTTATGCAAAAATTTGATTTTGATTTTTGAAGATATTTAAAAAATCCATAGATTTACTCAGATCTCAGGCAATCATCTCTCGGTCATAATGGCATATACATAGCCACCAGTTTCTTTCTCCTTTGATCCATTTCTCGGGGTTCCAACCTTGCCCATTTTAGGAACGGTCCCGATTATCCTACAAGGTGTTTATTCCCTTTTGGTTAGTTTTGGGAGGTTTTCTTGTTATTCTGGTGTAATATTTTCTTACTTTTTCTTTAATCTGATTATATGACGCTATCTGCTTCAAATATTCCCAAGTATTTGTAATTCTCTCTTTCCCCAAATGTTCTCTTATTTTCCTGATTTGGTAGTTCTATTATTTCCATTGTTTCTATTTCTGCCTTTTTCATCGCGAACATGGCACACTTCAATGCAAATTCCATTATCATTATCTTGGTTGTATATTCTTATCGTCTGTATAAGAGTTTCAAGTTCGTTTTGATTTTTGCCGAAATTTGTATTTATATACATAATATACATTGTCTGGGTAGAGAGGGGATAATAAAAAGTAAGTTTCGCAGATCCATTGATTGTTTTGGTTCTACATAATTAACTTATGTTTTAATCACAAACACCACCAATGACGTTCCCTTCTGTAACAGATGTATTCATATCCTAATTTTTAAATACATTTCCAGATATGAGAACAATCTTTATTATTTTTTACCAAAAAGCAAGCCCTGGTAATAGTGACTGTGTATATAAATTTATTTTGTCGTTAATTGCTTTATTTTTGTTATTTCATACGGACATACATTAAACAAACAACTGCCCCATATGTATAGATTAGCAACGGCTACCCGGCGTCGCCTGGGTAGAGGATATTTTTAAAAATTAGTCCCGCAGATCCATTATTACTGAATCGTGAGTTGAATCCTCGTGTGATGTCCCATTTAAATCCATATGTGAAAAAAGACCTCGCATTGATCCAGCTACTCTGAAAAGAAATGTTAATATCTACTATTTAAAATATTAAATGAAAAAAATCCATGTTATCATTTAAAATTTATCTTTTAATTATCTTCACGAATATAAATCAAATATCCATTACTTTTGCTCAAAGACCAAGCCCTGTGATATTCAATGAGTATATATATTTATATTTGTCGCTAATTGTTTTATACATACATATACACAACTGCCCTTTATATATGTACTAGCAGCGGCTACCGGCGAAGCCCGGATAGAGGAGAAAAAACATGGTTTATTAATCGTTTGCAGATCTATTACTACTGAATAGCGAGTTCGATCCTCGCAGGATGACTCATAAAAATCACCACGTGAAAAAGATCTTATTTTAATCCGACCTGGTGGGAAGTCAGGGTTTTTTTTTCGTCAGAGTAGAGGGACTGACATCACATAATGATATAGTAAGAACTTTTAATTCAATGATTAACTATATTTTTAAAATAAAATATAAATGACACGATTTGCTAAATTTCAAATTAGTATTTCAAAGCAAAAAAAAAAAAGAAAAAGAAATTAAATAAAGTAATCAAATTAATGTAAAATGATAAATAATCTTTAAAAATAACATTATCTATTCAAAGCGTAGCCGATCGAATATCAAATTATACTATAATAATTTGATAAAAATAATATACTATACTAAGTATAGCCAAATTCTAACCCACTTACTCAAATGTCTCAAAGTTTTCAGGTATTTCCATAAAATGTAATGCATTTTATACGTAATCTAATGGCATTGTCTCTTGCGCGCTATTCTGCATTTGTATCCTTTTCGTGAAAATAGGACCATTAATTGATTTTTCATAGATATTTTTTAAAAAATCCTCTTGTCATAACTTGTTTTTGGCTACGTTAAATTCAACTTTATTTGAAAATAATTCAAATCATCATTATTTATGCTTAAAAACCGAGCCCTGGTGATATTTAAAGTGTATATATATTAACTCTGTCGTTAATTGTTTTATTTTCGAAGTTTCCTCCGGACATACAGATACACACAACTGCTCTTTATTGTCGAAAATGTTTCGACCATGAAAGGGTAAGGAAACGAAAAAGTGACAAGGGCATGGAATCCGTGGTCAGTTATCCGGTTCTTGCGAAACAATGCCCGTCTCGCGACCCCTTGGCTCTATCAAGGGTCGATTAACTATCCAAGTAGCAAAGGGTCAATTAACTATCCAAGTAACAAAGGGTTGATTTACTATTCAAGTAACAAAGATTCGATATCAAGTAGACTGTTCAGGTAACAAACGCACAGTACGGCTTGAAAAACGAAGGAGGCGATTTTTCTGGTTGACGTTTATTTATACTGTGAGAAATACCCGCTCACGCCCGGTAGTAGGGTATAAATCTCCGTCAGGCGCCGATCTCGCCTTCGGTACTTCGTAATGGACACCGCTACTCCAGCCGACGCCATCCACGTGAGTAGAGGGCCCCCTCAATATTTTTTCCACATTATATATGTATAGATAGATGATTTATTTTTTCTTGTCATTTCGTAAATTTATATCCTCTGGTATATTTCCTAAATATGTAATTTAATGGAATCGTTGTTATGATAAATAGCAGAAGCGAGAATTAGTCTGCCTGGAAGATTCCACTTTGTATTCTCAATTCTGCTAGGGTTTATTCTTTTGCTGTTAATTCCACTTATCCAATTGTGGATGGCTTTTTTGGTGAAATTTCTTAATTTCTGTAATCAATCCATACCATGGCTACATTTTTCAGCCTTATATTTTTCTGGGCGATTTTTGATAGTTAGACTGAAATTCTTAATTTGTTTAACTTATCGTATAAAGGATTGTTGTGTATGCTGTTTTGTAGGGAGATGGTATGTGAGTAGAAGGAAAGATGGGGGTGTTATATTTTAATTTTGTGGCCGAGTATGTTGTGAGGGTTTTTTCTAGCGTTTAATATGAAGTATGAAACAGCATAAATCTTTAGGGATGTGTTTATATATATATATATATATATATATATATATATATATATATATTATATATATAGAGAGAGAGAGAGAGAGAGAGAGAGAGAGAGAGACACACACACACACACAGACAGACAGACAGACAGAGACAGTCAGAGACAGAGACAGAGACAGAGACAGGCAAACATAGACAGAGAGAGACAGAGACAGAGACACACACACAGAGAAATAAAGAAAGAAAGAAAGAAAGAAAGAGAGAGAGAGAGAGAGAGAGAGAGAGAGAGAGAGAGAGAGAGAGAGTAGATTATCCGTTCCTATAGTTTTCTTGTTGAATCCTTTCTGTCCTTGAAATTTCTTTTATTTGTGCATTTAGAATGTAGACTCATTATTATCGGCCGATATGGATGATGGGATACTTCCTTTTTGTGGGTCTTATTGGATCAGGGTAGTTTTCCCCTTTGTCATCCATTTAGATAGGTTTGCTTTTGGAGGCATCTATTCAATTGTCGGACCAATATGTCGTAAATGCACGTAAATGTTTAAAACCAGAATCCTCGTTTACTACCATGAACCTGCGTTTTTCAGCAATATCTTGGATGTGGCTCTCAGAGCGTCCAGATATTTGCCTTCCTCGGGGCCTTCTTCCAATTCGTTTTGATGTTATTCATTCATTCGGCCTTTTTCTATGTTATTTTTATTATATCTTATTCAAAAATAGTTCCGTCTTCTTTGCGTTCTGATATCCGTCAGTTTTCATGCTTTTTCTACGGAATTTTTGGTATAATTTTCTTTCGTTATTTTGCAAAGTCCCGTTTTTCTTGTAATGGTTGGTTCTGTTCCGATATCTTTTGGGTCTTCCTTCTTTCGCCAATATCTGTTGTTCTATTTCGTCCAATTGTAGAGTCAGTTTTATTTCCTCTTGCTTTTTTCGGTCGTATGTTCTTGGGAGTTTTTCTCCACCGAATGCTTTCGCTTGTCGTCGGAGTTTCTTTATTTGTAATAATAATAATAATAATAATAATAATAATAATAATGGAGTCTTGCTGGAACTCAGCCTCCAGTGAACCACCGGCTAAGGTAGGTGGGAAAAACTCTAATGGAGCGAAATAATAATAGTAATAATAATAACAAAACCACCAACAACAGTAATAATAATAATAATAATAATAATAATAATAATAATAATAATAATAATAATTATCATTATTATTCTTATTACTATTGTTGTTGTTGTTTCTAGAGTAACTAATAACCATGTTGTATTTTTATTCTTTTAAAATCTTTTCGTGATTTTTAGAATAAAAATCTCTGCAGAAAATAAAACCCTGGGGATAACATGAAAATGCTCGTCCCGGATAATTTCATGGATTTTCAACACAACCAAAAAAAATTCCATAACATTCTTGGAATTCCATGCGTAATACGTCTTTCCTATTAGTAACTTGAGTTCGAGGAGAAAATCTGTCATTTTATTTTACAACTACGATCTAACAGTTATTCATTAAAATAGAGATTGAAAAAAACCTTTTTCACAGATATTGGTTTTCACATCGGAAGAAATGAGGAAGGAATTGAAAGACAGGTTTGTAATTAGTTGTTTCCCTTGTTAATTCTATTTTTCTTTTGTTTTTTTTAACATTGCTAAACGGCGAGAAATGTAATCACCTGCTTTTTCTTTGGAAGAAGAATCAGTATCACTTTGCAATGTGACTGAGAGGTTTCCCCAATACGAAACGAATCACCTGAAAAATCGCTAAAGTTATTACTGCTGTCGAGAGATATTGAAGATCAGCTGGATTCTTATGACGATAATTAATAGTCGTGTTCTTTAATTGTATGATCATAATCATCTTTCAACACCCCCTGCTTAAAAATGAGACCGTAGATGTAAATATTTTAAACAAGGTCCCACAACCTTTATCGCTCAATCAATAATATATATATATATATATATATATATATATATATATATATTATTTATATATATATATATATGTGTGTGTGTGTGTGTGTGTGTGTGTGTGTGTGTGTGTGTGTCTGTGTGTGTAAAACATATATGTGAGTATATATATATATAATATATATATATGTAAAACTATATATATATTTATATATATACTCACATATATATGTTTTACACACACAGACACACACACACACACACACACACACACACACACACATATATATATATATATATATATGTATATATATATGTGAAACATACGTATGAAATTATATATATATATGTAAAACATATATATATATATATACACACACACACATATATATATATATACATATATATATATATATATATATATATATATGTGTGTGTGTGTGTGTGTGTGTGTGTGTGTAAGCGGATCCTGTGCTGAGTTATTTAAGGGAGTTATGGGGACTAGTGGCGAGAAGGAGTTACAGCACTTGATGGGCATGGTGATATTTACTTTATTAATTTATATAATTCATAACCTGTATTATAATCCTACTTGTTTACCCGTTCGTTGGCACATAACGCACATCCACATATCCTCTCTGCAGCCAAATGGTATATTCTTCTATTTTCCCCTTTCATCAATTCGGAAATCTTTCTTCATAGATGTCGCTTTTTAAGATCAAACATTGTATTCAACTTCGATTGAATTGCCCTGTGCTAACTTCGGCTATGTAGTATAGTAAAGATAGTGTTGTATATTTCTTTACTGAAGATTTGATATCCTTAGAGGATCTGATGATCTCTGGAGTTTTGATAAGCTCAAAAAACATGATATTGAAGGTTGCAAATGCAAAAAAGAAAAAGCTCCTAAGATTCCTTGGTACCAGCAATACCGATATCACCAAAATAGAATCTGCAAATGTATTCAAGTTTCTGTAAAATTAAATACATATAAATGATATGTGTATTAAGTATTATATAGATTGTTATAGTATAATTTTGGTATTATTTGTTGGACAGAAAACAATAGGATTTATATATAATGAAATTGCATATCATCGTTTTTGCTTAAATAGCTCCTCGTGATTTTTGTATAATTTTGTGGAAATTCCACGTGTCTCGCTAATAATAATAATAATAATAATAATAATAATAATAATAATAATAATAATAATGTCAACCCTGGGTATGATCAAGTAGGAGAAAGATAAACACATTAACAAGATACCTGGCAGTCCCAGCATGATATGAAATACAAAAAAAAATGGATTTTATGGAGTTGCATATCTTCTAGAAAAGCACTTTCAATGTGAGGGATAAAGTAACACAAAAAGAAGGCAGAACTGACCACATGCTAAAAAAAGCATTAATACATAGAATGTATATAATCATTTCCTTCCTCCATCTTAGGTGTTGGATAAAGCCCAAGTGAAGGATTTTAAGAAACCAAAAGTAAAGCTGAACATCAAATAAATAAATAAATAAATGATAATAATAATAATAATAATAATAATAATAATAATATAATAATAATAATAATAAAATGAACTTGTCAACTGGTGTGTTTTGCAGTTCCAGCAGATCACAGGGTAAAGCTAAAGGAAAATGAAAAAATGGACAAATATCTGGACCTTGCCAGAGAACTGAAAAAGTTATGGAATATGAAAGTCAAAGTTATACCAATTGTAGTTGGTGCACTTGGAACGGTCCCAAAAGGATTGGAAAAGAGTTTGGAAAGTTTGAAACCATTCAGAACATTGCACTGCTGTAATCTGCCAGAATACTCAGAAGAGTCCTGGAGACCTGAGGAAACTTGCTGTCACTCAGATTCCAGTGAAAGACCATCAGCTAACACTGATGTGAAAACTCAAAAGGAGTAATAATAATAATAATAATAATAATAATAATAATAATAATAATAATAATAATAATAATAAACCATCTTATATACATGGATGACATAACAAATTTTGCGAAAATGAAAAAGAATTGGAAACCCTAATACAAACTATTAGAATATATAGCCAGGATGTAGGGATGCAATTTGGAATTTTTTAAAAAGTGCTATGCTAGTAATAAAACGGGTTGAAAGAAAATTAATGGACAGAATACAACTGCCAAATCAGGACACTATAAAATCTGAGCTGTCCCCATTATAAGATACTCTGGGCCATTCTTAAAATGGACAAAAGAAGAAGTCAGACAGATTGATCAAAGGATTAGAAAATTAATGACCATGCACAAGGCTCTACACCCTAGTGACGATAGAGATAGACTATATGTATCAAAAAAGGAAGGGAGAGGGTTCTTGCCAATATAGAGGACTACATAGGGGCCACAATCCAACAACTCGAAGACAACACAAAAAAGAGCAAAGACAGATTACTTATGGCAGCCAACAATAGTAGATGTCTCATATGGACACTTTAAACGACAAATCGGAGAGGTTGCACATGAAAATACCTTGACATGGTTAAGAAAAGGAAACCTCAAGAGAGAAATTGAATCACTAATAATTCCTGCACAGAATAATGCCATAAGGACAAACTATATCAAAGCAAAAATTGATAAGACACAACTAAATAGTAAATGTAGACTGTGCGGTAATAGAGATGAGACTGTAAACCATGTACTATGTAAATGTAGCAAACTAGCACAACTGAAGTACAAAACTAGACACGACTGAGTTGGAAAGGTGATCCAGTGGGAATTATGCAAAAAATTAAATTTTGAACATACAACAAATGGTATATACATAAACCAGAATCTGTTCTTGAGAACGAAACGCATAAAATTCTCTGGGACTTTGATATAAAACCGGATCACCTTATCCCAGCAAGAAGACAAGGTCTAGTGTAGCATAATGGTCGGACCTTACTTGGGAACACCATATCTGTGGCCTTGTGTCAAACATAAACCTTAATAGATGTAGTATGATTCTCAGGTCTTACCGGGTGGTCTCTTTGAAGAATCGGTCCGAAAATAAATAAAAAAAAACATAAACGAGATTTTGGGGTCTAGTTTTAATGAAAATCCCGACTTCTTGACGGCTAATTGTTCTTTGATCCGAACGGCCGTGAACTCACAGTGACCGTAGAAGGAATCGAATGATTAGAACGAATCGAACATTCTTTTCTTTCTAGGAAGAGATGGATTATTCGAGAAAAAACCCTTCTAGATTGTCTGCTGAGATAATATATAAGCCCGGGCCCTTGCTGGGAGATAAGAGTTTGGTGTTGGAGTTGGAGTTTGTCACTGAAACGAAACTGATATTTGCCGAATAGAAAGAGTTTCACCAAAAGTTTACTCAAAGTACTGAAACTCTAAGGACCATATAAAGACATTACTATTAATTAAGCTGAATCTCTCTCTCTCTCTCTCTCTCTCTCTCTCTCTCTCTCTCTCTCTCTCTCTCTCTCTCTCTCTCTCTCTCAAAGTTAAGAAGCCGAAATCGAAATTATTCTAATAAACTCCTGAAAAATAAACTCGGTATTATAGTAATCATTTGCTACGAAGAAAATACTACGGGCAGTATTATGAATGGAAACAAACACCGAACCTGACCATTAAACTGTGGAGAGAAAGTCAATTGGCCATAACGCGGCCTGTGTAAGGTGATACTCCCTTGACCTGAGACTAACCAACTGCTGGAATCTTGTGTGAGTGTTGTAAACAACCAAATAGTTTACGCGTGTGGAAAACGTCCCGAGACTAGCGACCAGTGTACAAGTTTAATAGTGCACACAGCGAGTGCATTGTGCGACAACCCCATTGTGCAAAGACCCCGCTACGTTATATAACGTTACACTAGTGTTGATTAACAAAAAAGAAAGAACTCGTTAACAGGTGGATTTTGCAGTTCCAGCAGATCACAGGGTGAAGCTGAAGGAAAACGAAAAATGGACAAATATCTGGACCTTGCTAGAGAACTGAAAACCCAAAGGAAGAATTGAGACCATCCGAATACTGCCCTGCTGCAATCTGCAGAATACTCAGAAGAGCCCAGGAGACCCAGGGGACTTGTCCCACAGACTCCAGTGAAAGACCATCAGCTAACGCTGATGTGAAAAACTCAATAATAATAATAATAATAATAATAATAACAACAACAATTTTGCTAGAAATTAAATTTTCACCATGCAACTAACTGGTCGCTGCACAAACCTGAATCTATCCAGGATAATGAGACGCATAAGATTCTGTAGGAATTTGATATACAGACGGACCACCAAATCCTGGCAAAGAGACAAGATCTAGTGCTAATTAACAAGAAAAAGAAAACTTGCTATATCGTAGATTTTGCCGTCCCGATGTACCACCGAGTGTTTATTAAAAAACAAACGAAAAGATAGACAAATATTTGGACATTGCCAAAGAACTGGGAAAAAAACTGTGGATCATGAAGGTAAAGGTCCTACCACTTATAATTGGTGTCCTTGGAACAGTCCCCAAAAGTCTGGAAATTGGAGATAAGCGGAAAAATCAAAACAATCCAAACTACGGCATTGTTAATATCAGTTAGAATACTCAGAAGAAGAGACCTGGAGTCCTTAGGAGACTCGCTGTCAATTTGACTCGAGCGAACCACCTGGTAAGGCGGGTGTGAAGAACTCTAGTAGAGCGAAATAGTGATAAAAATAATGATAATAAGATATGATGTGAGGAGACTATACTTTACAAGACGGGGGATGACGACTTGCAATTATTGAGTATTGTGTCAATCCTACAAATCAGGTTACCGGGCCAACTACTATAAATAAGCCAATAACAGCAACGAAAACTAATACAAGGACAACTGCAAAGAGGAAAATAAGATTTATCAAATAAAGAAAACGGTTGCGCACAAGATGACATCAACATGACTGTCAAGAGGAAATCTAAAACGTGAGACTGAATTTCTCATTAAAAAAACAACACGAAATATCGATGTCTATACATAGTAATACTCGTGTTACTTAAAAGTCCGACAGTTATCATCTTGCAACACCCTTTGGTTGAAAAGGAGATCTTCCGAATCATTCAAAATGAAATTTTAAAAATGTAAATTACTGATTATCTGGTGTTGCTTATTCGCCGAGTCCATATTTCTTATGCGTGTCCTCACTTTAGCTAAATAAAGGACCATTCTGTTTTTGTTATAAAGAAAGAAAGGGAAGAAAAAGGACATAGTACACAGAAAAATATAAGAAAGAAAGTAAGAGAGTTGGTGAGATATATAGAGATAGCTTAGTGAGAGGAAGCGGTAACGCTAATCTGTTTCAATCGAACAGAAGAAGTAAATAAGAGGCATGGTTGTGTAGGAAAGTGAGCTACTAAGATTTCTACAAGAGATTGATCTTAGACCGTATAACAATTTGTGTAGAATCTGTCATTGGAAATAAGCCACAAAAATAAACGGTCCCTGTCAGAAGAATTTAAATTAACTTGACAACTGATGGATTTCAACATTGCAGCAGATCTCAAATTTCTAGTAAAGGAAATTGAAAAAACTAGAAGAAGACCTTGCCTGAGATTTAAGAAAGTGAAACAATTACAGGAATCATAGTTGGGACCCATGGAAAAATCCTGACAAATAAGGAAAAGGGACTGGGTGAACTTGAAATCTGAGGAGGAAACGAGACTGATTAGACCGCTGCACTACTGAAGCAGGCAAGAATAACTAAAATAGTCCTAGAGTTTGAGGATACTCCAAAATTATATATATAATATATATAATATATATATATATATATATAATATATATATATATATCCGAATCCCACTGATACGCTCAGAATGGGAGCAATTTAAGCAGAGTAAAGCTAGTGTGAATTTAAGCAGAGTAAAGCTAGTTTGAATTCATATTTCTACTTCTCGTAGACATGTCTCGTATACAATGCTTAATAACGCAGTCTGTCTTACTATTTACCCATAGTCGATGGAAGAACGATGGATTCATGACAAGAATTTCTAAGAGCATCAGGTGAAATTCCAAACAGCCCCATCCAAGACTTGAATTTGGTTACTAATTCTATTTCCTACGATGACAACCAAGGCTCCAAGCGAGCCTTAATAATAAGTATGTATTTAACCAACTTCTCTCCCATGAGCAGGATGTAACACAAAGTTATTTCTTAGCAGCGGGTTAAATGTGCTTTGTATTCAGTCTGACTTTCTCTGTCTGTCTGTCTGTCTGTCTGTCTGTCTCTCTCTCTCTCTTTCTCTCTCTCTCTCTCTCTTTCTCTCTCTCTCTCTCTCTCTTTCTCTCCCCCTCTCTCCTCTCGACATTCAGTGTTATCCCCTCTGTATTACTGTTGTCAGTCTGTCTCTCTCTCACACAATACCAACTGATACATCTTACTTGTGGGAATGGATTTTAGTGATTACACAGTACTACGTTCCACTCTCAGCACAGTCTGCATTACACATCATAAATATTTACTCGCCACTCTTCTCTTCTACTTTTCTCTGCACTGGGGACAAAATGGCCGCTTAATCTTTCTCCTGCATTGCCTTTTTTACGGTTGCAGCTATAAACTCGGAATAAAATGTCACATATCTAAGCTTTAACTTTTGTTTTACGCATCCGTCATCTGCGGTTGTGTCTGTTTGTCTATTCATTCTTCCGATTTTTTTAAAGAAGGAAAAAAGAAAATATACCGGTGCCACTCTTTGCCACCACAGAAGAAATTTGAATCAAAAATATTGTGACAGAAATATATCAAATACAATATTGAAAATTCCGGGAAAAGTGTGTATTACTTTTTGTACAGGAAAATAAATAATAGAGTCAACGCTCAGATCACCAATAGTATAACTAGCTACACGACTAGTTGTGACTCGACTACGGAAACTACTACGTTACCTTGCGTATTCGTGTCTTTATATGTTGGAAAAGTACAACTATCGTGTAGTTGTAAATTATCTACCCTCACAATAAAAAACAAGAACACTATCTACTTGCATTTATTAATTTCAATATTGATACTATATTGAAATATAGATACAGAGTACATAAAAAATAACTTCCATATTCTAAAAACTCACCTGTGTTGTGAATATAAATTAAATTTAATCAACAGGCATTTCCCAGTTAACCATACTCTACACAATTTTTTTTAATAAGAACAAGATATATATATTATATATATATATATATATATATATATATATAGATATATAGAGAGAGAGAGAGAGAGAAGAGAGAGAGAGTAAGTCATAGATATTCTAGTTGTCATAGCGACATGATGATTATGCTAATGATTCTGTGAATAATCCAGTTTTGTAATAATGACTACATTTGGCATATTTTTACCCCTTTCATTAGAGAATATGAAGAAATCGATTTCGATCAATCTATTCAATACTCAATTGGGGGACCATTTAAGCAACAGCAACTACTGTAAGCAAGGGTCCTTTGTTTATCAAAATGACTTGATTCGGAATTAAACGACTCGAAAAAGGTTGATGTGCCGTAAAACAAAACAACCAAACAACATCTAAAACTCATTTAACAACATTACGCTCAAATCACGCAGAAAGCACCAGTTCAAAATAGGGTTGATATACAATAGCTAACGAATCAACTAACAAAAGGTGTGATAGATAGACAGACAGATACATAGATAGATAGAAATGAACAAGAAAATTGATACAGAAAGGCCTAAGAAAGTTACATAGATATAAATAGACTAAATTAGATTTATAGATAAGTTAGGGTCAAATGCTAAAGCACCAGTTCCTGCTAGATCATGCAAAGTTAAGCAGCGATGAGTCAGTTCAATATTTAATTGGATGACCACTTAAGCAACAGGTGGTATTCTAAACTAATATAACATTTGCCGTATTTTAACTAATCCTTGCTTACAAGAAAGTTTAGCGATGAGAAAAATCTCCTTAATAAAGAAAAATGAATTTCTATGGAAGTGTCTCCATAAAATTCATAATTCATGAATATATTATTAAGATTAACCCGCTTAAGATATTTATATATATAATCACCAAATACATCTAAATATATTTATCGGAATACTTTATCTCCAGTAGTAGACACAAATAAGATATAAACAAAAGAATTAAAGGAAAAATAAGAGGGAGTTGAAAATAGATTGCAAATAGAATTACAAATTACTTTTGCCTGAATGAATGCATTTTCATAGAAAACAAGATTTTGATTGCAAAAACCAAATTTTTGATTTCAAAAAAATTTAAGTCTCGACTAAAATTCATACAAACTAACTAAAAGACAGAAAGGGGAATAAAAATAATTCCAAACCAGACAAGTATATATAACATGTAGCAACCTATAATGTTTAACTTCTGAAGAAGGCGCGGCTCGAACACCGAAACCGTGGTAGAGAGAAAAACTTCTCCACAATTATAAATGCTCTTATAAATTTTACGAAATATATTAGGGACTTTTTAAAAAATAATTACTAAGTTTTTCATTGAGCAGATAGACTTGTCACTTCTAATACNTAAAGTTGTCTGGGAGTTGGGCAGTCAAATGGTGTTGGAGTTGGAGTTTGGCTGAGATCGGGAACGATCTGTTGTCACTGAAACGATATTTGCCGAATAGAAAGAGCTTATCACCAAAAGTTACTCAAAGTACTGAAACTCTAAGGACCATATAAAGACATTACTTATTAATTAAGCTGAATCTCTCTCTCTCTCTCTCTCCTCTCTCTCTCTCTCTCTTCTCTCTCTCTCTCTCTCTCTCTCTCTCTCAAAGTAAGAAGCCGAATCGAAATTATCTAATAAACTCCTGAAAAATAAACTCGGTATTATAGTAATCATTTGCTACGAAGAAAATACTACGGGCAGTATTATGAATGGAAACAAACACCGAACTTTCCCTGACATTAAACACTCGTGGAGAGAAATCAATTGGCCGTAACGCCCGTGTAAGGGTGATACTCCCTTGAACTGAGACTAACCAACTGCTGGAATCTTTGTGAGTGTTGTAAACAAACCAAAATAGTTTACGCGTGTGGAAAACGTCCCGAGACTAGCGACCAAGTACAAGTTTAATAGTGCACACAGCGAGTGCATTGTGCGACAAACCCCATTGTGCAAAGACCCCGCTACGTTATATAACGTTACACTAGTGTTGATTAACAAAAAGAAAGAACTCGTTAACAGGTGGATTTTGCAGTTCCAGCAGATCACAAGGTGGAGCTGAAGGAAAACGAAAAACATGGACAAATATCTGGACCTTGCAGAGAACTGAAAACCAAAGGAAGAATTGAGACCATCATGAATACTGTCCTGCTGCAATCTGCCAGAATACTCAGAAGAGCCCTGGAGACCCAAGGGACTGTTGTCACACAGACTCCAGTGAAAAGACCATCAGCTAACGCTGATGTGAAAAACTCAAAAATGAATAATAATAATAATATAATAATAATAACAACAACAACAACAATAATTGTGCAAGAAATTAAATTTTCACCATGCAACTACCTGTCGCTGCACAACCTGAATCTATCCAGGGAGAATGAGACGCATAAAATTCTGTAGGAATTTGATATACAGACGGACCACCAAATCCTGGCAAAGAGACCAGTCTAGTGTAATTAACAAGAAAAAGAAAACTTGCTATTATCGTAGATTTTGCCGTCCCGATGACCACCGAGTGTTATTAAAAAAACAAACGAAAAGATAGACAAATATTTGGACATTGCCAAAGAACTGAGAAAACTGTGGGATCAAGAGGTAAAGTCCTACCACTTATAATTGGTGTCCTTGGAACAGTCCCCAAAGTCTGGAAATTGGAGATAAGCGGAAAAATCAAAACAATCCAAACTACGGCATTGTTAATAATCAGTTAGAATACTCAGAAGAAGAGACCTGGAGTCCTTAGGAGACTCGCTGTCAATTTGACCCAGCAAACCACCTGTAAGGCGGTGTGAAGAACTCTAGTAGAGCGAAATAGTGATAAAAATAATGATAAGATATGATGTGGGGAGACTATACCTTACAAGACGGGGGATGACGACTTGCAATTATTGAGTATTGTGTCAATCCAACAAATCAGGTTACTGCGGCCAACTACTATAAATAAGCCAATAACAGCAACGAAAACTAATACAAGGACAACTACAAAGAGGAAATAAGATTTATCAAATAAAGAAAACGGTTGCGCACAAGATGACATCAACATGACTGTCAAGAGGAAATCTAAAACGTGAGACTGAATTTCTCATTAAAAAAACAACACGAAATATCGATGTCTATACATAGTAATACTCGTGTTACTTAAAAGTCCGACAGTTATCATCTTGCAACACCCTTTGGTTTAAAGGAGATCTTCCGAATCATTCAAAATGAAATTTTAAAAAATGTAAATTACTGATTATCTGGTGTTGCTTATTCGCCGAGTCCATATTTCTATTGCGTGTCCTCACTTTAGCTAAATAAAGGACCATTCTGTTTTGTTATAAAGAAAGAAAGGGAAGAAAAAGGACATATACACAGAAAAAATATAAGAAAGAAAGTAAGAGAGTTGGTGAGATATATAGAGATAGCTTAGTGAGAGGAAGCGTAACGCTAATCTGTTTCAATCGAACAGAAGAAGTACAATAAGAGGTATGGTTGTGTAGGAAAGTGAGCTACTAAGATTTCTACAAGAGATTGATCTTAGACCGTATAACAATTGTGTAGAATCTATCATTGGAAATAAGCCACAAAAATAAACGGACCCCTGTCAGAAGAATTTAAATTAACTTGACAACTGATGGATTTCAACATTGCAGCAGATCTCAGATTTCTAGTAAAGGAAATTGAAAAAAACTAGAAGAAGACCTTGCCCGAGATTTAAGAAAGTGAAACAATTACAGCAATCATAGTTGGGACCCATGGAAAAATCCTGACAAATAAGGAAAAGAGACTGGCTGAACTTGAAATCTGAGGAGGAAACGAGACTGATTAGACCGCTGGCATTACTGAAGCAGGCAAGAATAACTAAAATAGTTCTAGAAATTTGAAGGATACTCGCCAAAGATTGAAACAATAATATATATATATATATATATATATATATATATATATATATATATATATATCCGAATCCCAATGACACGCTCACAATGTGAGTAATTTAAGCAGAGTAAACTAGTTTGGAATTTATATTTCTACTTCTCATAGACATGTCGCGTATACAATGCTAAATAACGCAGTCTCTCTTACTATTTACCCATAGTCGATGGAAGAACGATGGATTCATGACTTTTCTAAGAGCATCAGGTGAAATTGCAAACAGCCCCATCCAGGACTTGAATTTGGTTACTAATTCTATTTCCTACGATGAAAACCAAGGCTCCAAGCGACCCTTAATAATAAGTATGTATTTAACCAACTTCTCTCCCATGAGCAGGATGTAACACAAAGTTATTTCTTAGCAGCGGGTTAAATGTGCTTTTGTATTCAGTCTGACTTTCTCTACCTCTGTCTGTCTCCTCTCTCTCTCTCTCTCTCTCTCTCTCTCTCTCTCTCCTCTCTCTCTCTCTCTCTCCCCTCGTACATTCAGTGTTATCCCCTCTGTGTTACCGTTGTCAGTCTGTCTCTCTCTCACACAATACCAACTGATACATCTTACTTGTGGGAATGGATTTTAGTGATTACACAGTACTACGTTCCACTCTCAGCACAGTCTGCATTAACACATCATAAATATTTACTCGCCACTCTTCTCTTCTACTTTCTCTGCACTGGGACAAAATGGCCGCTTAATCTTTCTCCTGCATTGCCTTTTTACGGTTGCAGCTATAAACTCGGAAAAAATGTCACATATCTAAGCTTTAACTTTTGTTTTACGCATCCGTCATCTGCGGTTGTGTCTGTTTGTCTATTCATTCTTCCGATTTCTTTAAAGAAGGAAAAAAGAAAATATACCGGTGACACTCTTTGCCACCACAGAAGAAATTTGAATCAAAAATATTGTGATAGAATATATCAAATAAAACATTGAAAATTCCGGGAAAAGTGTGTATTACTTTTTTTACAGGAAAATAAATAATAGAGTCAACGTTCAGATCACCAATAGTATAACTAGCTACACGGCTAGTTGTGACTCGACTACGGAAACTACTACGTTATCTTGCGTATTCGTTGGAAAAGTACAACTATCTTGTAGTTGTAAATTATCTACCCTCACAACAAAAAACAAGAACACTATCTACTTGCATTTATTAATTTCAATATTGATACTATATTGCAATATAGATACAGAGTACATAAAAAATAACTTCCATATTCTAAAAACTCACCTGTGTTGTGAATATAAATTAAATTTAATCAACAGGCATTTCCCAGTTAACCATACTCTACACAATTTTTTTTAATAAGAACAAGATATATATATATATATATATATATATATATATATATATATATATATATATATATATATATAGAGAGAGAGAGAGAGAGAGAGAGAGCGTAAGTCATAGATATTCTAGTTGTCATAGCGACATGATGATGATGCTAATGATTCTGTGAATAATCCAGTTTTGTAATAATGACTACATTTGGCATATTTTTACCCCTTTCATTAGTAAATATGAAGAAATCGATTTCGATCAATCTGTTCAATACTCAATTGGGGTACCATTTAAGCAACAGCAACTACTGTAAGCAAGGGTCCTTTGTTTATCAAAATGACTAGATTCGGGATTAAACGATTCGAAAACGGTTGATGTGCCGTAAAACAAAACAACCAAACAACATCTAAAACTCATTTAACAACATTACGCTCAAATCACGCGGAAAGCACCAGTTCAAAAGAGGGTTGATATACAATAGCTAACCAATCAACTAACAAAAGGTGTGATAGATAGACAGACAGATACATAGATAGATAGAAACGAACAAGAAAATTGATACAGAAAGGCCTAAGAAAGTTACATAGATATAAATAGACTAAATTAGATTTATAGATAAGTTAGGGTCAAATGCTAAAGCACCAGTTCCTGCTAGATCATGCAAAGTTAAGCAGCGATGAGTCAGTTCAATACTTAATTGGGTGACCACTTAAGCAACAGGTGGTATTTTAAACTAATATAACATTTGCCGTATTTTAACTAATCCTGGCTTACAAGAAAGTTTAGCGATAAGAAAAATCTCCTTAATAAAGAAAAATGAATTTCTATGGAAGTGTCTCCATAAAATTCATAATTCATGAATATATTATTAAGATTAACCCGCTTAAGATATTTATATATATAATCACCAAATACATATAAATATATTTATCGGAATACTTTATCTCCAGTAGTAGACACAAATAAGATATAAACAAAAGAATTACAAATTACTTTTGCCTGAATGAATGCATTTTCATAGAAAACAAGATTTTGATTGCAAAAAAAAAATTTTTAATTTAAAAAAAATTTAAGTCTCGACTAAAATTCATACAAACTAACTAAAAGACAGAAAGGGGAATAAAAATAATTCCAAAACAGACAAGTATATATAAAATGTAGCAACCTATGTTTAACTTCTGAAGATGGCGCGGCTCGAACACCGAAACCGTGGTAGAGAGAAAAACTTCTCCACAATTATAAATGCTCTTATAAATTTTACGAAATATATTAGGGACTTTTTAAAAAATAATTACTAAGTTTTTCATTGAGCAGATAGACTTGTCACTTCTAATAGATTTCTCTGCCCGGATTATAGTGGCTTGTCAAACACTTGCACAATTTTTTAAAAATGTTCTAAAAACAATTACCTTGACAAGAAATTTTCTCCCGACGATGAGCTAAGTTCTAAATCAGTTTAGAAAAATAAACAGCAAAAAACGAATATTCCTGTTTGTATTATCACTTTTTGTTCATCTTGTTCATTTGTTTCATGGCTTGAAATTCTGCACTCTCATCATAAATCGTTGAGACACGCATCTTGTTTCTATACACACACACACACACACACACACACACACACACACATCTATCAATCTATCTATCTGTCTGTCTATCTGTCTCTCTCTCTGTCTCTCTCTATCTCTATCTCTGTCTGTCTGTCTATACATACATACATAATATATTATATATATATATATATATATATATATATATATATATATATATCGGCAACGCATTATTCTTTTACTCTTATAACATATCATATATCATTAACAGTTTAAACTTAAAGAAGCCATAGATTTCAACTATGAAAAAATAAATTTATACTTCTTCAATGGACAATGCATCAAATGTAACTGAGTTGTGGAATTCTTAATTTAATAAAATATGTCGTGTTTTTATAAAAACAAATTCTCTCACATTTGCATTTATAATCTTACAAGTGACAATCCTATTTCCCAGATTTTTCCTTGTATTTCTATTATTAAGTAATTCATAATCCATTTATGTTGACTTATTCTGACGGTAATACCTGTATGAATTCATGACCAATGAGAATTAATTCTTTACTGAGCTTTTGTTAACATGATGAAATACGTCATATTGTAGTTAGTCTTTGTATTGACAAGCACAATAAATACGTCTTTAAATTTAAAAAAAGGGAAATATTATTTTTTTAACAAGAATATGTAATTGTTTAAAAATGTCTTTTCTACAGCATCTGTACTTATTGGAAACTGTAAAAGAAAGTTGCCACATTCAAATTAAGAAAAGTAGAATTGCAGATTTTATGGAATTTCAATACCGAAGTCAGATATTTTGAAATAAATTATATGGCTTCAATTAACTAGTCATATTTAATAATAATAATAATAATAATAATAATAATAATAATAATAATTATTATTATTATTATTATTATTATTATTATTATTATTATTATTATTATTATTATTATTATTTTCACTTCTTTTGAGTTTTTCACATCAGCGTTAGCTGATGGTATTTCACAGGAGTCTCAATGATAACACGTCTCTGCATATTCCAGGACTCTTCTGATTGCAGCAATGCTGTAGTCGCGATAGTCTCTGATTTCCAGATTCTTCAGTCTTTTTCCATGTTTTTTGGGGCCGTTTCAATTGCACAAACTTCGATTGGTATCACTTTGATCCTCATATTCCACAGCCTTTTCATTTCTCTGGCAAGGTCCAGGTATTTATCCATCTTTTTGTTTTCCTTCATCTTCACCCTCAAAGTGGAACCTCAAAGTCCACCTGTTGACACGTTCTCTCTTTTTTGTTAATTAACACTAGGTCTGGTCTCCTGGTTAGGATAGGATGAACCGTCTTTATCCCGAAGTTCCAGATAATTTTAGGCGTTTCCTTCTGAAGAACAGATTCTGATTTATGCATATACGATTTTGTTTTATGGTCAAAATTTAATTTTTTGCATGCATCCTAGTGGATCACCTTTTCAACCTAGTCGTGCCTGGCTTTGTATCTCCGTTGTGCTAGTTTACTACATTCACTTAATACATGGTTTACAGTCTCATCTCTATCAACGCACAGTGTACATTTACTGTTTTGTTGTGTCTTATCAATTTTTGCTTTGACATAATTTGTTCTTATGGCATTATTTTGTGCAGCATTTATTAGGGATTCAGTTTCTCTCTTAGGGTTTCCATCATTATTATTTATTTATTTGATTTTCAACTTTCCTAAAAATCCTTCACCGGAGCTTTACCCAACACCTAAGATGGAGGAAGGAAGTGATTGTGTGCATTCTATGCCTTAATGCTTTTAAGCATGTGGGCTGTTCTCCCTCGTTCTTGTCTTACTCATATTGAAAGTGTTTTCCTAAGGAGATGAGCAGCACCAGTATAAGTAGATGGTTTTTCACAGGACTCTTCTGAGAAAGAAAACAGAAATCAGACTATAATAGAAGACATGAGAATAGAGGAAAAATTGAGATCATCCAGACAAAAGTATTGTAAAGATCAGCTAGAATACTCAGAAGTGTTCTGTACATCTGAGAAAAATAGTTGTCACAGACTCCAGTGAAAGACCGTCAGCTTATAATAATAATAATAATAATAATAATAATAATAATAATAATAATAATAATAATAATAATGCATCAAGAAAAGAAGGAGAAAGAGGTCTCGCCAGCATTGAAGATTGTGTAGACTCGACACTTCGAGCACTCGATGAATATAGTAAAAACAACTATATGGATACTTCAAGTGACAAACTGGAGAGATCGCATATGAAAAGACATGGACATGGACTAGGAAGGGGAAACCAATGTGTGGGGAAAAAGACGCCCAATCACATAATAAGCGAATGCAGTAAACTAGTACAAAGAGAGTACAAGATTCAACACGGCTGTGTGGGTAAGGTGATTCACTGGGAATTGTGCAAGAAATTCAATTTTCACCATTCAACTAAATGATATATGCACAAACCGAAATCTGTCCTGGGACTTTGAGATACAGACTGATCACCTTATCTCAGCCAGGAGTCCAGACCTGGTATTGATCAACAAGAAGAGAACTCTTGGATTTTGTTGTCCCAGCCGATCACCGAGTGAAAGTCAAAGGACTAAAAAATGTGGAAGGTGAAGATCGTGACAATTGCAATTGGTGTCGTAAGATTTGTCGGCTGGAATACTCAAAAGATTCCTGGAGACCCGAGGAGACTTGTTGTCAATCAGCCTCCAGTGAAGCACCGGCTAAGGCGGGTGTGAAAAAATCTTATGGAGTGAAATAATGATAATAAACAAATACATATTAAGCAAATGCATCAAACTAACATAAAGAGGATACAAGATTACACGTGACTCTGTGTGAAATGAAAACCACTGGAAATTGAGCACAAAACTAAACTTTGACCTTACTACAAAATGCTATATGCACAAACCTCTGAGTGAATGAGACTCATACAATTCTTTGTGACTTTGAAATACAAATGGATCACTTAATCCCGGCAAAGAAGAGTACAAAAAAAGCTAAAAAGACCGGACATGTCTCACGAGAAAAATTGTAAAAAACAGCAAGAGTGATATTTTGAGATTAAATCCAATTTTAACACCGTTCTAATACAAGAACGGATGTCCAAAAAGCAGATATTACAAAACAATATTCAATCTATACAACGAATGTAGTTAAATTTGATTTGTGAAATGTAATGTAATGTAAGGTGACATCAGCAGGATTATATGCTGGACAGTTTATAAAGATCGATCGAAGAGTGAACATGTTCTATGTATTAGCAGATATAAGGGAAGGTGAAATATTTGAACATGTTGGATCCCATCGCCCTAGACCCCATGCAAATGACATGGTTCTCACCGATGATCACATTGCAATGTAACAAGATTCATCTGCTCAAAGCCCTGAACATAACATAATCGAAAGAGTTAAAACCTCGCGAGTTTAATAGAAAAGCAAATAAAATACAGGATCTTGGGGTTAACCATCCTGTTTTATATTCCCAAATCAGAATAGAGTGAAGAAGGACATCTATCTTACGATAGCAAAGCTATTATTAGATTACAAAGGTTTAAGAAGAATATGTGTTATGTTAATTGATGTTTGCTGTTCGTCACCACCATTGCTGAACTTTGTCAAACTCCAGCCAAAGTGAAAGTTACCTGAACTCCATGTACATTGATTCTACAGATTACCATATTGTTGGTTAGTTGGCTGGTTAGATTTTACGGCATGTCAACACTTGTTGGATTATTTCATGCTGAAGATGTTTTTGTTTTATGCACTCTTCATGGCTACTCAATTTTCTGAACACATTTGTAACTCATTTTTTTCTATTTAACCGATATATGTGACCCTAACAGGTACTACCACTCTAGCTCAAGGCAGACTTGGGGGTAATGGTGATGAGGGTTACTCCACAGTCCCCAGAGCTACAAAAATAGAACTTCACCATCAGATTGAGTTTGTCATACCCAGGACACTAAGATCCTCAGTCACCACCCTCTAGCATATATAAGATAAAGAAAGTGTTGGGGTTGCCATAAAGGTAATAGGGTTGGGAAAATCATATAGGTGCTAAGGCTTCACGTGAACAACCAATTGATCGGATGGGGTCTCTCCGACCGACCGTCTAGCCCAAGTAAGGACCAAAGTAGAGTGTTGCATTCATAGACTGCTCAGTCACCAGGAGTCTGTTCTTAAGCATCATGGGTCGCCGACCACGGCCAACAGGTGTTCCATGGGAGAAGTCTTATCTCTCTGCAAAGAATGTATTCTACAGCCCCAGACAACAGGCATGATTCCTATTTTATTAGCAACTTAGGATTTAAACATAACATTATCATAGGTCGTGCTGACAGCATGGATTCTCTCTCTTCTCTTTCTCTCTCTCTCTCTCTCTCTCTCTCTCTCTCTCTCTCTCTCGCTCTCTCTCGCATGTCAACTCTATCTATCGGTAATCGTTACTGGTAGTTCATATGATCGATTATCTGTTTGTACCAGTCTATGTCTTTCCTATGTGTATATTGACATCGCTTTCTGTAGATATGATATCGCGGCCTATGTAAGCGAATTTCACAGGCTTCCTATCCAGTGTAGAAATGTCTCCATCTTGTTTAAGGCTCATGAACTCCAATTTATCTGAGTACACACAGAGGTCGACGCCTAATGCTGCCTTTGTTCGAAAAATGACTGACTTCGGCAACAACGTGACACGTGTTTACAGACCTTAAAACCAACAATATAACTAACTGTGAATCTGCTGGGATTAATTTTATCATTTGAATATTTGAAGTTTTTGAAAGCAACTTAATGTTAGTCCACAAAATCTTGTCTAGAACAAAAGCAGAGGAGTTTTATTGAATTCATCGCCAAGAAAAATGAATTCATTAGAATTTGTCAGTATTTGATGACCATCTTTGTGGATGAGAACAGAAAAAAAGGCTTACCATCCAGTGTGGAGATATTTCCATGATCATCATTATCCCCATGTCACCCTTGTAGCATGGTGGCCCATGACAATCTCTTGCCAACCGTTTGTATCATTCATTATCCTCAGGAGGTCTTCTGTGCAGTATTCAGTATTTGCACAGAGCTAGTGTGGGTCTTTGCTGGGGGGCTACACTGTCGTGCCCATATGTTGATTTCCATAGGAGAACGTCGCTTATGAGTTCGTCACCGCTTCTCGAACAGTTTCCAGCATGACTTGTTTGTCTCACTCAGATGGTCAGTGTGATAGGGAACAAGTTGCCCTACAGTTGCTTCCTTTTGGGGTGTTGTTTTAACGATTGTTCAAGATTGCATTCATCATTCTTGTACAGCTCCCATCCAGTTTATTCTCTTGGCCCTTCGTTAATGTCCATGTGGTGAAGCCATACAACAATACTGATACAACAACTATTTGTCAGTGAGATCTGATTTCCATATGATAATCTGTTTATAGCAGACAACGCAAAAGACATGTGAAATATATATGAATATGAGCAATAATCTAGAAACAAATTATAAGCATTCCGTTGAGTTTCCAATTCCTGAAATTGTTAAGATTTTTATGGCTTTTGTCTTACCACGATAGAGGCACGGTCATATCGTTATTTATATAAATCTGTCGAGTTGATTATTAAGTGAATTCCTTCATAGCGTCTGGCTTATAGTCGAAACTTTCAAATAGAATGAGTGAGGAAGGCTTTTAGATTAAGTAACGTACGATATACCCCATGTAGATTTGGGGTGGGAGGATTGAATAATACATATGTTTCTATAGACTCGCAAATATATATAAATTCAAATTTTAAAAATAACATTACTATTACTAGCAAATATATTCACCCTCCGGGTGCAAGTATTTATCTTTTAATGTAATAGAATATTATACTAAATTAGAAATACTAATGTAACTAAATAAGAATGAAGATAAAAGAATTTGAAACTGCAGGTGGGTGTATCATCAAAAAATAGAACAACTGAAACTTACTCTTCCTCCCCCCCCCCGTATTTCATATTCATTTAGATAAAACCAAACAATTAGAAATCAATAATTCTAAACACATATTTATTTAAATCAAATTAATATCAATATGCAAATTATCCTTCCTGTTCACCCTGCGAACAGCTATTTTGTTGTATATATAAATACAATTGCATGTTATTAGTATGTTGATATGGTTAACAGTATTAAAAATATAAAACATTCCAATAATTGAGGTTTCAATAAAATAGAATTATGGAGAATGTCATGTAAATAACTAAGAGAAATATATTGTTTACAGACAGACAAACACACAATCTCCATTATAATGAGATCAGATGTCATGCTAATTTGTGTTTGGTGCATCTACCACACACATTCTATTACATTCCCTTTTGCAGCTATCGGGAAGTATTTGTTATTCTTTTTGTTTTCTTTCATTTGTACTGTATGGTCTAAAGGAACGGCAAAATGACTTGGTGACAAGTTCTTTTTTCTCATTAATTAGCACTGGCCAGGATTAAATGAAACTTTTGTCTAAAAAATGATATGCGTCTCATAATGATTGCAATAGGGTCGGAGCAATCATATAAGTGCTAGGACTTGACATAACCAGTCGATTGATCAGAAAGGGCTTCTCCAACTAATTCTCGCCTAATTAAGGGCTAAAATGGAGTTACATGTCATCGAATAGCAGGATTCCAATCTTAAGCATCGCAGGTTGCTGCCCAGAGCGAACAGGTGGCCCCGCCAGTGTGATCTCTTATCTGGATGGTGAATGTAAGTATGACACACGTAAGGATATTTGCGTACATAACGATAAATCAACAATTTCCGTAAGTATAATTGTTGGTTTACAAGCAAGAAAAATATATGTTCTTGTAGCTGAAAACTTGTTCTATCTATGTTATTGTAATTTGGGTATCTTTTGTAGTATGAGTGGAATTAAAAAGGAGTTATTACTTTAGGAGCACACACCGTATCTTTTAAATAAAGATTGCCGTGCTAAGACATTTTCCTTGGGTTTTTTTCCAGTTCATCATTGTCTCTTCCAGTAAAGTTAATTCTCTCTCTCTCTCTCTCTCTCTCTCTCTCTCTCTCTCTCTCTCTCTCTCTCTCTCTCTCTCTCTCTCTCTCTCTCTCTGTGTCTGTCTCTGTCTGTCTGTCCGTCTGTATGCATCTCTTTTAATGGTAAAAAGCTTTTTTGTTAGCAAAGAAGTGGTTATGTCTGCTGCCTGGCTTCAGGTTGTTTCAGTAATCGTGAGTAGGCTGAAAACACTTAACTTTCATTATTTCTACGTTTCATTATTTCTGGTTGTTGATCGTATATTTGTGATTGGCAATACCACGAACAAAGTAGCCAGGCGGACCTACACAACTTTGGAAATGGTGACCAGAACAATTTTGAACTTTGACATATTGAAAACGTTCTTGCCAAGCTTATTTCAAAATACTCCGCATTCACTTTGGGTTCGTCAAAGAGCATTAGGTCTGGAATTACATTAATAATAATTCCACGACGTACTTACAACTGTCTAAATTCATTACTTCATATATATATATATATATATAATATATATATATATATATATATATATATATCATTCACAGATAAATAACCAGTACCAATATTTCGAAAAAAAGATTTTTCTAATCTAAAGATTCCTGGATTTTATTATTTCTTGCGGAATATTTATATAATCAAAACAAGGCATATTTGGTAAGGCCCATTGAAAAATTGATGTCTTCGGTATGACACTATGAGGCCCTTCATGGAAATTCTCTTCATTGCCATTACTTCAATGTATATCAAGAATCTTTTGGGCTTAATGACTATACTGACAGGTAAAGTACGACGAAGTATGAATTAGTTTTTAGCCTCCAAGTCACAGCTAGTTATACATGACCCTTCAGAATAGATACAAAATTGCCTGTGCCATACACAGACAATCAAGTTTCCTAGTGTATCAAAACTAATAAAATGAGATGCGTGGGTGTGTAAAAAATCTGTATGATTAACTGGGGCACACATAAAAGCCGGCAGAATTCTTTCTTTGGAGAAAAATGATTTACCCAACCTGTTCCTCGCGGACAGGATTTGAAACAAAGTCACATGTAAAAGGCATTCAGCGAATATCAAACTCGCTTTTCAGTAGAAATCCATATGCTAAATTATCTTGCTAATCATTACACAATGATGGGACACGTTAGTGACAAAGGGAACTTCTACAATGGAGCATTTAGAGGAGACTTATGGATGGCAAGGAATGTGACTGACAACCAGAATACATTTCCTCAATACTGACGATAGACACCGTGCAAAATTAAATACAAGACACGTAAAAAGGCAGAAGAAGCTCTTTGTTCAACGGCCATTTATCATATTATTTAGCAGAGTCTGGCGCCCAGTGGTATTAGGGCTACAACCCGGCTAAAGGGGCTCTAGTAGAAATCCAAAGGGCGTCTCTATCATTGTCAGGAATCAACGGCTTTAGGCGCATTTGTCATTGCATCTATGGAAAATCTGTGCAAGAAAAGGCAGCTCCTTCCCCTGACTGGTTTATGCATGTGGAATTTGGGGACCGCTTGTGAATTTCCTATCCCTTTGTTACTCCTTCCATAAACTCATCACAAGTAATTCGGTGGATGGAGCCGGCTCAACCGACCCAGGGTGAATGCACTAACAGAAACATAAAGAAAACTCACGATTGTTGAAACAAAACTTAGAATAAAAAAACTAACCAACTTGGTTCAAATACTATCAAGCTATGCTCATCAAATAACACTGGGAACCATACTCCAATGTTTCAGTTATTTCACGGGATGTATAAACAGATTGTTAGTTTCTATTTTATCAATTTATCACCACATAACAAAGAAATCATAGGGAAACGTTAAATAAAAGGCGTAATTATTATACTCTTCTTAATTTACAATAATCAATTATCGATTTATTTTATTGTTGGTTCGTTTTGTTTTTTGTTTTTTTTACAGAGGAAGACGATAAGCAGTAATATAAAAAGAATTTTATCGTTCTTTCTAACGACCAACGAGATTCCCCTAATATATTGTATAAAACGTCGTTTCATTTCATTCTCCTTAAATGTAATTTCTCAAGATATACGCACTCATTAAAAAGCACTTGTGGATCTCAAGTCTCGCGAAATGCGCAATCTTGACGCCCGATCAAATTCAGTAAAAAACAATATAAAGGGACTTAAAGCGCAGAATAACTATAAAATTCCTGGCCTCGGAGGAAGTAAATGAAAGAAAAACGATGAATAAAAAACGAATAAGAAAGTAGAACCATATCAGAAAGCACACACATATAAATACCGATTAAGCTGTATTAACGAAGGTAATTAAGTTTCTAACTTTGCAGTTAAACAAAATATCACATATCGTTGTACTAATTATTGAATTCAATTTACAGGAAAGGTTGATGTTAGAAATTTTATGGCGTAAGGGAATTCCACACGTTATCCTCATCTTAACTATTCCCTAGTGATTTTTCTTTTCAGAGAATAAACGAAAAAAACTATTTTAACAAACACTAATAGCTTGCCTGCCTACTATATATCTAGCGCCACGAATCACTGTTTATGATTGCATCTTTTTCAAGGAAATCAACAGTGATATTTCTTTTCCATATCCAAGAAAACTGTCAGTGACTTTCTTTATTGTATTCACAGGAGAATCAGTCCACTACATAGACTGTCTTTTTAAGGGTGACGTGGTGTACTGGTTAGTCATTGGAAATGGAATCTTTGACCCGAATTCAAATCCTGGACGAGACTGTTAGCCTTTCACATAGCGCTTATCCCCTTGGGAAAGTTATGTATCCAAATATTTCCCCTCTAGCTATGTGTAAACAGTAGGACGGAGTGTGATCTGTAATCGTTGGCTAATTAACTAGTCTAGGAGAAGGAAAATCAGAATTCAAACCTCTTAAACGCTGCTTAAGAAATTGACCTTGTGTCGCCTCGTGCTCGTGTTGAGGGGATAGTGAATATATAGACTTGTCTTTTGAACCCAGCCTTGTAGATGCAAATCCATGTTTTGCTCAATTGTAATTTTTTTTTAAACTGAACTTTTTTTTTCGTACACACCTCCCATTCTTCTGTAAATTTTACACGGTTTGCACTTCTCAGCCAACAACAATTTGACGGCAGACTTTTGTTCAAGACTGAGACATACTGTTTGATTTAGCGTCTGTGTGAATAGACTTAAAACCATTTTTGTGATATTGAAATATTTTGCTATAAACCAAATTCGAATCAATAACACACGTGTTCGCTAAATGTACGGACGTTTTCATCTTGCAGAAGCCTCTAGTTAAAAATGAGACCATCCAAATTGTTCAAGATGAAATGTAAAAAGGTAAATCCTGTTTATCTGGTGTTGTTTATCCGGCGAATTCTTATTCACCTTAGCTAAATAATGGACACTTTCGTTTTTATTATAGAATTATAAATAAAGAAAGGGAAGAAAAAGGACATACTACACAGAAAAATATAGCAAAGAAAGAAAGGAGAAGAAGAAAGAGAAGGGGAAAGATAGAGAGAGGGTGTGAGCGCGCAGAAGCGATAACGCTAATCTGTTTCAATCGAACATAATGGACAGAAGAAAAGAATGAGAGAGAGAGAGAGAGAGAGAGTTAAATCAAGATTTGTATACTTTTTACGTACTGAACTATTCATAATAGCTCTTAAGTGAACGTTCTCATGATTAAATATCATGCTTTTGTTATCTGCAGGTCCTGTTATTTCCAATCAATACAGTTTTAATTTATGGCAAAAGTTCTGAAAAAATGAGTTTGCTTTTTTTCAGAATAATTCACTTTATCTTTTGAATGATCCACGTATTTTCTACAAAAAATGTGTTCCTTTTTATTGTGGTCAAAATGTTGTAACGCCTTAATTTTTGTCGGAGAATACGTCTTGGAACAGTATTTTTGTCTTATGACGATAATTGTTATACTAAAGGCGGCTGAATTGTGAATGTAGAAAAGTACTTATGGCACATACACTAGTGTGGTATTACTAAAATGATATATAATAACTTAAGAAGAGTACCCTGCTGTGGTTTGTTGAGTGTGTTCGGAATTAAATTATGTGTAAAACGTAGTATGTATGTTTTGTGGGGAGCTGGCATTGTGCCAAACACCTGACCAAGGGTCGACTATACACAGAGTAAACTGAATTCTTCACTTGGATGGAAAAGGGAATGAATCGTTCTGTCTTCGTATGTTTAGTTGTATATCTGAATAGAGTGATTTAGTAACAGAAGGTATGCTTTCTACTTGTGATGTGAAAAGACTCATAAGCAAGGCAGTTAATTCATCTAGGAAGAATAGAAGTTAGCAAGGGCAAGTAATTTGACAGAAAGCAAGTGTAGGGTTCCGTATATCCAAAACGGAACTTCAGATAGGAAATAATAATAATGCTATTCGACTTTGATATCTGGTTACCTTCGGTTTTTTCAATGCTTTTAATCTATTGGATAGGAAAAGCACTAATGTCCCTTAGACCTTTTAAATAAACCCTGTCGCACATTGGATTGGTTATTTGCCACAGCCAATCAGATGCGCCGTAGAATGGTCTATTCTCGTCCAAAATCAATAACAGCCAAGTGTCTTCTAGAGTTAGAGGGTATATCAGAGACTGATATTTTATGATAAGGTTGGCCTGGCGATGGAAGTATAATGTTGAAAGGTCCGAAATTACCATTTGCTTAAGAAAATGACATCAATGCCGATGCCCTCCGGCGCCCCTAATGTACAAGGAGCATATATTTAAAGTATTTCTCAATATACATTCAAACTTGACATTTGTAATTCGTTTTTACTGTGTCGATGTCTAGGTCTCTGGTCAAAGACAAACGTGCTGTTTGTGCCCAAGCAATCATCAAATCCTGACAGGGACATTTTCTCCAGAATAATAGATATGATTATCAGAACTTGTGAATATATTATTCTATGCTATTTTAATTATTACAACTTTGGTATGTTTACTTAAGAGCTGTTGTAAAATAGTTCAATAAGTAAAAGTATAATAATCTTGAATTAACTCTCTCTCTCTCTCTCTCTCTCTCTCTCACACACACCACACACATACACCCCCCACACACACACTCTTTTTTCTTTCTTTCCTTCTTTCCATCTTTTCCTTATGTTCAATTACGAGCAAGAGTATTAATATATGCATATTTCCCATGCATCATAGGAGATTTGATTTATTAAGCTTTCAATTGCTTGCCGCAGCACAAAAGAACATCCACCATCTAATAAATATTTTAAGGTTTCCTTATCTGAAATAGCTATTACTTATGTATTACATTTCAAATATGTATTAATATGCATTAAATATTCCCTTATCTTAACAGATACCGTCTTAGGAAATAGAATCAGCGACCCGTGTTCAAATCCTGGAAGGAGCTGTTTCTTTTTGCCTTTGCGCTACTGCCATTATAAAATATAGCGCAAATTAAAAATGAGACTGTCTAAATCGTCCATAATGGAATGCAAAAATGTAAATCCTGATTTTCCGGTGCTGTTTATCCGCCGGATTTATTTCTGATAAGTATGGTCACCTCAGTTAGATAATGATTAATACCGTGTTTATTAAGAAGAAAGATAGAGGAGAAAAAGAACATGCTATAAGAATATAATAAGAAAGGAAGAAAAAAAATAAAGAGAATGGGAAAGATAAAGAGAGTCAGTGAGCGCACGGAAGCGATTACACTAATCTATTTAAAGCGAATATAAGGAAAGAATGGAAAGAAGGAAAGATAGAAAAAGTGTGTGCGGGGGAGAAATATAGAAGGAGTTAAATCAAGTTTATTATACTTTTTACATATTGAACTATTTGCAATAGCACTTAAGCAAATACGGTGAAATAATTAAATTATCATACTGTGGCATATGTACAAGTCCGGTTAGTCAACCAGTCTAAAAATAAAGAAACACTGAAATCTAACTAGCTTTACTCGACAATGTGTTACATCCTGCCCTGGCGAATGTGTTGGATGAATACAATTCCTCGTGTCATATACATTTTACGACAATATTAGCATTGATTTTCTTGCATAACTGACGGATATCCTGTTAATTATGCATGATTAGTTTAGAGAATTTATTTAGATTTAAACATAATTGTTACAGCGATTGTGATTGAAGTCTCTTAACCTTTTGTGGCCTCATCTTCCTGTTTGCGAGTGCAAGTATGAGAGAGAGAGAGAGAGAGAGGAGAGGGAGAGAGAGGGAGAGAGGGAGAGGATTTAGTAGTAGATAATCAGTTTCTATCTAGCCGTGGAAGGATGAAGACGCAATAGTGGTTGGCTAGATTCTCATACAAACGTTGTTGATATCCGGATCCAAAAGCTTAATAAAAAAAATGTGAATTCACCAAAGGAATGTTTTGTGTTGTCACTGTTTATCAGAATCTTAAGAATATCCTTAATGAGAAATACAAAACGAGATTAAGAAGGTATACACGAGTATACGTATGTTAAGATGGTTGCGTATGTATTCTCAGATGAATATGTAATACATTTTGTTTAAGTTTCTCGTCAGATGGTTTTACTAAAGAAAATAGAAAAAAGAAGATACAATGAAGACAATTTTCAGCAGATTTTTGTTTGGTTTGGTTTCTTTGTTTCATGACTTTATGGCTTATTCAATGCCAAAGGCATACTTTTATGTATTTACCAACCCCTCGGTACGAGCAGGATGTGACATAAGGTCAATTTTCCACGGAGATTTTTTCCTCCTCCTAGGCCGGTGGCCAAACCAAAGTTAAAGAGTCTAGGCTGTCCGGCTATTTACCTATAGTGGAAGAGCGAATACTTTGATGCATTCAATTTTTAAGTGTATTAGCGCTATAGGAAATACTACTAGTCTCCTTCAGGATTTTAACTCATGTAACCATGTCCATTTCCCATGACAAAGACATTCATATAGAAAAAGAGTTGTGGTACTGTTGTCTTCATTGTCTTCAATAAAGATGTGGACGACAGGCAAATATTAAAGTTATTCACATCAAGCCACATCCAATGAATAATTGATAAATACTAGTCAAATAATACTAGTGGTAATATCTAACTAATAGCCGTGTGGTTCATACGTTTACCAGGGTTATTAGTCCGAAAATGAATGAAACAACATCAATGGAGTTTGAACTTGCTTACTACAATTTCAGAGTGCAACACATTAGCAAATACGCCATGAGCACTTACCATTCAGAATGAAACTGACAAGAGAGTAATGACATTTTATTGTGGAGTGGAGTTCGGTGGGAAACTCAAACTGAAAATCAGTTGATTACTGTTAATTTTGAGGGAGTTTATGTCTGCACCTTAAAATTTACGTTCACCTTAACAATCCAGGATTATTTCCACAAAGAAGGAAACAAAAAAAAATGAATTCCTTAATAAACACAAATTGTTTTATATTTGTTTCATTCGCCTACTGCTCTTCATTCTGTTCGTGTTACACAGTACGTACAACAATTCGCAATGGGAACCGTTTCTAACCGATTCTTTTTCCCTACAGCTGACTCTTAAACTTTTCTTTCTTGACAACACCCTGCTGATTGCTACCCTAGACTCGGACTCGCTCTGATCTTTGGCCCAGTTTCACATATTTCTTCCCTATTTACCTGCTGATTGCTTCCTTAAATAAATGGAGTATATGTGGAGGCGCCCGTCGTAAAATGAACATGGCGAACCATGTTCAAACCCGGGACAAGGCTGTTTATATGTCAAATATCACTAATATCACTGTGAAATGGCCGAATATAACTAATTTACTTCTTGATGTGTTTAAATATTAGTGTTAACTGGGCACTTTAATCTTCGTAGGGCAAACAGTCTGAGAGAAGGAAAAATCTGGTCAAACCCGTTGAACTCTACTTAAAGATTGACCTTGTGTCATATCCCACGTGTGCTTAGGAGTAGGCTGAATATGTATATGAAGTTCTGTTTTCCGGAAATGAAAACCTTATTTCTCGCTTTAACGAGTAAATCACTTTTAAATGACATCACCCTTATACTGTCTTCTGAATCTAATAGCACCGACGATTTGGATTTATTATGGGCATTAAATAAACTTTTACATTTTCATCATCGAGAAATTCTTCTCCTTATTATCTATTAACACCGGCAGTCCTCCTGAACTTGTTTAGCAATCCTTTTCATACAACTACACACACACACCCCTTCATGTATATTCGCTACCTATGTTAACACACTCTCATACAGAGATGCTCGCATCCACATACATTCAGATGCATAAACTCTACGCCTATATGCGTACATGCCCATATACATACGCTCACATCTAAACATTATTTTTCCTTATGTGTAAAATTTTGGGGTCCTTTAAAGAGTTTTATTCAGGTTGTAATAAGACATTAAAATTTTGATATATGACGTAGTGTCTAATTGAAGGAGTATCCAAATACTATATTTATCTTATACTGTTCTGGACCGAATCTGGTTGGGTCTCTGCTATTCTGGAATGTAGTTGCTTGTATTCTGCAACTGTTATTGGACCGGCTGTAATCTCTCCGTTCTTCGAGGAGTCCGGAACAACTTAATTCCACTTGGGTTCTTCATTGCGTCCGTTGGAAGTTCTTAATAACGAACAAAGTACGTTGTTATTTTTTTCTTAGCTAATTTATTTATTTCATTAATCTAAGTTGGAGATATGGGTCTCGAACATACACTCCATTATTATGATGAGTCTTCTTCAAAACCCTCTGCCAGACTCCCAAACATTACACTCTCTTTCACTTTTGTTTCTTTTGACACTCTCCAACCAATCAAAAGCCAACAGGTCAGTCACTGACAGGTCATCCTTATTCTAGTTAATGTCCATTATCATCTAAACGTATTTTCGGTTTTTACACATCTCATTATTTTCTATGAGTACCCAGTGACAGAAGAGTTTATAGTGGTGATGAAAACTAACTTTACAATAAGAAAAAAAAGTTGAATGGACAAACTGACAATAGGATTTTCTGAAGTAATTAAATTACTTTTATCCATGTGACATTTTTATAGAAAAAATACCTAACTTTTTGAGTGGGTGCTTGATTTACAGGAGAACTAAATGTGGCGATTCGCAAAAATTCCAAGGTCGATGGACGCTCTGAATAGTGATAGAAGCTATCAACAAAACAACCAATTATTCGAAAAAGAAAGACAGCTTATTAAAGAAAGACAGAAAACTATTAATTTGTTGAAAAGACGTAGGCTGTACATATCCTTTTGACGGTAGTGTGGAAGGTAATTTACAACTCATACTTCAACACATTATATCAAATGGGTTTGATTGACAAGGGATAACCCGGGGAGCGTTAGAAATGTGACTTTTGATTAAATTAGAAAGTCCCATGATCAAGTTATAATTTAATTTTTTTGGCTTTGGAAATAGAAGTGTAGCCATGTGTTCTTAAATTGTTCTTGCTTTGTACTTTAACTGCCACAAGCTCCCCGAAAGTATCGGGTTAAATAGCGAGACCTTGTGTCACATCTTGCTTCGTACGAAGGAATAGGGTGTATACATATATGGAGAATTGAGATTGTTTTCTTGAGATGGAGCGGCAAACCTCATGTGCTGAGTTGGCGAGCACCGGTATCGAACCCGAAACTTTGCAAATGCTCTACCGATTGAGCTAAACAGTTACATGCAAAATTATTAGCACCTAATCCTACATTGTTTATTATTCTAGAACGTTCAGCATTCTTGTATTCATTGATTTCAATAACAATTCTGCTGTTTCGTCTTTAACGTTATTTGCCGGAGGTTTTATTGCTTCCCAGAGATATATATATATATATATATATATATATATATATATATATATATATATATTTCTTTTAATACGAGGCCACAAGTTTTCGCTGGAGTTAATATCTCGAGAGCCTTGTGGACATTACATTAATTTTCTTTCTTGCTTTTCAAACATTTTGGTAATATGGGAAATAATCAACTTTTATATTTTTAACATATTTCGTATAATGATATATATATATATATATATGAAAATAAAATGGAAATTAATCCGACAGTATGAATAAGATATAATGAAAAAACAAACGATGTTTACAACTGAAATAGGCTCATCAGAAGAAAAAGTGTGCAAACCGTTTCGGGGCCAATTCTCTTGACGGTTTTAAAAAGCAACACTCGGCCCATCCTCAACTAATATGAGGACCCTATTGCATTATAATGTATCAACCGCACGTGGGTCGGTCATCAACAAAAACAAGACGGGAAAAAGACCGTTAGTAAAAACAGAACGCTGCTAGATACATTATAATTCAATAGGGTCCTCATATTAGTTGAGGATGGGCCGAGTGTTGCTTTTTAAAACCGTCAAGAGAATTGGCCCCGAAACGGTTTGCACACTTTCTCTTCTGATGAGCCTATTTCAGTTGTAAACATCGTTTGTTTTTTCATTATATCTTATTCTATATATATATATATATATATATATATATATATATATATATATATATATATATATATATATATATCATAGCTTCTCTTCGTGGCAATGGTATATATATATATATATAACTATTTTACACTATTACTATTACTGATATTATTATTGCTCTGTTATGTATTGACCCGTTTGAATAATTTACTAATGCCACTGCAATAGGAGATTTAAAGTGTGTGTGTGTGTGTGTGTGTATGTGTGTGTGCGTTTGTTGTGTACGATTTTTAATGTATCCCATTTTAACTTTTTTAATTATACTTTCAAAGCACATTATATTTTGATTCTAAACATATCTCCCTCTGAATACAATATGGTTTCACATAAAATAGAGATAAAGAAAGTGATAGAATGCAAGGAAAGAGTAAAGCAGTTTATTATATATATATATTATATATATATATATATATATATATACAATGGAATCTCCTGTCGACGTCTACATTTGAGGGTTCAGTCAGATGTCAATTCGGATCTTTGGGTGTCATACAAGATTTCAATGCATTCTTAGATTTTCATACAACTCCGTGGATAGTGCATGCAGGAGATTAGTAGACGAAGTTGTTGGCATGACTGATCAAGCTTTCACTTTCTCTTTCAATTCGTTGAGAAGATGGAAATGTATTCTGTCAAAAGTCTGAAGGGCTTTGTGGCAGTTGTCTCTCAATTTCTTACGAATTGAGACAACGC
>CM042161.1:85340142-85375142 GCA_023376005.1 Doryteuthis pealeii | reverse complement strand
ATGTTTGTGAAACACTTTGTACATCTCAAATTATATCAATTTTTGAAACAGCATGTATATAACTGTGTTGTGTCTTAAACTATTCGTAGTGATTATTAATAGTTATTAATTTTGAGAAAAAAACAGTAGTAAAAAAATCACTGAATAATGAAAATGTCATTTTTTGATTTTTTGATTTTTTGATTTTATACTACTTCCTTTTTTTTATTCCAAATATCTATGATATTTAGAAATATGAACTCATCTTTCTTTCTTCTGATCAGTTCTATCAAACAACATTGTATCAGGACCTTTTCACTGTCAAGTCATAGATATGATTTTTTTTTAAATTGGACGAATGCACATGAAAAGACAGATCCGTCATGCTAACTATATGGCGTCATTAAATAGTGTCCGTAGACAAAATGCCAGTAATATCCTTGTATATACAAATTATATTTACTAAACCCTTCGCGCGAGTAGGATGTGACACAAGGTCAATTTCTTAAGCGGAGTTTAACAGAATTCCGAGTTTTCCTTCTACTAGACTGATTACCTAGCCAAGGTTAAAGAACCCAGTCTGCTCTACTGTTAACTCATATCTGGATGGAGAAAGAGTAATCCGATGCATACCTTTTTTTAGCGCCATGTGAAAAGCAAACAGCCTCGTCTAGGATTTGAACTCGGGTTGACGAGTCAATTTCCAACTATGGTGCCATTACGCCACGCACCTCCACTTGTATAGAATCGACGGAGGAGGACATGTGTCCTCACGTGCGTGCATGTCTTTTTCTCTTTTAACTAAATTTGAAGATAGGCTTTTCGTCGTCCTTCCCGAGGGAGTGGGTATGGAAACTGAAGATCGTGCGTCACACTTGACTTAGCTAAAAGCTTTAACAATTTATTTACTTATAAGTACTGAGTTAAATCTCCCCAAAGCAAGAAATCTAAGGACAGAATACGAGAATCTTGACACTTTCAGTCGAGGATATCATCATCATCAACATGCCGGCTAATAGTGAATATATCCATGGCAATCTTTCGCCAACCAGTCCTTATCATTCATTGCTCTCAGGAAGTCCTCGGTGCAGCATCCAGTATCAACGCAGGTCAATGTAGGTCTTTGCTGGATGGCCCGCACTGGCGTGCCCGGTACTGGTTTGCATAGGAGAACGTTACTCATGAGTTCGTCCTTACTTCTCTAGCAGTGCTCATCATGTCTTTTTTGTCTCACTTGGGTGGTTTGTGTGATACTGGACTACAGCTGCTTTCTTGTAAGATGTTATTTCTACGACTTATTTAATTACATTCTTGTGCGGTTCCTATCTAGATTATTCTCTAAGCTCTTTGTTAGGGTTGAAGCTTAAAAAGAGACAAGGACCACGATTCTAGGCATGCATTTACCCAACCTCTGCGCCTTAGACAGTATAGGGACACAAGATTAACTTTTAAGCGGAGTAACACAAGTTTGAATCCAGGTTTGTCTTTCTCCTACACATTACCTTTACATTACCAATTACAATTTACCCATATTTCGGTAAAAAAGAGTTTCATGAACGCCTTTCCCAAGGACATTAATGCAAAGTGAAATACAAACAGCCTCTTTCAGGATTTGATCACTGATTCTATGATAACCATTGGACTAGGTACAACACTTCCATAGTTAATGCAATCTTTTCTACTTCATTATCATTAAATTGTGTTGACAGCACGGATTACTATGACTCTCTCTCTCTCTCTCTCTCTCTCTCTCTCTCTCTCTCTCTCTCTCTCTCTCTTCACTAGCTCTTGTAAGTCATCGCTTATGGGAGTTATTCGGCATGGCATCTAGTATCCAAAAAGTATTGATGTATGTTTTTTTTTGGTTGAGCTACACAATTGTGTCCACGAGAGATCGTCATTCATGAGTTCATCCTTGCTTTTCCAATAGTGTCCATTATGTCTTGTTTGTCTCACTTGGATATTTGTGTGATAGGAGGTAAGTGGTCGTAAAACTGCTTTTTACGGCGTTCTGCGTCCGATTTTTCAAGACAACACGCATAATCTTTGTGAAATTCCCATATAACTATTTTCTAAACGCTGCAGCCATACAATAATACTGACACGTCTACAGCTTGAAAGACTTCTCACTTTATCTTACCAGACAAACCAAATTAACATATGATCAATAATCTGTTTCTCGCGGTCCATGCCTTTTCCATACGTATATAACATCGATTTTTCTACATGGAATATTGCTATGTGAACTGGTTAACTATTTTCAGAAGCTTACCATCCAATATGAAGATGCTTCATGAACCACGTTTTATCAAAATTCGCACAGAGGTCATTGAATTTTCCTGACTTCTCTAGACTATTCAGCTGTTATTCGTCTTGTGCAGGTGTAGTTTTTTTCAACTTGAATTAATATTAAATGATAAATATCAACTGATTAATGTGTCTATTATAGGATTAGTTATTGAAATTTAACGTTTTAGTAACTGACTGTGTATGCGTTATTTTTCAGAATATATTCACGAGGATTTCATTTACCAGAATAGAATTGGTAGCTTATTGGTAAGACAACCCACCACTAACAAGGTTTCCAAGGATAAGATTTCTAGCGGTCTTACACAACCCTCTTTTCCAGACCAGTATATAGTGAAATATTAAATCAGATCCAGGGAGTATTGCCTCCAGGCAGCACGTTCCCCTCTCTTAAAGAAATAAAAACAGTCTTTATGGCCTGGTGCTTGGGGCGCCCCTGAATGGGAATTTCGACGGTGAAAGGCAATTTTGAAAAACACACCGCTGGAGATTTGCTTTCTTCTGGGTATTCCACATTAAACCGATTTTGTGTCACAATTTGGCCTCGTGAGGATCCGAATAAATTCTTGCTTACCAGCGATCGTATAATGACGACCTAGGAGTTGTAATGAAAAGGAACAGGAATAAAAGTTTAAAATTAGATATTACCGAATAGAAGATTTCGACTAACCTAAAAACTCAAACCAGTATGCGAATATAGAGGAAATGTTTAGATCAACAAATTTTCCCTAGACAAGGGATCTTTGCATGTCATGGATTAATTAGCCACCTGGATTCCGTCCTTAAGCATCACGTGTTGCCACCCACGGCCATCAGGTAGCCTTGTTCTGGGGATTCTATTGGGTTCGATATCTATGTAGCTGCTGGATATACCAATTTGCTGAGATTTACCAAGTTTTAAAACAAGACAAATCGTATTGGCATATATCCCAACGCATATGCCTACTGGCTCCCTAGGGTATAACAGTGTCTAAATTGCATAGAAAGTAATTTATCTTGCTTTCTTGGGTGATTAAAATTAGTACCGACCCTTTGCCTCGAGTAACGCTTATCTCTCATGATTCCCATTCAGTTTCTGCAGTAATGTTTCGTTCCACACTTTCGGCTCGCCCACTGAAAACGAAACAAACATTTGAAAATACAACCCATAAAATCATTGCAAATTATTAGAACTACATAAGAATATTTGACACCAAATAACTATATATATATATATATATATCTTATTATAATGGAGATTGTGGGTTTGTCTGTCTGTAACCGAAACTATATTACTATACAAGTCACAATTCCTTTAGTTATTTACATCATATTCTCCATTTTATTTTTATTTAAACCTCAATTATTAATAAAATTGTTTTACATTACTTACACTGTTGACCATATCTACATACTAATAACATGCAATTGTATTTATATATACAAGAAAATAGAGGTTTACAGTATGAATAGGAAGGCTAATTTGCACATTGATCTTAAAAAATGTAATTTTAATAAATATATGCTTAGTATTATTGATTTCTAATTGTTTGGTTTTATCTTATTGAATATGAGCAAAAATCTCTTCAATAAATCTTAAAAGAAATCCCTTAACAAGAAGAAATAACTGAAATATTATTCTTTACTTCCTATTTTAACTAAACTGTTTAATTAGGAAAATTTACCAATGAAAGACGGGAGTAAGGGAAAATGATGGAAGAGTTAGTTTCAAAGTGGTTCTATTTTTCAATCATACCCCCTCTGTTCAAAATCTTTTTATCTACATTCTTATTCAGTTTCATTAGCCTTCTAATTTATATGATATTTTATATAAAATTTAACTAAAATACTTGCACCCGGAGGGTGCATATATTTGCTAGTATATATATATATATATATGTCAAAAGGTATCGAGATTTTTTGTACTTTTTGACACACCTTCTATTGTGAGAAAAATATGTTCCATTCATTACTTTTTTCAAAATACAATGTGTGACAAAAAGTACCAAGTTTAAAGCTGTATTTACCAAGATAGAAATGAAGAATGAATGGAACGTTATTTTTCTTCTTTTTTTTAGAATTCAAGGTGTTTCAAAAAGTACAAAAATCTCGATACTTTGTTAACACATCTTGTATATATATATATATATATATATATATATATATATATATATATATATATATATATATATATATATGCCTGTATGTTTGTTTGTACAACAACCAAGTGAATGCATTTTTTATAAATGAAAATTGTCAGCAACCAGCAAAGAACAAAGTTCACTAAAATCCATGCCACATTTTTGTTTGAGAGAGGGTTAAATACTTTTTGCTCCTCATTTTTATAAGAAAAGCTAAATAGAAATATAAGGGTATAAATCAATGATATATTAAAAAAATTAATCTTAAAAAATGATTAAAAAACAAATCACGCATGTGTGTGTATGTGTGTATGTGTAAGCATGTACATATATATATATGTGTGTGTTTGTGTGTGTGTGTGTGTGTAAGCTTGTGGGTGTGTCTATTTATATGTGTATATGTAAAAGTGTGTGTAATTATGTGTGTTTTTTTATCCAGCAATATTTTAGTATTATTCAAGATTAGATCCATCCTTTTTTCGGGTGTGTATGTAGGAAGTAAGGCAGGTCCCAGATGTACGTGGTTTGTTTACTTTTATGCGCGTGCGCGCGTGTGTGTGTGTGTGTGTGCGTGATCTTCATAGTCAGCTGTTAGTGTGATTTTTTTAATTAGCTCTGGTGTGCTATGTATATGTTTATTTGTGCCTGTGTGATTTTGTGTTAGTATTTGGTACGTGTGTGTGTTATGTGTGTGCCTACCGTGCCCATGTTTGTGTGTGCGTGCGTGTATGTGTATGTGTATGTTGACTTGGGTTCTACTGCGCTTAATAAAACGATAGATAGATGGATGGATATATTTCTGTTAAATTACATGAAGAATTTTGATTTTTAAAGTATTATAAAAATGTTATGACCTTTGCAGAGAACAGGATTAAAAAATGAATGAATAGAGAATTTTGGTAAGTTTCCAATATCTTAAACTAAAAATACTTCCTTGAAACTTTATAAATTTGTACATCTAATATTTTGATTGAATTCCTCGAAATAATTAAAAATTTATTTCTATATTAACACTAGTTTTATTTACTTGATCTATAAAAGGTTCAAATGAATCTGAGACTTTTTTTTCTTTCTAACCACAACTTATTACAGGTTATCAAATAAGAAGAAAATATGTAAAAAAAAGTATATACTTTCATGTATGATCAATTATTTAATTAAACATTATAATTAAAAATGGATTTCCTTTTTAAGTCTAGCTTTTAATAACTTGGTCCATAAAAGTTTAAGATAAAATGGAGGGGACTGATATTGTAACTTCTATGATTTTTTCTCTTTTCCGCTTCTTTTTACTTTTTTTACTTTTTATTAACCCTAGCTTGATTACATTTTATAATTTTTTTAACCATAGATTGATTACAAAAATTAGTTATTAAGAAAATAACAAGAAAAAGTCATATACTTTTATGTAAGATTAATTATTCAATTAAAAACTTATCTTACAATGGAAATTCGCTGTCTGTATTTGAAAATCCGCCAGGAATTGTGTAAGAATATTTAATTCATAGTCAAAATGAGTAATTCATAAAATCTTATTCATTACTGAGAATATAGAATTAAGACACTCCATCGCTATTCTATATTTCTAGTTTTGCATAAAAATGAATTCCCCATTACTCTCATTAAATCCCCTTGCGAAAAAGACGTAATCACAACACTATATATATATATATATATATATATATATATATATATATATATATATATATATATATATATATAATCAATGTTAATATTATGGTTTTACACAAAAAAACATAAAAACCTTAATATCACCATTGATTATAAATCTGCTCTGCTTTATTAGCATTGAGCACCTTTCCGTGCAAATACTTTTCTCATTTTTTCATTCACTATTCATTTTATACACACACACACACACACACATATATATATATATATATATATATATATATATATATGATGTCACTTTAATTACCAGGTTTACTAAAGTGTATTATGGATAACGTTTATCAGTTAATTAGAATTTTGGCGATAAATTGGGAAAATTCGCTACTTCCATTTTATTTTTTTTACTCAAAAACATTTTTCTTATTAAAATAGTTTATTTCTGTTGGCTGACATAAATTGATCGAACCTCCCTGAAAATTGATGTATTTCTTTGACCGTTATTAACTAAATTTTGTGATCGAATAAAATCGTAAATTGATCTTTTACGAAAAAATGAGCAATTTCAATACAGCAAAAATGGTAGTTGACAAGGAAAAACATTTTCGGAATCAGCACCACCAAATTGTCTAAAACTGTGTTTAGTTTCTTGGCACCAAAAATCGTGTTGACCAGTGTTATCAGTCAGAGGGAGAATCGAGACCATCCAGAATACTGCACTGCTGCAATCTACCAGAATACTCAGAAGCGTCCTGGAGATCTGAGGAGATTTGTTGCCACCCAGACTCCAGTGAAAGGCCATGACGCTGATGTGAAAAACTCAAAAGGAGTGAACAATAATAATAATAATAATAATAATAATAATAATAATAATAATAAGACAGTAAATGTAGAGTGAGTGGTGAGACTGTAAACCATGTATTAAGTGAATATAGCAAACTATCACAACGGGAATACAAAGCTATGCATGGTTGGGTTGGAAAGATATCCACTGGAATTATGCAAAAAACTAAATTTTGACCACACAGCAAAAACCAGAATCTGTTCTTGAGAAGGAAACGAATAAAATTCTCTGGGAATTTGTGATGAAGACAGATCACCTTATCCCAACCTGGAGACCAGACCTAGTATTGAAAAAGAATTTATCATCTGGTATATTTTGCAGTTCCAGCAGATAACAGTGTGAATATTCGATATATTATAACTTTGTGTAAAAAAGGAAAAAAAATGAGAAATAATTTCACATCAATGTACAATGAACACTATAACCTCTTGGCATAAAACAACCCCGGAAGGGTTGACCTGTCGTTAAAGTCAATCAGCCAAAAAAATCAAATTAATGAAAACTGGTGGTACACTAATTTTCCTTTAACCAGTAGTTCATAAAATCTTATTCATTACTGAGAAATTCTTAGAAAAATGAACCTACGAAACACGTCCTGATACCGCCCGACTAGTCGACCCCTAATTTATCGGAGACTCCTTCCAGTCTCAGCACAAATGCTCCAAAATGGCAATAATGTCAGATCTGAGGAGAAATCTGCAAAAGCCATGAATGTCATAGCTCAGTTGGCACCGGTTTCCTTCGGACGAATTAAGCTTATATTGTTTTTATTACAAATATCGTCACTGTCAAGAAATACCATTTTCTTTGCACTGAAACGTTGCGTAATAAAACCAGAAATATACTCTTGACTACAACACTGTCCGTTTTTCCGTTTCTTCAATGACTTTATGACAATGGACATTCATGTGAGAAGCAAATGTTTCCATCCATCTCAGCCATTAGAAGTGCTCGCCGTCGTCGTCGTCGTAGACATAAACATTGATTGCGTATTACAGAGAATCCAACTGTGACAGCCGATTCTAATGGATTGTCTTCACGATGTTAGACTCAGTGTTTAACACATTATAAACACATCCTGCTTAGAATCGCAGTTGATCGTATAATACGTTTTATTGGCGCCAGATATATAGCTATGAATTTCCTGACTTTATAAATATATTATATATATATATATATATATGTGTGTGTGTGTGTGTGTGTGTGTGTGTGTGTGTGTGTGTGTGTCTTATGGTTTTAGCATTAAGGCATTTTTATGTATGTAATCTTCCTTTGCACGGTGAAATAATATGAAAATTTGTGCTTGCAGGCAAATATGGATTCATATGTGCAGATTTAGGTTGTAGGAAGGAATGTATATCACAAATGTTTTCCTTTATATATCCAAGAAGAATATTATAGAAAGAGAGTTTATATATATATATATATATATATATATATATATATATATATATATATATATATATATATATATATATATATATATATACGAACTACAATACACGCCTTGGGGTGGTGTAAAGTTCAATTTTTAAAAGATAATGTCTGAAAAATCAAATGAATAAATTAAAACATTTAATATTTATGAGAAAATTAATTCCTTAAAAAGCATCCCATTCACTCAACCGCACTGAGATGTTTGTTTTGGTTTGTTTTAAAACAGATGGCAATGTTTTTTTTTTAAATACACCCATTTTTATATAATTCTACAATTTAAAAAAAAAGTAGAACGAATATTTTAATTTTTAATGTAAACATATATATCTTTTCAGAACATGTTGACAACGATCCCAGTAAGTCACTCAGATCCCTAGTCTGTGACATCGGAGAGTCTGAGATTCTTATCAGACAGGTAGTGCATGATGTCATTCGCTATTTCTCATACAAGATGAATGAGGGCAAATCTTTTATCAAAGGCCTGAAGAACAAGAGGATATTCCGTGCTGTAAAGTGTTTTAAGACATTCAAACAATCCCTACAACCAAACATGCTTTGTTTTTTTTCTCATATGAGAAGAAATCTCAGCCAGTATCAGATAGTAAATTCACAGAACAACCGTTGACTTGCTCTTTCAGTCAAGATGTACCAATAGTGATAGAATCAAACGCCCAGTCCACACCAAGGTGGTTACTAGCGATGGTGACTTTATAACTCCATTCATCTTCTACGCATCGTCTCAGCCACAACATGATGGACAACATAAAGTACCTGGATAAAGATTAATAGCTGCTGGGAATCCCGACCTATGTTAATTTTTAATTAATGTAAAATTCATTGAGTTAATGGATTTTGATTAGAAAGGGATTTAAAAAATTATTTCCTAGGGATAACAAGTACTTTAAGTAAATGACTTTTAGTTGTATCTAAAAAAACATTTTCTTACTCACATTCTAATCAAAATCCATTAAAACAAAAACAAAAAAGGTGACATCAAATCAAAATTAGCTACCATACCACTTTCTAACCGGAGGCCAACCACTGACAGTTTCTATATAAAACTCCTTAAAACTAGTATTAGCTACACTATTAATCCGAACAAGACGGGTAAGTCAGCTGTATTTCTTGAAATCGAATTCTTACTTTCATTATTATTTCATGCTTAAAAAGTACATTTATTCTTTATGAACTTGTCATATATATATATATATATATATATATATATATATATATATATATATATATATATATGTGTGTGTGTGTGTGTGTGTGTGTGTGTGTGTGTGTGTGTCTGTGTGTGTCTGTGTGTCGGTGTGTTTTTAAGTGTGCTGGATAGATAGTGTGTATTCATGTATTCTTTTATGAAACAATATATATTATATCTTTATGAGAACATGGGACAAAAATACCGTAAAGATGCAAAAATATATTCTATTCGATCTTAGGAAAGATACTTAAATGACTGCTTTGTATTTTGGAAATGCTGATGGGAAAATATCAACCATTTACTTCAAAAGGTACCTCCTAAGATAACATTCACAATGGAATATAATTTTAAAGAACTATCATATTTAAACGTCTTCATTAAAAACCAAGACGACCAAATTATCGCAAATATTTTCCACAGAAACTCAACAATATTTCCATTTTAAAACACATCAACCCAAACTCAGCATAAAAGCCATCACTTAAGCCGATGCAAGTACAATTTACACCAAATTCACTTGAAAGATCCGTTTAGAAGAACTACACAAAACCCTCTTTCAGAAAAAATATCCGACAACATTATTAAGTAGACGATTCGAAATAGCAGAAAAGATACACCTAGATCAATTATACAACCCTAAACATATAACAACGAGAAACCCTAAGAATATGTTTCAACATACAATAAAAATAACTCTAAACTATTCACAGAATGTTTTGAAAATGATAAAGTTACAACATTAAAAACTATATAAAAAATAAAACAACCAAAAAATCATCAAGATACACCAAACATCTTCAACACATTTGGTCAACACATGACACATGAAATCTCAAAAGGCTAAAATAAAGGATGTTGGGGATACAATAAAATCATTGAAAGAACACACCAGTACACACACACACACACATATATATATATACACATATATATATATATGTATATATATAATATTCTTACAATATAGACTCTCTTAAATGAATAAAACTTAAAGAAAATGTCCAAACCAAAACAGTCGTACCAACCAATCAATCACTACAACCAATAACCCCGTTGAAGATGACCAGTGAAATGATTGATTGCACTTAGGCAAAAATATGGGAAATTGTTTTCTACCATGTGGATCCTGATATACGGAAAACAACATGAAAGCTTGAACGTCTACACTTGGAAATTGTAAACAAAAAACAATCCGTGATCTTTAACAAAACCTGTTTAGATAATGTATGTGCGCACGCGCGTGCGTGTCTCTGTATGTAGATAGGTATGAATAATGATCCAGCAGCCTAACTAGAAACACATTTATTTTTCTCAGCAGCTGTTTATATTTCTAGAAATAAATTTTCATTGCACTTAAATTAAGATATGATTATTAATTACATCGATCAAAAATAGACGGAAAACTGAGAGTTGTCATGACTTTATCTCTATGATACATTTATATATATATATATATATATATATATGTGTGTGTGTGTGTGTGTGTGTGTGTGTGTATCAAAATATCAGCCATGTAAACACAAGCTCTTTTTCTATATATATGTAAATAGAATACTGAGTGCGTAAGCGAATTTTAGTCGAAATATTTGTTGACAAATTGCTTGACAAATAAAGTTCATCCATACCAAAATATGTATACTTTTCTTCCAATTATCTTTTCAACATATATATATATGCATACATATATATACATATATATATATATATATATATATATATATATATATGTGTGTGTGTGTGTGTGTGTGTGTGCGTGTGTGTGTGTATGGCCGCGTGTGTGTGCGTATGTGCGTATGTGTGTGTACATTTGTTTGATAATAGAATATACGAGAAACTGACGGTTATCAAGCACAGTTTATTTTATGTCTACGCTACACAAATTGATATATATATATATATATGTGGGGGGTATGTCTATCTGTCTGTCTATCTGTTTTTGTCTATATCTATTTATCAACATTGTAGATGTATGTGTCTTTATATAGAAACTTACTTATCACATGATAACATATACACAAGCAGGTTCATTACAAGATTCCTTACACATTATTGTCACATTATGTTTGGCTGTCTTCATAGTCAAGCAAATAATATTACGATGCATTATTGCACTACCGTCCTCATAGTGACGCTCCATCGCTCACGTCTCTTCTCTCTCATAATATACATTCTCTCTGCAAGGCCTGTGTGGGTCGTAATCATCTCAGCTGCCTAACAGATTTTGCCCGTTCATACATGCGTTTCAAAACCATGTCCCTGTGAAAGGTGGCAACACGAAGCCTCTCGAGATTACTCAATGCGTCTTTGAAAGGTTTTTCATCGTCTCATTAAATGCATCATCTCGTAAGTCCTCGTTCTTCATCTGGTGTCTTGTTCTTCTGACTGAACAAACTCTAATGTATACACACGAGCAAACATTGTATAGATATATGTCAGTGATTATAATTTTGGAGAGTTTGATAAATGTGAACACATACACACAGAGAAATGCATAAGTACACACAGTAAGATAATATGGGTGCTATAATTATAGTTAAACAGTGCTCAATATCATGGATACAACATTTATATCTAAGTTAGAGTAGCGTGCACATTGAAGCAACGGCGCCTGGTTATTGACAAGTTCTCGCCTATGCGATCTTCAGACGATATATTATAAATATAATATATATGTGTGTGTGTGTGTGTGTGTGTGTGTGTGTGTGTTGTGTGTGTGAGTGGGTATGGTATCAAGTGTTTACGTGATAGGATAAAACCAAATAAAATGTCACGTACACACAGATAATATATATATATTTGTGTATGTGTGTGTGGGCGTGCGCGCGTGTGTATGTATATATTAAACATCAAATGGGCTCAATATAATGGATAGAGAATTTATATCTTATGGTAGCGTGGACATGGAGTCAACGGTGCCTGGTTACTGAGATCTTTTCACCTATGTGACTTTCAAGCTAATATATATATATATATATATATATATATATATATATATATATATATATAATTCATAGGGGTGGCCTAAAGTCGGTATCAACCAAACAGCAATGTGTCTATGTATATATATATATATATATATATATATATATATATATATATATATATATTGTTGATCATCTCACCCAAAACAAGGGAACCTAGAACATTATACATATGTGTGTGTGTTTGTTGCGTGTATGTGTGTGTGTGTGTGTGTGTGTGTATGTATGTGAGGATCATTCAGAAAATAAGGGGAATTATGTCTATGTTGTTGATAATAGGAAGCCCTATTTGTTGTTGCTACATTTTCATGAAAATGAATAAATGAATTGTTTCTTTCATGTCACAGAAGACTTTCAGCACTACCTTATTTACTGGTTGCTGCATCTGGAACATTTATTTACCGGGAGATCAGTGTATTTCCACTCCAGGCCATCGTTGTGGCAATCGTATTATTAGCCATCAGCTAATGCTGATGTGAAAACTCAAAAGGAGTAAATGATAATAATAATAATAATAATAATAATAATAATAATAATAATAATAATAATAATAATAATAATCGATATGTTAGTGCTAGCAGATAATAGTATATCAGTTAAAGAGTATGGGAATATAATTAAATGCAAAGACATACATATAGAAGTTGTAAAATGTGGCACCTTAAAACTACCACAGTGCAAGTAACAGTAGTATACTTTAATTTGATCAAGAAAGGACTTATAAACAAATAAGTCTACCTAGCAATCCCTGCATATATGAAGTACAAAGGAATGCACCCTGCGGAACATCCTATCCTCTCTGGGGTGTAATATGACAATGAATGGAAAAATAAATCCGAAAAAAGGTAGAAAAAATGCAAAAAGGAATTAAAAAGGAAAACAAATATAGATATAAAAAATGTATATAATCCCTTATTTCCATCGCCCTAGGTATTAAGTAAAGACTCGGTGAAGGATTTTAAGATGTAATAATAATAATAATAATAATAATAATAATAATAATAATAAATAATATATCAGTATATGTATTTATGATTTATGCTCGGTAAGCGCGTAGGGAAATATATACATGTATAATCGATAAAAAAATATGTGTGTACGTGTGCGTGTGTGTTTGCATGTATATTCGTATGTATGTATATATATATATATATATATATATATATATATATATAATTTCCGAAATAAACAGATTCATACATACACACATTTGCGCGCACGCACGCCCACACACCCACACACACAGACTCACACACACACACACACACACACACACACACACATATATATATATATATATATATATATATATATAGTGAGAGAGAAAAAGACAAAGTGAAAGGGAAAGAAAGAGAGGCAAGGTATGTTGATTTATAGACATGGGATAATTGAAGTATAGGAAAATAAACAATCCCACCCGATTATGCATGTATATATATATATATATATATATATATATATATATATATATATATATATATATATATATATATATGCCATGATGTATTTTTGCTGCTGAAAATTAATAAACATGATTTGATATAAATTTGCACATTTCAAGATATGAAATTATTTTTCTTTTGAGTTGACACGTCCCTGTTGGCTCATATATTTCAAATTCAATATCTTCTCATTTCAATTCCGTACATACACATAAAAATACAGGCATGTGCTTTCTTTGTCGTATTGTTATGAAAATGACTCTCTCCATAAATTATTTTCACTCCACTTCGAATCTGAGATGTTATCAGTATTGTGTCAAATGGGGGGACTTGTTACATCACCATATTAATATCATTATACCTACTTATGTACATTTCTTCTCGGGATTCGTTTGTGTCACGTTCTGCAGAAAAACCGTATGTAGACTAATGAAAAAAAGAAAGGAAATAAATGGGAGTGTTTTTGGTATGACGGTAAACGTCATGGGGTGGGTAGATCCTCATTTCTGGATATCTGGTGAGTGTGGAGTAGACTTTTATTGGCATTTCTCCCATGTATGAGAGGGGTCGTATCTGCTAGTGTATAATCTATTAGATCTGTTTAGAAATTATTCGTATTCGATATGGTCGGCATTAACATTTGGCATTAAATAACCCACATGGTGTTGATATGCAGCTAAACAAATAAACTTAACCCCAATCTAACTGAACCAATAAAATCCGTAACCACGCTCATTTTCTTTTATTCTGTAACAATAAAAAAAACTTCCGAACTTATTGCGGTATTTGTTAAGAGATCTTCAACATGTACTTTCGCTTTCAAAAGTATAAACCCATAGAAATTGTAACTAACACTTTCTTTATTATTCTAACTAGTGAACCTGTGTATATACTACAGCATGATGATTTAATCATTACAACGTTTGATATCTTTACTTAAGAGTTATTGCTAAATATTTCAATTTATAAAAAGTATAATAATCTTGATTTAACTTTCATTCTTTTTCCTTTCTTTCCTTCTTTTCATATTTTCATTATGTTCGATTGAAACAGATTAGCTTTATCGCTTTTGTGCCCACATCAATCTTCAATCTACCCCTTCTTTCTTTCTTTCCTTCTTTCTTTCTTTCTTTCTTTCTAATTACTTTTTTTCTGTGTAGCAAGTCCTTCTTCCCTTTCGTTTTTTATAATAAAAACGAATGCTCCTTTATTTAGCTGAGGTGACAACACTCATATGAAATAAGAATTTAGTGGATAATCAACACCAGATAATCAGGATTTTGCCTTTCATTTTAGACGATTTGGACGGTCTCGTTTTTAACCAGAGAGTTTTGCAAGTTGATCATGTTCGTATAATTAAGGAAGACCAGTATTAATATATAGATTACGTAGGATGCAGTTTCTAGGATTTCTTGAAAACAGCATGCAGCATCTTAGTATCATTACAAACTACTATTTGCACTCTTATATTTTTTCGTTAAATCAAAGTGCTGTGACCATATATTTGTACTAACCCGTCTACAGCTTGGAATAATGGCTGCTTTATTTTTCTTGTAAACTGTTTATTTTTTATACATGTATTTCAAAGCAAACTATGAAAATGAATAACTGCAATAGGAAAGGTTCCCCCTCATTTTATATAATTTATAAAGTGCAAAATATCATATCAAAGTTATAAATAGATTTACAATAACAGATTTTATTAACACTATTATTATGAAGGACAGGTCTCGATCGGTATAGCACCGCCTTGGAATCGTAAGGTTCCTAGTTCTATACTGCCCCGCCAACTCAGTGAGTAGCACAGATTGATTTATTTGATCTATGTGATAAACTAGGGAATAGGTGTGGCGCTCCACCTCAGCAAAAATAATCTCCCTAGTTTAGCGAAAGCGGAAAAGGGATAGACACCTTTACTATCGGCTGATACCGACAATAGTCCATTCTGCCAAATTTTACTTGATTATTATGACATTTATCTACTATTTTTATGGTTTATAGGAGAAATAGCTACTGACTTCGCTGAGGCACCTGTTCCGGGTAACATGTCTCCATCCAGTTATTTGTCTTTTGAAATAATATGCGGATTGGAATCTCGACTAATATTTACTTTATTGTTTGAATTCCATTAAGTTTATTATGTTTAAAAAGCAAACAATTATATATATTTCCATTGAATATTAGTTAATTTTATACGATATATTCTTTCAGTATGGATAGCAGAACGTATATACTGAATAGAATATATGTTCTTATATAGAATGTATATTTCTGTATTGAATGTATATTTCTCATATGGAAGAGATAATCTCGTATATAATGTATATTCTCTATAGAATGTATATTCTCGAATAGAACGTACATTCCCGTATATAATGTGATTTCGTATAAACATGTACTCCAGTATAAAAGATATTCTCATATAAAATGTAAATTCCGGTATAGAAAACAGTTTCCCTTATATATTGTATATTTTTGTATAGAATGTATAATTTCGTATAGAATATATTTTCCTGTCTGAAATGAATATTTATATGTTACAACTTTAACTTATAAAATGCAAGAAAATACAATGAAATATTTTTGGAAGAGTTAATTCTAATCGAAAGTCTTAGACACGTTTTAATATATAGGACGTGTTGAGTGACATTGCAGTATCGGAAATTTTCTTTTGTCAATTCTCATCAAATTAGGGGAATATATTCTGAAAAAAGTATAAAAATTACAATCTTTTGAAACATTGGGTCTTTTAGATAAAATTGTGATTTATACTGTATGAAAAAAGAATTATACTTTCGGAACTGTGTGCTTCGTGGCTTCGCCCATTGGACCAGTAAGATATTTTATAATCAGCGTGATCCAAGAGGAAGCACCCTCGTCTAAAATGGGCACGACTGGGTTTATTGCCCAGTGCCTGAGGTGCCTCAAAAGGGGGGTTCACGCAATTTTAATCACTAGCTACGAATGAGCTTTGGTTTGTGCGTAGTTCCTCACCTTAATATATCCTTGTATTCAACTGATATTGTGGTATGTCAGCAAATACCTTTTTATGAAAAAATTTTTGGTCATATTATAATGACGTCATCAAACATAAAGAACATTTTACGCAATTTAAAAAAATTCTCACGTTTTAAATTCAGTCTTAAAAAGTTTGAATTTTTTGAGAATGAGCCTTGATTGTGCTTCCCCAAAATCATCTGAAACTAATTTTTTGTTGTAGTTTACGTTCCTGAGACGATTGCATTCCATATAATGAAAGACAATCCTTTTTCCTTTTAATGATATAAATTTTATAAAATTTTAGAAGTTTTCTTTTTGAAAGAGTGTCATGTTTTTGACAAATGTGAGGTCTTACATACGCTTTTATGCATCTAATTCTGAAGGTCATATTTTTTAAAGAGAGTCTAGCATCGGAGATTTTGAAAACGCACCTTTTATAGAAATAGTATTTCATTGTATTTTTTATAAAATAGTATTTCATTGTATTATTTTTGTTTTAAAGAGTATCTTTATTTTTACAGACGGTGAAATAAAGTAACAATCTATGAATATCGAGACGTATTAAAATGCCCTTAAGGTTTTTCTATTGTCTAAAATCACGAAAGACATTTTTATATGTTTCAAAACCCAGCGGTGATGGAAGCAGAAGGAGTTTTTTACTAAAAGTGGAATTAATCACTGCACCCCCCATATATATATATATATATATATATATATATATATATATATGGTAATTTAGGTGACCCTGTGTTTCAGGTAGTGGCGTGTTCATCAATACTACGAATGCAACATTGCATAAAACCTAGGAACACAGAAATGCCCATATATATATATATATATATATATATATATATATATATATGAGGTAAGGTAAAAGGAAAACTGGCCATATATAATGACTCAAACAAGTAGAAGTAGGAGAGAAATATTTCGTTCTTCTTTACGCAGAGAACTTCATCAGTCTAACTTTATTCAAAACAAACTACGTACATTTGTATTTATAGAAGAGAAAGTGAGTTTGTGGTGAAATTGAGGGGAAGGGAAGTTAGAGAGGATTTGATTGAACAGAGAATAACTATCATATAAAGTGGAGGGGGAAGTCAGAGGATAGTAGTTTGTATGGGAAGATGAGTCAAAAGAAAATGAGACGGACAATATTTCGTTTGAATTGGTGTGTGCTTCGTCTCTTGCCACTTATCTCTCTTACTGGTCCTCTCTTCCAAAACTGGGATTTTTATAATCTTAAACATTTTAATCATTACTAAACTCTAATCAGTGTGGCGCACGTCAGTATTTCAAAAAATATCAGTTCATTATTAGTGACGTATTTTCTTCCGTACAAACATTGGAATTTTTCCATTATTCTGGTTGTTTTTAATTCAACCAAATATTTTAAAATTCAACTGAATATTTTTTCTCACATATTTCACCATTGTTTTCATACCAATCAAATAACTCATCAACATCATTCATTTTTTTTCATTCCATATCCAACATAAATCATAAATTACAAACTATTAAAATAATTGCTTGAGATCCCTAATTATTTTAAACTAATTCCAATCCTGATTTTACCAGCGACTTTTTCCTCGTGCAATATTACTCAATGCAGGACCGACTTTTAATTATCAGATTTAGGCCTGAGGTGACCCAACCTGGCCAAATGTTAAATGATATTGAATTTGGATAGACATATCCTGTGCACGAGTGCAAAAGTATCCGTAGACTTCTTTACCTATTTCTTTAGAGCTCAGTTGAGTCAAGACCAGATAGGTCTTCTTACTTATATGCTACTAATACCATGTAAACTAGTACTACCTGTTCCATGGTCGGGTTGTCGGCGACTAAATTGGCACCCAATCAGGCACTAAAAACAAGACCTGTCAAAGGGCTTATGAGCTCATCCACAACGATAGTAGTAAGATTGGGATTCGTACTACTAACAGAAATCTCCAAATGGAATAGATGGGATCCTTAGCCTTGGGGAGCAATCTATCTAGACAAGGAAATGGTTAGGGTGTAAATCCCGAAATCCAATTAAAAGCTGGAGTCCCTAATGGGATATGATGCTGAATTCCAATGCTATCTTTCAACTTTTGCGACACTATTCTTACCAAACTGTATTGTTTATTTCTTACCTTTTCTTAGAACCACAACGTTAGTGTGGAGAGGGATGACCACCTGCTTGGGTAACAGCTCCTCCTCCATATCAATCCGCCCAGGCTACGTAGTTTCACTTGTTTTTTGGACACTACGCCATCGTCTCTAGTAGTCGGATGGATGACAATGATGATGAAAATCCTGTTTTAAAATGATGTTAATATTGAAACAATACGCCATTTACCAATGGGAAAACATTTGAAGAATTGCTGCTTGTTGTATTTGGTTTAGCAACGATTCGCCACGTGACGTTGAATGAGCATCGTAAGAAACTTTGGCGCGAAATACAGCTTATATCGAATCTTTTTCCTGAGAAAGAATCCGCTTACGGTGTCGACCGACATTGTCAGTCCAACAAAGGTGACATACGGCGTCGTGTTTTGTACATGGCAATTCTGCTAGACCTGCCTTAAGACGGAAATCATGTCAGTTGTGCCAGGATTATCTCTAAAGCTCCATGGAAATTTTCGGCCAGCTTTAGTTGAGACCGAAAGCAGAATCATTTCTTAGGAGTTGAAGTAGTTCGTCTTCTAGATTTTTTCAAATGGTTAAGATGATTGCATCCCCAGGTAGTTTGACCTGCTACCAACAACGAAAAGTGATTTCCAGATGCTTTGCATCCATATTTATACATATTTACATTAGCAGAAAATTTACTAGTTATATCCACTACTCTAGTGATTTAAGAATTTCCTGGAGTACGTGGTTGCGTGGAGAGAGTACATATGTTATAAAAAGGATCAGCAGCCGGAAGAGAGACAGTCTGTTAAAATTCATCCGATAGACTAAGTGTAACATGATATGCTTGATATAGCACGCTAGACTGAACAGAGCAGTTAAACATTGTTAGAATTCTGATGACCATTTAGGCGTTTAGGTCTTCTATTGGTAAATCCAATGATAGAAACGGGTAGAGTCTCAGTAGTAGAAAGTCTGTTGTATTTCTTGAAATCCTCGGTAGAACAAGAGTGTACTCCTTGTAGCAGGGATTCTAGTTTTAGTCCTTGAAATCTCATGAAGAACAGGAGTGTACACTAGCAGAACATCCAGTTGTAGTCTTTGGAATCCTAGTTAGAACAAGAGTGTACTTCTAGTAGAGAATCCAGTCGTAGACATTCTGGTATCAAGTCCAGTTAGTAATTAATTTCAGATCAATCACCTACGACCTTAAATGCATTCGATGTAGATTTTCATTGGCCAATGCCTGCTTCTGATTTTGGTAAAGTCCATAAATATAAGTGGCAATTTCTCGTACATATTATACCCTTAGATTATCTAACAATCATGACCGGCCGAGGTCATCAGACCGAATTAGTTATGAAAGTAGTGGTGGAGGTTGGTCGGAATAAACTACCAACGTAAGTCAGAAATAAATATTCAGAGTTCTTTGAAAGCCAATGAATGAATCTGTTGGTCCATGTCTTCCTTTCTTGTGGCTGGGGACAGCGAATGATGTGTGGATGAAGAACGATTGGACCATTTAAAGATTCGAGATGAAATGATTCCTAACTCACATCTGCCATCGTAAAATGTATAAGTGTGTGAGTATATTTACGCGCGCGCCCGCGTGTGTGTGTATGATGGCGTTGTTCTGATTTAATTTGGGTTACAAAATATCAGTGCGGTAAGGTTTAGTAATCAACAATATATAATAACATCAGTTTTGATATTTTGATACCTTTATAAAATACCATAACCTGTGAACACCTTTAAGGTATATATATATATATATATATATATATATATATATATATATATATATATATATATGTGTGTGTGTGTGTGTGTGTGTGTGTGTGTGTGTGTGTATAATTAGACATGTTTTTAAGACCATAGAATATTTATTCTTTATAATGTTCAGACGTAGATGTTCAAGACTTATTGTTTTCCGTACATTTAGTTGGTCGTCATCAGGGACATTTTCCCAACCATGTACAGAAAACAACAGCGTGTACACCTGAAAATTATAAAGAATAAATATACCGTGATCGTTAAAAAGATATGCGTAAAAAGATAACTTGTGCCAAAATGAACAATATGCATATATATATATATATAATATATATATATATATATATATATATATATATATATATATATATATATATATATATTTTATCACTCCGTTTTTTTAACTTGTGAAGTAGCTATGATATTTCCAGAGGATTATTATCAGTTGATTATCATATAAGGAACTCAGTTAAGCGTACAGAGAACAAAATTACATGACTGTGAGTATTTATTTTATTTTACGATCGTCTTCTTTATTAACATTTCTTTTTATTATATTTTCGGATGATGATAGTCATTATTATTCATATTAGATCTAAAATCTATATATGATTTTCTATTACTCCCTGCTAGTTTTCACACCACCATTTGCTGATGGTCTTTCACTGGGTGCTGAGTGAGAGCATATCTTCTCAGGTCTCCAGGACCCTTATCAATATTCTACCCTACCTTAACAATCCTTTGGTCTGGATAGTCTCGATTCTTCTAATGATTTTCAATTCCTCCTGTACTTTTCCAAGCCTTTCGGGACCGTTCAAGGGCACCGGCTACAATTGCTATTGCCTTTGTCCTCAAGTTTCCCATTTTCCTACTTCTATCTTTCATTTACCTTAACTTTCACTCTTTGTTCCACCTGAAAGGCAAATGCATTAGTTTCATTCCAACTCTATTACTATTATGATTAATTTTATGATTATTATCATTTCACTCCTTTATTTTTTCACACCAGCAAATTGTCTTTCTCTCGAATCTCAGTTGCAACAAGTCTCTTCTGGTCTCCATAACTCTTCTGAGTATTTTAGCCGATCTTAACAATGTTGTTGTCTGGATGGTTTCAATTTTTTTATCTGATTTTCAATTCCTCTAATTATTATTATTATTATCATTATTATTGTTGTTGTGTTGTTGTTGTTGTTCTTCTTCTTCTTCTTCTTCTTCTTCAAACGGAATTTCTTTATAAGATTAAATAGATATCATTAATGACATTTAGATGTGTCTTAAAATAGTTTCCAAAAATATGCACTACAAATTAAATATTGAATTTCATGCACATTTTTCCTTTCACCTGCAATTTTGCACTCAAGTAAACTTTAAAATATAATTTTAGTTCAGAAGCCAAATTTTACTCCATATGCGCAATGTCATCAGTGTGTGTGTGTGTGTGTGTGTGTGTTTTCGCTTCGTTTTGTATCACCTAAATTGGTGACGAAGATTGTATTTTACATCTTTTCTAAATGGAGAGTTCATAACAATCAGCTTTGTCTATTGTTCGGTTTGGTATAAGCTAATTTGATTAAAAAGAATACTAGCTTATCTACTTTAGATTTGGAGCTACATTTTACCATTTATTCCATCAATTTAAATTCTCTGGAATACATAAACCTTATTTTCCTGAAAGAGTTCAAAAGGTACTGTGATATTTTTAGAAGGCTTAAGAAGAATATAATTTTCTCGAAAAAATATAATATGAAATTGCTTGAAAAATGGCAGAAGATATTGGAACAAATATAATTGCGATTTTTAAAATAAAATTAATTTCGAAAATATAAGCAATAAGATATCCATGATCCGCACTAGTAAAGTCACCAGACTCGATCGGCCATTCTCCCTGTCGACGAGACCTTCGTTGGAGGCCAGGTTCGCAATGGGTAACGCAAAAGGAGATCAAATCCTAGACGAAGCTGTTTGCATTTCACATAGCGATTGAGAAAGGTAAGAATACAACTATTCTTCTTTCATCTAAGTTTGCGTAGTAGGGCAGACTGCGCTCTTCAAAGTTTGAATGGCAACAAGTCTCGAAGGAAAAACTGGATTCAAACCAAAGGACTTTCTTCTCCTAAGCCAAAAAATACACACACACACACACACACACATATATATATATATATATATATATATATATATATATATATATATATATATATGAGTAACTAGTTGGTAGTGGAAATGATTCTATGCGGGACCTTTTTTGATATCGAAATATTAAAATTGGCTGAGAGTTCAATACATGATAATTGGGGAATTAGATGCAGAGCAATATATCTAACAAGAAAAGGCTTAAATATCAGACATGTTAACAGTTATATTTGTAAGCCTCTCATCTTACTCTGTTTAATTAGAATGTTTTACTAGGGTGAATACACAAACTGCATCTCCTTCATTAAGACAAAGAAAACATGTTGGACACTGTTGGAGAAGTAAGAACAAACTAATTAGTGACGTCCTCCTGTGGACACCTACACATGAACACACAATTGGGTGATGACCAGCAAAATGAATGAGTGGACACTGAATGTCATGCTGAGGACTTGCCATCACGGGCATTAGGACCGAGTGGCAAGAGCGTATCATGGGAATTCATGATGTCAAACCGACTTAATGATGAGAATATTTGAAACTATTGGATTTTTCAACTTCAGCAACGCCAAAGTTATCAAATAGAAGAATAACAAGGATATGCATGATTTAATAAGGCAGTCGGTTTGTTTGTTAGTTGGTTTTATGGTATGTCAAGGCTTCTTGGATTATTATATTCCAGGGTCTCTTTTTTTATTCAATTATATGGCTGTTTGGTTGGTTTTATGGTATTTCAACTCTTATTTGGTTATGTTATGCCTGTGTCAGTCTTTTTTGCCATTATATGCTTGGTTGGTTCTTGGATTATTTGGACTATTGTGCTTGGATTATTTGGACTATTGTGCTCATCTTTATTGTTATTCTACAACGTTTCGATGGATGTGCATTTCGGCCTTTGGGTATTTCTTGTTGGACTCGGGAGACTTCTCGAACTCGGGAACCTTCTTGTCGTAATCGGGAGCCATCACGGAACTTTGAACCAAACCCATTATTCAATCCACTGGGGTATCCTGTTCTCATACCACTAATCATAGCTGGGGTAAAGGTATTAAGCTGTGTTAATTGCTATTCTATGTTACTGTCGCCCTTGACCAGGACTGAACCTGCAGCTTAGTGATAACTGTCACTTAGAACTGTCTTTAATCCGACGCCTTTATCCACCATGTATTGTTTTACCTAGATATATACCTTTTACTCATGTATGATTTTTTAGATTGACTCATATTGTTTTTTTTTAATATTCAGAGACTTGGTTGGTTGGTTGGTTGGTTTTATGTTGGGTTATGTTGATGACAGGTTCAGCCTTTTTACAATTATATTGTAGTTGGCTGTTATTTGGTATGTCAAGGCTTGTTGAGTTAATTGATGACAATGTCACACTCTTCTTCTTTTGATGTGTCTTAGAATACGCTAACTGTATCCCTCGCAATGATGTAATACTCGTCCCTAAAAGGGTTTTCCTGGGTATATCACTAAACTGTATATGATATTGATGCTATATTTGTGGAGTTGATGAGAGAGGAGTAACCCTTCATTGCCATTTCTTTCAATTTCCTTGAATGGTAAAACATATTAGGGTCTGATTTATGCGTCAAATAGATCTATTTGCAAATTATTTCAAGTCGATAGGAATACATGTCAAAACCATATAGCTGGGTGTGATATCACTAAATGGAAATAACAGCTTGAAAGCTTTCAATGATTCGCATCAAATAGAAATATTTGATACCATGCAAATGTGCGCAAAATAGAGAGAAAGAGAGAGAGAGAGAGAGAGAGAGAGAGAGAGAGAGAGAGAGTGTGTGTGTGTGTGTGTGTGTGTGTGAGAGAGAGAGAGAGAGAGAGAGGGAGAGAGAGGAGAGAGAGGGAGAGACAGAGTCTTGGAAAAATCATCAGCATCATAAGGTCGTTTTCCATGACTCTCTCTCTCTCTCTCTCTCTCTCTCTCTCTCTCTCTCTCTCTCTCTCTCTCTCTCTCCAACCATCCCGATCGGCCTCAGCTCCTGAAAGATCCTCGGTGCATCATCCAGAATACGTACATACCTGATTGATGTAGGCTTTTGCTGGTCAGCATATACTGGTGTATCCAGGGAAGTGCCCGTGATGTAACGATTGTCATCGAAGGAAATCTTCACGGCGATATGTGTTCAAATCCTGAACGAGGCTGGTTGTATTTCAGAGGGCACTAATAACCTTGGGAAAGGTATGAATCAGACTATTATCACTTCAAACTATGGGTAAATAATAGGTTGGTCTAGGCTCTTCAAACTTGGTACGACAACTGGTCTAGAAGGAAAACTCTGAATTCAAACCAGTCAAACCCTGCTTAAGAAATTGACCTTTTGTCACATTCTGCTTGTGTGGAGGAATTAGTAAATACATACACTGTTGTGGCTATGTGTAGGTTTCTATGTGTAGGTGTCCACAGAAAGTCACTTATGAGTTCGTCCTTGCTTCTCCAGCAATGTTTCGCATCTTGTTTGTCTTACTCTGGTTTGTGTGATAGGAGGTAAGAGATCGTTCAGTTGCTTTTTAGAGAGATTCAGCTTCCAAGATATGTTCAAAATAGTACGCAGCATTCTTGTGTGGCTTCCATCTAGCTTTTTATCTTGAAGCGCTTGGTTAGAGCCCAAATAGTGCAGCCGTACAATAGGACTTATTCGGTTGCGGCTTTGAAGAATTTCACTTTATTTTATCGGACAACGTAACACTTGGCCTTTTGACCTGATGCCAACGTTCAATCTTCACCTTTGTATTCTACAAGAAACACGTATCACAGGCAACTTTACTTTTCGCAACCTTGAGAAGACGAATTCTGACAAACTAATCTTGTCGTGTTCACTCTCCGTCGCTGCCACCCGCTCTGTCCAAATGTCTCCTTTTATACTAGGTTTGGCCGAGATTTTCACACGTCACAACTCTCGTCTCGACAGCCACGAGACTCACAACCTCCAAATCGCGGCCTCAAGGACACTCACGCTTTCACCTCCTTTACAACTCGTCTCATGCCCGCCTCGAACTCGTCACATTTTACCTTCTCTGCTCCCGCCCACACACACAATATGCTACTCGCTGTCTCTTCGACCGACGGACCGTTGCTGGTTCCTCAAAAGTTTATGGGTTTTGCCGTTCGATCTCGTTACACAAGATATGTTCAAAACATTCTTGTGTGCCTTCCATCTAGCTTTTATCTTGAAGCGCTTGGTTAGAGTCCAAATAGTGCGGCCGTACAACAGGACTAATTCGGTTGCGACTTTGAAGAATTTTCACTTTATCAGTGAGATCTTATTTCCATAAGATCAATAATCTGTCAATAGCAGTCCATGCATTACCTTGACGTATATTTACATTGTTTTATGTAGATGAAATATTACTGTGAAGAAAAACCTCTTAAATAAGTAAACAAAACACAAAAAATATGAATAGAATGTATCATGAACGTGATTTTGTAACATACAGGCATAAAATAACCCTGGAGCTGTTGATATACCTTTAAAATCAACCAACCAATTAATAAATCATATTTTGTAAGACGTTTTTCTTTTTCTGAATATGTTTCTTTTAATTGGCCTAATTCATTCCTCTGTTTTTTGTTGTATTTTTTGGGGGGGTGGGGGTTGTGATATTTCAGATGTGTACTCATTAACCTTCTTCTGGTGTTGGATTTCTTCAAGCAGGGCAGCTGGTGCCTAGTGCCCATGAGAATTCAATTACAAATACGTTTTTTTTAAACGCTTACAAACTGAACACTAAATCCTGTTCAACCTGAATCTAAGCAGCGATGGCGTCAGTATTTCTCAGCAGTTATTAAAAAAAATATTTCGTGAAAATGATTCTAAAGGAGCTCTGAAGAACTAATAAGAAATTCCCTTTATACATAAAAGATTTTTTCTAATGTATTTGATGTAAGAATATTTTTGTAACAATAGGATTTGTATAATATATATATATATATATATATATATATATATATATATATATATATATACGTCAGTCTGAGTTCGAACCCTACCCAAGGATAGTTGTGTCTAGCCACACTGAGGAGCATGATATGCCGAAACACGTGTCTGTGGATGACTTATTAATTATTATTAATTATTAATATATATATATATATATATATATATATATATATATATATATATATATATATATGAAAAACTTCTTGCATCGAAAGATGATATTTATTTAGCCGAAAATTCAGTGCTAACAGGCCAGTTTAGCTCAATCGGCAGAGAACTTACCGTGGTAATCACAAGGTTCCTGGTTCGATATTGGTCCCTTCCAACTATAATGTGCGTATAAATAGCACATATTAGGCTATCTGATTTGTGCGGTAAAGTGGGGAGCTGACAGTAGGTGGCTGACTCAACCACAGCAAAAACAATCTCCCTAGCGCTAGCGAAAAGAGGATAGACTCCCTCGCTGTGCGGCTGATACCGACAATAGGCCACTCCGCCAACTTTAGTTATTTTACTTTTTTTACAGAGTTTTATTTTTGTTCACCAAACCAACGCCAATGACATGATTTATGTAAAAACAAAATATTGATACACAGAAGTTTGCGAGTCTTTTTTTAGTGTCTGGCGTCTTCTGTTGTTATTAAAATTTGAGAAAAGACATAACTTAAAACGCCACTTCGCTTAGCGTGGACATGAAGTCAACAGTGCATGTTTACTGAATCAGACTGAAAAAGTTAAAAATCTGAACTAAGGTATCAATGTATTAATTACATTGTAAAATCCGTATATGTAAAAGATAACTAAAGTTGGCGAGTGGCCTATTGTCGGTATGCAGCCGCACAGCGAGGGAGCTATCCTCTTTTCGCTAGCGCTAGGGAGATTGTTTTTGCTGTGTGAGTCAGCCAACCTACTTGTCAGCCTCCCCACTTTACCGCACAAATCAGATAGCCTAATATTGCTATTTTACGCACATTATAGTGGAAGGGACAATATCGAACCAGGAACCTTGTTGAATACCACGGGTAATCTCTGCCATTTGACTAAACTGGCTTAGCACGGAATTTTCAGGCTAAATAAATATCATCTTTCGATGCAGAAAGTTTTTCATTATATATATAATATATATATATATATATATATATATATATATATATTATATTAATAATTAATAATAATTAATAAGTCATCCACAGACACCGTGTTTCGGCATGATCATGCCCTCCTCCAGGTGGCTAACAACAACTATCCGTGGGTAGGGTTCGAACTCAGACTGACCGTATATTATCTTTCTTATATATATATATATATATAATATATATATATATATAATATATTATATATACACAAATCCTATTGTTACAAAAATATTCTTACATCAAATAATTAGAAAAAATCTTTATGTATTAAAAGGGAATTTCTTATTAGTTCTTCAGAGCCTCCTTTAGAATCATTTTTCACGAAATATTTTTTTTTTAATAACTGCTGAGAAATACTGACGCCATCGCTGGCTTAGATTCAGGTTTGAACAGGATTTAGTGTCAGTTTGTAAGCGTTAAAAAAAACGTATTTGTAATTGAATTCTCATGGGCACTAGGCACCAGCTCTCTGCTTGAAGAATCCAACACCAGAAGAAGGTTAAATGATACACATCTAAAGTATCACAACCCCCCCACCCCCAAAAAATACAACAAAAAAAAACAGGATGGAATGAATTAGGGCCAATTAAAAGAACATTATTTCAGAATTAAAGAAAAACGTCTTACAAAATATGATTTATTAATTGTTGGTTGATTTAAAAGGTATGATCAACAGCTCCAGGGGTATATTATTGCCTGTATGTTACAAATCACTTCATGATACCATTCTATTCATATTTTTTGTGTTTTGTTTACTTATTTAAAGAGTTTTTCTTCACAGTAATTATTCATCTACATAAAACAAGTAAATATACGTCAAGGTAAATGCATGGACTGCTATGACAGATTATTATCTTATGGAAATAAGATCTCACTGATAAAGTGAAAATTCTTCAAAAAGTCGCAACCAATTAGTCCTGGTTGTACGGCCGCACTATTTGGACTCTAACCAAGCGCTTCAAGATAAAGCTAGATGGAAGGCACACAAGAATGTTTTGAACATATCTTGTGTAACGAGGATCGAACGGCAAAAACCCATAAAAACTTTTGAGGAACCAGCAACGTCCGTCGGTCGAAAGACAGCGAGTAGCATATGTGTGTGTGGGCGGGAGCAGAGAAGGTAAAATGTGACGAGTTCGAGCGCAGAGACGAGTTGTAAAGAGGTGAAAGCGTGAGTGTTCCTGAGGCCGCGATTTTGGAGGTTTTGAGTCTCGTGGCTGTCGAGACGAGTTGTGACGTGTGAAAATCTCGGCCAAATCCTAGTATAAAAGAGACATTGGACAGAGCGGTGGCAGCGACGGAAGAGTGAACAACGACAAGATTAGTTTGTCAGAATTCGTCTTCTCAAGTTGCGAAAAAGTAAAAGTGCCTGTGATACGTGTTTCTTGTAGAATACAAAGGTGAAGATTGAACGTTGGCATCAGGTCAAAGGCCAAGTGTTACGTTGTCCGATAAAATAAAGTGAGAATTCTTCAAAGCCGCAACCGAAATAAGTCCTATTGTACGGCTGCACTATTTGGGCTCTAACCAAGCGCTTCAAGATAAAAAGCTAGATGGAAGCCACACAAGAATGCTGCGTACTATTTGACATATCTTGGAAAGCTGAATCTCTCTAAAAAGCAACGCTGAACGATCTCTTACCTCCTATCACACAAACCAGGAGTAAGACAAACAAGATGCGAAACATTGCTGGAGAAGCAAGGACGAACTCATAAGGACTTTCTGTGGACACCTACACATAGAAACCTACACATAGCCACAACAGTGTATGTATTTACTAATTCCTCCACACAAGCAGAATGTGACAAAAGGTCAATTTCTTAAGCAGGGTTGACTGGTTTGAATTCAGAGTTTTCCTTCTAGACCAGTTGTACGTTACCAAGTTTGAAGAGCCTAGACCAACCTATTATTTACCATAGTTTGAATAAGTGATAAATAGTCTGATTCATACCTTTCCCAAGGTTATTAGTGCCCCTCTGAAATACAACCAGGCCTTTCGTCAGGATTTGAACACATATCGCCGTGAAGATTCCGTCGATGACAATCGTTACATCACGGCACTTCCCTGGATACACCAGTATATGCTGACCAGCAAAAGCCTACATCAATCAGTATTACGTATTCTGGATGATGCACCGCAGGATCTCAGAGCTGAGGCCGATCGGATGGTTGGGAGCAGAGATAGAGAGAAGAAGAGAGAGATGAGAGAGAGAGAGAGAGAGAGAGAGAGTCATGGAAAACGACCTTATGATGCTGATGATTTTCCAAGACTCTGTCTTCTCCTCTCTCTCCTCTCTCTCCCTCTCTCTCTCTCTTCTCTCTCTCACACACACACACACACACACACCACACTCTCTCTCTCTCCTCTCTCTCTCTCTCTCTCTCTCTCTCTTTCTCTCTATTTTCGCACATTTGCATGGTATCAAATATTTCTATTTGATGCGAATCATTGAAAGCTTTCAAGCTGTTATTCCATTTAGTGATATCACACCCAGCTATATGGTTTTTACATGTATTCCTATCGACTGAAATAATTTGCAAATAGATCTATTTGACGCATAAATCAGACCCTAATATGTTTTACCATTCAAGGAAATTGAAAGAAAAGCAATGAAGGATACTCCTCTCTCATCAACTCCACAAATTATAGCATCAATATCATATACAGTTTAGTGATATACCCAGGAAAACCCTTTAGGAACGAGTATTACATCATGCGAGGATTACAGTTAGCGTATTCTAAGACACATCAAAAGAAGAAGAGTGTGACATTGTCATCAATTAACTCAAACAAGCCTTGAATACCAATAACAGCCAACTACAATATAATTGTAAAAAGGCTGAACCTGTCATCAACATAACCCAACATAAAACCAACCAACCAACCAACCAAGTCTCTGAATATTAAAAAAAAAACAATATGAGTCAATCTAAAAAATTCATACATGAGTAAAAGGTATATATCTAGGGTAAAACAATACATGGTGGATAAAGGAGCGTCGGATTAAAGACAGTTCTAAGTGACAGTTATCACTAAGCTGCAGGTTCAGTCCTGGTCAAGGGCGACAGTAACATAGAATTAGCAATTAACACAGCTAATACCTTTACCCGCTATGATTAGTGGCTATGAGAACAGGATACCCCAGTGGATTAATAATGGGTTTGGTTCAAAGTTCCGTGATGGCTCCCGATACGACAAGAAGGTTCCGAGTTCGAGAAGTCTCCCCGAGTCCAACAAAGAAATACCCAAAGGCCGAAATGCACTCCACGAAACGTTGTAGAATAACAATAAAGATGAGCACAATAGTCCAAATAATCCAAGCACAGATAGTCCAAATAATCCAAGAACCAACCAAGCATATAATGGCAAAAAAGACTGACACAGCATAACATAACCAAATAAGAGTTGAAATACCATAAAACCAACCAAACAGCCATTAATTGAATAAAAAAAAGACCCTGGAATATAATAATCCAAGAAAGCCTTGACATACCATAAAACCAACTAACAAACAAAAACCGACTGCCTTATTAAATCATGCATATCCTTGTTATTCTTCTATTTGATAACTTGGCGTTGCTGAAGTTGAAAAATCCAATAGTTTCAAATATTCTCATCATTAAGTCGGTTTGACATCATGAATTCCCATGATACGCTCTTGCCACTCGTCCTAATGCCCGTGATGGCAAGTCCTCAGCATGACATTCAGTGTCCCACTCATTCATTTTGCTGGTCATCACCCAATTGTGTGTTCATGTGTAGGTGTCCACAGGGACGTCACTTAATTAGTTTGTTCTTACTTCGCAACAGTGTCCAACATGTTTTCTTGTCTAATGAAGGAGATGCAGTTTGTGTATTCACCCTAGTAAAACATTCTAATTAAAACAGAGTAAGATGAGAGGCTTACAAATATAACTGTTAACATGTCTGATATTTAAGCCTTTTCTTGTAGATATATTGCTCTGACATCTAATTCCCCAATTATCATGTATTGAACTCTCAGCCAATTTAATATTTCGATACAAAAAAGTCCCGCATAGAATCATTTCCCACTACCAAACTAGGTTACTCATAATATACATATATATATAGATATATATATAATATATATAGATATATATATGTGTGTGGTGTGTGTGTGTGTATTTTGGCTTAGGAGAAGAGAAAGTCCTTTGTTGGAATTCCAGTTTTTCCTTCGAGACTTGTTGCCATTCAAACTTTGAAGAGCGCAGTCTGCCCCTACTACGCAAACTTTAGATGAAAGAAGAATAGTTGTATTCTTACCTTTTCTCAATCGCTATGTGGAAATGCAAACAGCTTCGTCTAGGATTGATCTCCTTTTGCGTTACCCATGCGAACCTGGCCTCCAACGAAGTCTCGTCGACAGGGAGAATGGCCGATCGAGTCTGGTACCTTTACTAGTGCGGATCAGGAATTTATTGCTTATATTTCGAAATTAATTTTATTTTAAAAATCCAATTATATTGTTCCAATATTTTCTGCCATTTTTCAAGCAATTCATATTATATTTTTCGAGAAATTATATTCTTCTTAAGCCTTCTAAAAAATCACAGTACCTTTTGAACTTCTTCAGGAAAATAAGGTTTATGTATCCAGAGAATTTTAAATTGATGGAATAAAATGGTAAAATGTAGCTCCAAATCTAAAGTAGATAAGCTAGTATTCTTTTTAATCAAAATTAGGCTTATACCAAACCGAACAATAGACAAAGCTGATTGTTATGAACTCCCATTTAGAAAAGATGTAAAAATACAATCTCGTCACCAATTTAGGGAACAAAACGAAGCGAAACACCACACACACACACACACACACACTGATGACATTGCGCATATGGAGTAAAATTGGCTCTGAACTAAAATTATATTTTAAAGTTTACTTGAGGCAAAATTTTGCAGGTGAAAGGAAAAAATGGCATGAAATTCAATATTAATTTGTAGTGCATATTTTTTGGAAACTATTTTAAGACACAATCTAATGTCTAATGATATCTATTTAATCTTATAAAGAATTCCGTGTTGAAGAAGGAAGAAGGAAGAAGAAGAAGAACAACAACACAACAACAACAACCAATAAAATATAAATAAAATAAATAATTAGAGGAATGGAAAATCACGATTAAAAAAAAATTGAAACCATCCAGACAACAACATTGTTAAGATCGGCTAAAAATACAGAAGAGTATGGAAGACCAGAAGAGACTTGTTGCAACGAGATTCGAGAGAAGACAATTGCTGGGTGTTGAAAAAATAAAGGAGTGAAATGATAAAATCATAAAATTAAATCATAATAGTAATAGAGTTGGAATGAAACTAATGCATTGTGCCTTCAGTGCGAAACCAAAGAGTGAAAGTTAAGGTAAATGAAAGATAGAAGTAGGAGAAAATGGGAAACTTGAGGACAAAGGCAATACAATTGTAGCCTGTGCCCTTGAACGGTCCCGAAAGCTTGGAAAAAGTACAAGAGGATGAAAATCATTAGAAGAATCGAGACTATACAGACCAAAGGCATTGTTAAGGTAGGGTAGAATATTGATAAGGGTCCTGGAGACCTGAGAAAGATATGGCTCCACTCAGCCAACCCAGTGAAGGACCATCAGCAAATGCTGTGGTGTGAAAAAACTAGCAGGATAAAGAAAATCAGATATAGAGTTTTAGATCTATATGAATTTAATAATGGACTATCATCAATCGAAAAATATAATAAAAGAAATGTAATAAAGAAGACGATCGTAAAATAAAATAAATACTCACAGTCATTAAATTTTTTCTCCTGTACGCTTAATAGCTCCTTAATATTGCATATCAACTGATAATAATCCTCTGGAAATATCATACTACTTTACAAGTTAAAAAAACCGGAAAGTGAAAATATATATATATATATATATATATATATAATATATTATATATATATATATATATATAATATAATATTAGTATATATGCATATTTTCATTTTGGCACAAGTTATCTTTTTACGCATATCTTCTTAAACGATTCACGTATATTTATTCTTTATAATTTTCAGGAAAAGGCTCTGTTTGTTCGGGTGTGTTTTGTGTAAATAATGTTTTCGTAAATATTCTCTTCAAATTAATCCCGTTTAATATGTAAAAAAATAAATTTACCGACGGACGATGTCTCTTTATATCGTTATTTGTCTCTGTATTGTTGTTCCATCTGTGTAGGTCGTTATAATTTGGCGTGTTTGAATTATGTTTGTATGTATATAAATACCTGTACCCGTGTAATAAAATTTTGTTTTTAGTTTGTCTTAAACGCACGCTGTTGTTTTTTACATGGTGGAAATGCCCTATGACGACCAACTAAATGTACGAAAACAATAAGTCTTGAACATTCTATCTGTGAACATTATAAAGAATAAATATCGTTATGTCTTAAAAAACATAGTCTAATTATACAACACACAACACACACACACACACACACACAACACATACATATATATAATAATATATAATAATATATTTATAATATATATATATATACCTTAAAGTGTTCACAGTTAGTGCGTATTTTATTAAAGTATCCAAAATATCAAAACTGATTTATTAGATATGTTGATTCTAAACCTTACCCGCACTGATTTGTAACCCAAATAATCAGAACACGCCATCATACACACACACGCGGGCGCGCGCGTAAATATACTCACACACTTATACATTTTACGAGGCAGATGTGAGTTAGGAATCATCTTCATCTCGAATCTTTAAATGCGTCTCCAAATCGTTCTTCATCCAACACATCATTCCCTGTCCCCAGCCACAAGAAAGGAAGACAATGGACCAACAATTCATTCATTGGGCTTTCAAAAACTCTGAATATTTATTTCTGACTTACGTTGTAGTTTTATTCCGACCAACCTCCACCAACTAAACTTT
>CM042161.1:85305561-85340042 GCA_023376005.1 Doryteuthis pealeii | reverse complement strand
AAAAAGAGAGAGATTAAGCAGTGGGGCAGACTGGTGCCTAGTGCCCATGAGAATTCAATTAACAATACGTTTTTTTAAAACGCTTACAAACTGAACACTAAATCCTGTTCAACCTGAATCTAAGCAGCGATGGCGTCAGTATTTCTCAGCAGTTATTAAAAAAAATATTTCGTGAAAATGATTCTAAAGGAGCTCTGAAGCTAAATAAGAAATTCCCTTTTATACATAAAAGATTTTTTTTCTAATGTATTTGATGTAAGAATATTTTTGTAACAATAGGATTTGTGTATATATATATATAATATATATAATATATATATATATATATATATATATATACGGTCAAGTTCGAACCCTACCCAAGGATAGTTGTGTCTAGCCACACTGAGGAGGCATGATATGCCGAAAACGTGTCTGTGGATGACTTAATTAATTATTATTATTATTAATATATATATATTATATATTATATATATTATATATATATATATATATATGAAAAACTTCTTGCATCGAAAGATGATATTTATTTAGCCGAAAATTCAGTGCTAACAGGCCAGTTTAGCTCAATCGGCAGAGAACTTACCGTGGTAATCACAAGGTTCCTGTTCGATATTGGTCCCTTCCAACTATAATGTGCGTATAAATAGCACATATTGGCTATCTGATTTGTGCGGTAAAGTGGGGAGCTGACAGTAGGTGGCTGACTCAACCACAGCAAAAACAATCTCCCTAGCGCTAGCGAAAAGAGGATAGACTCCCTCGCTGTGCGGCTGATACCGACAATAGGCCACTCCGCCAACTTTAGTTATTTTACTTTTTTTACAGAGTTTTATTTTTGTTCACCAAACCAACGCCAATGACATGATTTATGTAAAAACAAAATATTGATACACAGAAGTTTGCGAGTCTTTTTTTAGTGGCTGGCGTCTTCTGTTGTTATTAAAATTTGAGAAAAGACATAACTTAAAACGCCACTTCGCTTAGCGTGGACATGAAGTCAACAGTGCATGTTTACTGAATCAGACTGAAAAAGTTAAAAATCTGAACTAAGGTATCAATGTATTAATTACATTGTAAAATCCGTATATGTAAAAATATGTACACATGTATATTTGACCCCTAAATTTTGGTTGAACCCTTTCAAGGAAACACTTGATATAATCAACCTATATATGTATATATATATAGTTGGCAATATTCATGAACACAGAGTGCTCCGTATCGATGATAGAACAAATATAGATATACATTTGTATTGCATAGACACAATTCAATGTGGTCTGGTTTTTATTCACGCGATAATCAAACCAGGTGTCTCCCTTCTGCTGGATATTTCTTTAGTGCGTGGGTTTAAGCGACACACAACTGCTGAACATTACTGTTACAACTAAACAAATTTCTATTTCCTATTGGATGCCGGATATCTGAAACTTTCTGTAAGATTTACTTGATACAAATGCTATCCCTGTTTATTACATGCCAAAATTTTCCGTAGATTTGTCGAAGTCGATGAATTGTTGTACTGAACTCTAAATCAAAATTCAGTCTTTCATTGAAAAGGGGAAAATTTGTAATACCAAACCGCATAAATAAATATTAAGGATACAATCTGAAACGTTCCTTACTTTCTTTACTGATACTTTAATTACAAGTTCAATATCAAAGCTGAGATTTGATAATTACAAAGAGAACGATGTATTTGTGTCATACTTAAACGGTACAGGAAGGGGAAATGCGCCTGTAAATACAAGAATAGTTCACCAGTATCTATATAACTGAAGACAAAATTGATGTCAATATCCAAGGCGATTTGTCCGTATGATAAGCGGCTAAGTTGCTTTGAAACCAAGGGTAACAAACAATTTTTAATTGTATAAAATTTCATAACTTACACAGACACACAGACACACAGACACACCCCCACACACACACATAATATATATATATATATATATATATATATATATATCAATTGTAATAATAAAGAAACAAGCTGGACCAGTGGATATACTCCAGTACGAAAATTCAATAATTACAACATTTGATATATTTACTTAAATTCTATTAAAAATGCTGCAATTTGTAAACTCTCTCTCTCTCTCTCTCTCTCTCTCTCTCTCTCTCTCTCTCTCTCTCTCTCTCTCTCTCTCTCTCTCTCTCTCTCTCTTTCACTCTTGCTTTTTTCCCCTTCTTTTCATCTCTTCATTCGATTGAAACCGTTTAGTGTTATCACTACCTCGCCCTCCCCCCTTCTCTCTTTTTTTTCTTTCGGATTATATTTTTCTGTGAAGTATGTCATTTTTCTTCCCTTTGTTTCTTCATAATAAAAACGGAATGGTCCATTATTTAGCTGTGTTGACGACACTGGTAAGATATAAGAATTTGGCGGATAAGCAACACCAGATAATCAGAATGAGTATTAGTAGCAACCTTTCTACTCCCGGTGAAACCGGGTACCAAAATAAAAGTGTCAACCACGCGAACTCACTGTAAATGCGAGAAACGATTACATGTCAGTAATGAATTTAAAATATTGTCAGGTATTACTTAGAACATGGGTAGTTTGTAATTGCCATGGTAGGGTGGTTTCCCATTTTATAGACCTCCAGAATAGGGGCCTCATCCCTGGATATAGTTTCAGCTTATATAAAAGGCTTTTAAAATTCCGTCCATAAATGTATTTCTTGCAATATTGATTACAGCACAATTTAGTTCAACTAGCATAATGTTCCAGTTTTTAATTCTTAATCCCAAGAGATTATTTTTGTTCAAATAATTATGAGTAGGACTGCATCTAATAAATCCGAGTTTTAATTTTATTTTCTTTAGTTCAATGATCTCCGGTAAATTTCCACCAAACCATCATCCAATTAGTCATGTTCCCGCATCTTTAACTCTCCAAAATCTTTGATTCTCTCGTATCTTTCACTCTCCCGTATCTTTCACTCTACCCGCTTCATTGACTCTCCCTTATATTTGACTCTCCAACAAAAATGAACAATCCATACACTAGAAACCATCTACTGATAATTTGAATTTGGATAAATTTGCTATTTTCTTTTTTATATTAAACTCGTTCTACGTCCATATCCAATCTGTCTCCATTTGCTGATATGCAATTTCTCAAAAAGCTTTTTTTTTTTGCTTCATCTTGTAAATGTGCTTTTAACAAAATCGATTAATATTTATATTAATGCAATAAATACAAAGCAAGGCATATCTTATTTCAATATTAATCTTGTTTCAATATTAATAATAATAATAATAATAATAATAATAATGATAATAATAACAATATTGATAATTATTATTATTATTATTATTATTATTATTATTATTATTATTATTATTATTATATTCTTTGTGAGTTTTCCAAACAGCAGTAATTGATGGACTTTACTGAACTCCGAGTGACAGCAAGTTTCCTTAATCAACCAGAACTCTTCTGATTATTTTAGCTGATCATCGCAGACATGCAGTCTGTACTATCTCAATTCTTCCTTGCATGTCTCGTTCAGCCAGTATCCAACTACGAGTACTATCACCGTTCCTTCTTGATCTTAAGCTCTTATCAAAGTTACTATTATTATTATTATTATTATTATTATTATTATTATAGTAGTAGTAGTAGTAGTAGTAGTAGTAGTAGTAGTAGTAGTAGTATAGCGCTTCTGCTATAAGGCCAATGAATGGTCCTTAAAAACGTAACAGTAGTAATGAAATTTTGTGTTGTGTGCGTTATTCTTGTCATAAAACTCGACTACAAACGACTTTTATCTGATGTATGTCCTTGGCATATTTGAAAATATATTTCTAATTGGAAAGAAATCCGTGAAGTAAGAAATTTACTGTTTGAATACTACTACTACTACTACTACTACTACTACTGCTGCTGCTGCTAATAATAGTAATAATAATAATAATGATCCTTTTTCATAACCAATATATAGCCAATTGATTATTTACGGTAGTATAGAATTCTAAATATAATTCCGAGTCATGCAAAATACCCGAAAAATAATAGACAAGGTTTGGCATTTACCTGACCTTGTTACCTAATTTCTAATTAGTCAATCCACTAGTGAGAACAGGAAGCAGATTTAGCGATTCTGATTTACCTGGGTGATTGAAGGAGGCAAACGTAAATGGCGTCTCTCCAGCAAGTTATTTCTCCCCACGCATGTTGGTTGACTTGTGGTTTAAAATAAAGACTTCAAAATATCCCAAGCCTTAAATTCATTTATAAGAACAAGAAAAGAGACAAAGATGAAGAAACGCACAAGTCCAATCCAATTAGATCAGACGAGTGGAATCAGCTCATATAGTAGAATACAGAAGAGACATCATAGATGAATTGACGATCTGGCTGGTTAGGAACATTAGAATATAGAGATGTTTGAAGGCAATGCAACAACATTATAATAATAATAATAATAATAATAATAATAATAATAATAATAATCCATCCCAGGCGACCAAAATGAAGGAAAGCGAAAAGAGAGACAAATACCTCGACCTTGCCAGAGAACTGGGAAAATTGTGGAACATGAAGGTGAAGGTTGTACTAATTGTAATTAGTGCCCTTGGAACGGTCCGTAAAGCTCTTGAAAAGAAGTTGGATGAATTGGAAATAAGAAGAAGAATCGAGACCATCCAAACTACAACACTGTTAAGATCGGCTAGAATACTCAGAAGAGTCCCGGGGGCTTGACGAGACTTGCTGTCACAGCCCCAGAGAACCACCAGCTACGACAGGTGTGAAAATAATAATAATAATAATAATAATAATAATAATAATAATTGTTATTTTATTATTATTATTATTATTATTATTATTATTTTATTATTGCAGCTGCCTGGATGTGCTCAATTCTTGCTTAATTTCCAATACGTTCAATCATTTTTCATGCGCTTAGGAACCGTCCAAATTGATATTAGGGTTATCCTCAAGTTATACAATTTTTTTAGACATTTACCAAAGTCCAAATATTAGTCTAACTCTTTATTTTCTATTTCGATATATCTTTCTCTCAAGAAAATTAGGAATCAGATATAAAATACATCCACGAAATACATCCAGAAAAATACACCTGTAAAGGAAACTTGAGTACCAACTTTTATCTCACATCGTTACAGTTTTTGGGCATTAAATAACCCACAGGGTTATTATTATAACATTACATAAACCAATCCGAACCAAACCAAACCAAATGGAGTTAATGTAAATTATTTTTTACTAATTTGAAGATTTTAAGAACTTAAAACAGAAAAGTTTATCAAAATGATTTGTTTCGGAATCAAATGACTTGAAAAGGGTTGATGACAAACCAAACCATTTTTTTTCATTTTTACTCTCTGGTTGGCAGATTCTATACGTATTTTTTCTTGGGGGAACTTTCGTTTGTGATTATACTATTTGGTAGAATGTTTGGTAGAACAATTGAACAGTGGATCACCTTAGCCCCTTCCCGTTGATCCTTGTCTTTTACCCCTCTGTGCTAGATTACTACATTCGTTTATTATGTCTCCACACATCATACACCTGCTATTCTGTTGCCTTCTATCTATTTTTGTTTAGATATAGATTATTTTTATATCATTATTTTGTGCTGCAGTTATGAGTGATTCAGTATCTCTCTTAAGGTCTCCCTTTCTTAGCCATGTTCAGGTCTTCTCATGTACAATCTCTCCAGTTTTTCACTTGAAATATCCCTATAATTGTTTTTCATCCCATTTCCGATTCCTAGTTTTTGTCGTATTTCTGTATGTCCATACGTTGCAGTTGCTGTTAGACTTTCTTTGCTCTTTTTATTTTATTCACGCGTCCTTGAATTGATGCTACTACACAATCAGCATGCTGGCAATACCACTTCTTCCTTTTTTTCTTGATACATATATTCTGTTGATATCATCTCCCGAGTGTAATGCCTTCTGCATTGTCATCGGTTTCCCTGTCATTTGGTATATCAGTTGGAGTTCCTCTCTTGTCACATTAAAAAAAATGGTCCAGACTCTCTTAAAAGAGGAACAGCTCAGGTGTTTATTCCCTTGTGGGGTGTTTGATGCAAATTTTGGTTTCACAAAGTTTTTATTATTATTTACTCCTTTTGAGTTTTCACATCAGCATTAGCTGATGGTCTTTCACTGGAGTCTGAGTGGCATCAAGTCTTCTCAGGTCTCCAGGACTCTTCTGAGTATTCTGGCAGATTACAGCAGTGCAGTGTTCTGAATGTTTTCAATCCTTCCTCTGATTTCCAGACTTTCCAAATACTTTTCCAATCCTTTTGGACCGTTCCAAGTGCACCAACTACAACTGGTATCACTTTCACTTTCATATTCCATAACCTTTTCAGTTCTCTGGCAAGGTCCAGACATTTGTCCATTTTTTCGTTTTCCTTTAGCTTCACTCTGTGATCTGCTGGAACTGCAAAATCCACCAGTTGACAAGTTTTTTCTTTTTTGTTTATCAATACTAGGTCTGGCCTTCTTGCTGGGATGAGGGGATCTGTTTTTATCTCAAAGTCCCAGAGAAGTTTATGCATTTCGTTCTCAAGAACATATTCTGGTTTATGCATATACCATTTTGTTGTATGGTCAAAATTTAATTTTTTGCATAATTCCCAGTGGATCACCTTTCCAACCCAGTCGTGCCTAGTTTTTTACTCCCGTTGTGCTAGTTTGCTACATTCGCATAGTACATGGTTTACAGTCTCATCTCTGTCACCACATAGTCTACATTTACTATTTTGGTGGGTCTTATCAATTTTACTTTGATATAGTTTTGTCCTTATGGCATTATTCTGTGCAGCAATTATTAGTGATTCAGTTTCTCTTTTGAGGTTTCCTTTTCTTAACCATGTCCAGCTCTTTTCATGTGCAACCTCTCCGATTTGCCGTTTGAAGTGTCAATATGATTGTTTTTCTTCCCATGTGTGTTTTCTAGTTTTTGATGTTTTTTCTGTTTGTCCATATGAAACATCTACTTTTATTGGCTGCCATAAGTAATCTGTCTTTGCTCTTTTTTGTGTAGTCTTCGAGTTGTTGGATTGTGGCCTCTACGCAGTCCTCTATGTTGGCAATACCTCTTCCCCCTTCCTTTCTGGATACATATAGTCTATCTCTATCGTCTCTCGGGTGTAGAGCCTTATGCATGGTCATTGATTTTCTAGTCCTTTGGTCAATCTGTCTGAGTTCTTCTTTTGTCCATTTTAAGAATGTTCCAGAGTATCTTATAATGGGGACAGCCCAGGTATAAATTCCTTTGATCAGATTTCTGCTGTTGAGTTTGGTTTCTAGGAGTTTTCTTGTTCTCCTGAGGTATTCTTTTTTAATTTTTCCTTTCATTTCTGCTTGCTTGATATTGTCCGCTTCTAAAATTCCTAAGTATATGTAACTTTCATTTTCATTTATTATTATTATTATTATTATTATTATTATTATTATTATTATTATTATTATTTAAATCTTGTTGATTTGTATTCGTATGAGTATTTTAGAATAACTAGCAAGCATCTTTACTCTCTGGGCATAGGCATTTAAGGTTTAATGGTATGAGATATGTTGAATTAGAATGACTAACAAAATTAGATAAGAATGCATATAAAAAGGTTTAAATTATTTTAATTATAGGTTAACTGGTTTCTATATAAAATCACTCATAGGATTGATTTTAATACGTTGGAGAATAAGACAATGATATTAGAGATCAATAAAACCAAGTAATTATTTATTAAAACCAGTTTTGTTAAAACTAGTAGGAAAATTAACCATACCTATATTATGTAAACCTTTATTTATTACTGATATATAAAACATTACAGAATTTTAAACGCACTAATACCATGGGCTAGTTCAGATTTTCATAGAGACATCGTTAATAAATAAGATTTATTAAATGCATTAATGATTTTTTATATGTTAGATACTCATTAATAAACTTACGCAATTCCTGAGGGTATTGTGACGTAAAAAGTGATATAGTTTCGGTTACAGAACAACCCCGAATCTCCATTATAATAAAATAAGTGCTTTATGTATCATTTAATTATTTAACATTACTATTTTATTGTAAGATTTTAACTTATAACTCATTTGAATTTGTTAATACGTTTTAATATCTTAAATACTTCATGTATGTAAGCTTACGTGTTTTAAGTATGATTAAAGTTTAAAGGAAATGAAAAAATAGTTCAATTCTGTTGTTATATTTCAGCGAGAAATATTGTGGAGAGTGGTTGTCAAGGGCAGGTGTTTAGCGAAATGTTTTAAGAATTAATTCCATAATTCGCTTCGTCTGCTGACACACAATTTAAAAAAAACAAAACAAAAAACATGTGTGTATGTATTTTATTTAGCTAAATATTGCATTGCACGTACTCAAATGACGTTGGCGGAGACAAAGACGAAAGAAAGAGAAAACAAAAGAGTTCACTTCAGGGAAAAGGAACAGACAGGTGGTCACAGAAAGATATACCGCTCATTTTAATATTGATGTTTCATCCTCCTTCATGACTATTCTCAAAACAAATAGAAATGAAGTGGTATTCCCAAAAAGACGATGGAATTTTCAAATCCTAGGCCTACTCTCAATGGAGAGGGAGTAGTTTCTCGACCACGATATCGTTATTGTCCTCTGCCGTTTACTCACTCATCACGAGAGTTCGCAGTTAGTCCCGAACTTGATCACCAGGTTCTCCATTAGTGGACAGAGCCAACTACACTGCCGGGCCCCGCTATCTCTGGTGGTGGGATGAGGTCACTAAATTACATAAATATGTTTATTCCTTCCCGCTTTAACGTGACGAATGCCAAATTTGGGGATCAAAGGTTTTTTGGTTGTTAAACGTTATTGATATGGAGATTTTCTCGTCAATTTTAACTTGAAAACTATGTTTTCTTATCTTTTATATTAATATTTTTTAAGTTAAAATTGAGGATTAGAATCAACATATCAATAACGGAAAAGGTGCCGGGCGCATAGGTCAAGAAAAAGATAATGCTTAGAATATTATTAAAGTAATTAGCAGGACCTGTGCATATATCACAATGCTATTTCTAAATAGTTCAATATGTAAAAAGTATAATACTCTCGATTTAACTTTCTCATCCTTTTTTTCTTTCTTTCCTTCTTTTCATCTTTTCCTTATATTCGTTTGAAACGGATTAGTGTTATCGCTTCTACGTGCTCAATCACTCTCTATATCTTTCCCTTACTCTCTTTCTTTCTTCCTAATTATATTTTTCTGTGTAGCATGTCCTTTTTGTCCGTTCTTTCTTTATAATATTATATGGTCCATTGTTTACCTTAGGTGACGACGCTCATAAGAAATAAGAATTTGGCGGGTAAGTATCACCAGATAATCACGATTCACATTTTTGCGTTTTATCTTTCAGGGAGTGTTGCAAGATGATCACGGTCGTACAATTAAGGAGCACGAGTATTAATATATAGATTGTATTCAACTATTTATATTCAAATTTTAGGGCCGGTTTAGTTCAGTCGGCAGAGTGTGCGGCTGGGAAACTCAATGTTCCTGGTTCGATACGAACTCAGCGTATGAAAAGCACAGGATCTGTGCGGTAAAGTAAGGAGCTGATGGTAGGCGTGGCGCTCGGTCACAGACGCTAAAACAATCTCCTTGGTTTAGTGAAAAGGGGATAGACTCCCACGATGTCTGGCTGATACCGACTTTATCCACCATCCCCCGACGACTTTACTTTTTACTTTACTTTATTCATCTATAAACAATAGAATTTTTTTGTGTGTAGGAAGTTTCATGCACAAGGTATTATTTGAAAGTGACAGACCTTGAAAATTCAAAATTGTTTACCCGCATTGCACTTGCAAAACAAAGAGTTATGCAGTTAAAATATCGGTTGTTTTCATTGCTCAGAAAAGATCTCAGATTCCAGCAATTCATAATTTTTTAAAAAATCCCTCCTTTTCCCACCAAACACATTTCGTATTTTTAACCCAATTAAAATTCGTTTACGTTCAGATGACAAAGTCTGCTATGGACGGAGATAATATTTTCTCCTGGAGAATTCGCGAAATAAAATCACATTTTATGACCAATGATTTTCTTGCATTCGTAATTTCTGCATTTTATCATTTAAAAAAAAATTAAACTCCCGTCGTTAGCTTTACGACAGCGAGTATCGGTAATAAAAATTAAGAATAGTGAGATTTGAACTCATTTCCCCTTTCGCATCACCGAAGTTGGGTTTTCTGTATCAGCTGCTTTACTACAATGTTTCAAAGGAAGTGGTATTTCAGCTAGCCAAATAACCCCTACATTGGCGCCGCTTTTCATATATATATATATATATATATATATAACTACAATTGGTATAACTTTGACCGTCACATTTTTATCAATTCTCTGGCAAGATCCAGATATTTGCCCATCTTTTCGTTTTCCTACAGTTTCACCCTGTGGTCTGCAGAAATTGCAGAATCCACTAGTTGGCAAGTTCTTTCTTTTTTGTTAATCACCACTATGTCTGGTCTCCTTGCTGGGAAAAGGTGATCCGTCTTTTTTTTCGAAATCCCATAGAATCTTATGCGTTTCCTTCTCAAGAACAGATTCGGGTTTATGCATATACCATTTTGTTGTATGGCCAAATTCATTTTTTTCTTCCCAACCCAGTCGTGCCTAGTTTTGTATTCCCGTTGTGCTAGTTTGCTACATTCGCATAATGTATGCTTTACAGTCTCATCTCTGTCACCACATAGTCTACATTTTCTATTTTCTTGGGTCTTATTAATTTTTGCATTGAAATAATTTTTCTTTATGGCAATATTTTGTGAAAACCATATAAGTGTATACGGATTACATATATTAAATAGGAATATTTGAACAGATATAACTGGGTGCATTTCCTGTTATCAGATAGTAATATTTGAAACCATACCGCCGTGTTAAATATATTCACATTAAGAATAGTTACTTGAAGCTATATTTGTTTACAGATAATTACTATCATTGAATCCATATTGCAAATGCAGCAATTGCAATGGAGACGTGCGTTTTGTAATGGTTATCGTCGAAGAAAACGGACACGACAAGGACTAGACAAGGGTGTTGGCATTTCCCGTAACGATAATAGCTTTATAGTAGAGTAGCCTGGACTCTTTAACTTTCATTAGGCAACCGGTCTATGCGAAAGACAACTTTGTCTAAACTCCGCTTAGGAAAATTACATTATGCCACATCCTACACGTGTGCAGGGTTTGGTAAATCCATATAGTTTCTGATAAAAGGAAAATACTCACTTGGCATTAAATAACCCTACGATTATTAACATTAAACCAACCAACCGACGTTTGTGTTATTGATTTTTGATCGAGTTGATGTAAAACCGATGTTTAAATCAACAAGTTATTTGCATCTGTAACATTGACTATAATAGTTTCGGAGCCATCTTGAAAAAGAATTATAGTTTGTTTGAACAGAACTCTTTGAACAGACATCTGTTCGAAAAGTCACCACTTATATTTGTAGACTCTACCAAGTAGCAGAAGCTAGATTGACCAATAAAAAAATGACAAAAATGTATTTAATGTCGTTGATAAGTAGTCTTAAAATTATTTGCTGAATGGATTCCCTCCCAGAATGAACGCCTACAGACAAGGAGTAACTGATACTGTAATGTTTTTATCAAGGAACACATACAACTTTATACCACAAGGAATATCCACTGAAATTACACTCAATACCAACAGCGGAACTAAAATGCCTAAAACAGAAGTTTATTTGAAAGATGGTTTGGAAACTCTTAGAGATGGCCGTCTTGAATCATCAACCTATCAATAATCGTGGAATCCAAATTGTCAGTGCATGTTTCTCAATTTCTCTCATAACCGAGGCCAAATGACAACATTTTCGTTTGCTCATCCTTTCGTCGACAACTTTGGAAATATGCAGAGCGTCTACTTATCGCTGTAAAAGACGATTTAGAAACCCGGGAATATGACCAGCCTAATATATCATCGCATTAATGATCAAGAGAACCAAAATGTAAAACCTGTAAAACCTTTCTTTGACAACTTTTTAGAGACTGTCACTTTCGAATCTATTAATATAATAATTAAATGTAAGATCCAGTTAAAGAAATTTAAAACATAATTCTTCACGTAAGGAATTCAGACAAAAATTACTTTTGTTGATTGTTTAGTAGACCAGTTATTTCATTTTACTAATTATCTACTTTACTATGTTAAATATACTAGCAAAAATATACACACTCCATACGTGTGTATTTAGATATTAATGTAATGAAATATATTAAATTAGAAAGACCAACAAAACTAGAATATGAAAAGATTACACTTATTTTTTATTTTATCTTATTTTAATTGATTTCTTCATAAGATTATACGTGGGGTTGCTTTTAATACGTTTGAGAACATAATAATATAAGAAATCAAGTAATTATTTATCTGACGTGGTTTTGCTGAAACCAGTATGTAAATTGTCCACAGTATATACTATGTAAATCTTACCCCACATTGCAGGAATTTAAACACCCTAATAACATGAGGCAAATCTTACTCAGCGAAATTGTAATAGTAGACATTATTGATTGAAATGATGATATATAATAATCATCGAGAATATAACGTAAAAATTAAGGGAATTCTGATGTCAGAGGTGACATTATTTCGGTTACCGACAGATAGACACCTAATCTTTATTATAAGAAGATTAATATATCGGGATTAGAGCGTTTTATACGCGGGAGAGTTCAAGTTGAGTTAAAACAACATGTAATTTAACAGCGGAACGCGGGGGCAATGTTAATATTTGCACCATTAGTCAAAGCATTTCATGGTAATATGCAAACAAATGTTTAATTTTAGTAAAATAACTAGGGCAGTAAGTTAAAATCATCAATCAATGATACAAAATTTGAAAATTGTAAAAAATAAAGAAAGAAAAAAATAAGGAAAGTAACAACAAAAACCAATGTGTCATTTAAGACCGATTAACAAACATCAAAAGTGTTACATCTTGTTTAAATATCAAACAGAAAAGCTCATCAGTGCATAAAAAATTCATGAATTATTAATGGAGTCCATCTGTCTTAAATGAATCGGATTTTCTTTAACACACCAGCAATTATGATGGATAACGTGTGTTGTGTAAAAAACAACACAATAAAAATAGTCAGTATGAGCACAAACGCTGGATGCGGATGAGAAACAGAAACATAAATTGAAACTGCATAATCCACCGATGGAATTTGAGGTTTTTAATAAATCCTACATATGATAATAAGGGTTCTGTGTCTGTCAGTCTGTAACTGAAACTAAGTCACTGCGTAGTACTAAATTAAGTCACTGCCCTCAGAAATTGCGTAGGTTTATCAATGAGTATTTAATATATAGTCAAAATCATTGATATATAGAGTAGAATAAATCCTATTTATTAATAATGTCTCTATGAAAATCTGATTTACCACAAAACAGCCCATGTTATTAGTGCATTTACCATCCTGCAATGTGTCTTATATAAGACACATTGCAGGATGGTAAATGCACTAATAACATTACGAAATAAAAGTTTGCATAAAATATGGTGTGGTCAATTGGATACTGGTTTTAACAAATATTTTTAATAGTTAATTACTTAGAGTTATTGATCTATGATATTATTGTTTCTCTAGCGAATGAAAATTAATCCTATGAATGAGTTTATATAGAAACCAATTAAAATATAATGAAAATAAGTGTTATGTTTTTATATGCGTTCTTATTTAATTTCGTTTGTGTTTCTAATTTATTATATTTTATTTCATTAAAATTTAAATACGCATATTCTTGCTAGTTCCACTAAGAAATTACCCCGTTTGTTTGGTACCAGATAAATAATAGAAAATATGTATTTTATACACGATACAATTCGAAATATGGGTCTCACAGTTGTGCTGAACGGTTATCTGGGACAGGTTTCACGGTGAAATCATTTCGGGAAGAGCTAGTGTACTGAGCATTCACTTTAGACAAAGACTAAAATCATTTAAGATCAATAAACAAAAAACTTTTGTTTATTTTTTTAAAAAGGATGTTGTTTCGCTATATTATTCTTAATCGGAATTTTCGTTCGTTTTTCTTGCTTTTCCATCTTTCGTCGTGATCCCCACCCGATTGCACGTGACCTCACGTTGTTTCTTACTCGTGAGATAAATAACAAATACACTAATTATGTGTACAAAATTCTTTATTATAACTTTATGAAGACCTCTTCGCGCGAATTCCTGACAGTACGTGTCGGGAAACAGGCACCTGGCCATAGATGGAAAATGATGTCCACGTTCTCTGCTAGCTAATTTTTTAAATTCTGGAACCCCTCGGTCACCTGACTAAGATTATCCAACCACAACTAAGTTCTCAAATGATTCCTGGGTCATCACTCGTCAATCAAACATATTTGACAACAATGGTTTACTCCCCTGGGACAACTATTTTGAATCTTTTATTTAAGACCTTTCACATAATAAAGTTAATCCATTATCCAATGGTGTATTCCCTATTAGCGTGAGGCCTGTCGCGGTAATTTATATGAAAAGGAGGGAGTCATCAGTCAGTCTGTCTGTCTGTCTGTCTCTGTCTCTGTCTGTCTGTCTTTCTGTCTGTCTCTTTCTTCTTTTTAGATAAAAAGTTGATACAAATGAACTTTAGAATATGAAGCGAGTTTACTCCCAATGAAAATTGAATCGTGACAACTCAAGTCTTTCTACAGCAGAAATGAGAGAGAAGCTCAAAATTCACTTTGTTAGACTGCGAGGAGCTTTAATGCTAAAATGTATATATCCTATTGGAATCATTCCCATGAAAATACTTGATAGACAAGCGATAGCAAGAAGAACGTGTGGCACCACGGGGATGACGTGTGATAGATCAGAAGGAAAGAACATATCTAAATAAGATGAACAGGAATTAGAGTTTATTGGATTAATCTTCTCTTGTCTCTAGATATTTCATTGTTTGGGTTCAGAACGTATTCCCTTCACGTTATATATATATATATATATATATATATATATATATATATATATCACATACACACACACACAATATATATATATATATGTATATATGTATCTTTGAATATAAATATATATTATATATATATACCACACATATATATATATATATTGTGTGTGTATATATCTTTGAATATATCACACCACACACACACACACACACACACATATATATATATATTATATATATATATATATATATATATATATATATATATATATATGTGTTCATAAAGTCGTAAAACCTAATGACTCACGTTGTGCAAATGATAGAATCATTTAGTAAAAAACATTTGAAAGTACAACTCTTCTGGTTTTATTTTTTATGTACATTTTAATTATTTTCAACATGACTTCCGTCTTTGTTTTTACATTTTAAATCTGCTGTATGACTTTATAGACACTGTGCATATATATGTATATATAATATAGTTCTTTTTATTTTGTTTCATTGTTTTTGCTAGGTCTGCCAGAATGAATGTATACTATCAGTAGCTTCTGTCTAAGACTAGAATGTTATTCTTCGCCATTATCTGCCAACTATCAAACTGTAAGATCGGTATTTGTCGAATCATAATTAAATATGTTACACATAAAATCTAAATTTAATTCAAGAAATGTTATATTTTAAATAATTATATATATATATATATATATATATATATATATATATATATATGTATATATCAAATATTTATCGGGGTGGCTTAAATTCGTCATCAGCCAAACAATGAGGGGGTCTATCCTCTATTCACTTGTGCTAGACCAAGCGGGTTGTTTTTGCGTCTCAGATGGAGCGCCACACCTACCACCAGCTCTTTATTTCACCGCACAGATCCCTCTTATCCTCAAACGCTGAATTGGCGAGGCCGGTGTCAAACCAGGAAACTCGGACGATCTACCGACTGAACTAAATTAGCAATGGAAATTATATATCTACTTAAATTACCATGACTAGAAGATCCAGCAAATACCATGTGTGATATGGCTCTAGAGGTGACCTTGTCCTCTGTACTCTTACGGATGTAGCTACAATGTTATGTGGTTGAACGTATATCATGACAAGTTAATTTAGTGATCCTCGAGTGTGGCGTAGTCTGGTGGCTCCGTGGTAGAGTTTCAGCTCTCAGGTTGCTGCTTTGATCTCCAGTGGGAGAGATAACGGCATATACTGCTTATGAGACCTGATAGGTTCAAACCGCTGTCCAATATTTCCGTATGTCGCATGATGTATTTATCTGATTTTCTAAACGTGGTAATTTAACTTTATGTATGCATCCGTATTCCATGTTCGTCAAAATAATTATCTTTCTTTCAACTTTTATATCATTTATTGAGCAAAATGTTTTAATTCGTTAGTATTGAGTTCTATATTCATTTTGTTCTTTGTTTAATCAGTCGTTCCCCCATGACCAACATGCGATACAAGGTAATTTTTTAATGAAGTACAACTGGTTTCAATTCAGAGTTTTCATTTCTTTTAGAGTTGTTGTTATGACTAGTTTAGAGACACCAGTCTACCCTACTATTTACTCATAGCTAAGAAAGAATAATCATATTCATATCTATTCAAAGAGCTCCCTGCAATAGAACCAGCCTCGTCCAGGATTTGAACTTGGGTTGCCGTGCTCATTTTCAACGATATGCAACGAGTTTCCCCTATATTCTTTTCGTACCAAGTCCTAGTTTTGTATAATACGACCTAGCTTGTTTTTGTTTTTTTCAGTCTCGTGTTCTAGATTCTAGTTGATTTGTCTTGCGTTCAACGTCTTTGTTTCTTAGAGTGGCGTAATATTTCCAAGTTTCCTAGTCTTGGTAGATATAAACCCGCGATTCGTAACATTATGGGCACTAGATGTTTGCAAATTGATAATGTCTATTATTATTAGTATTGTGACATTTTGATAAATCTTAAAAACATCAACTGTATAAAATCTAAAAAACAACTTTTTAAGATATCATGTCAATAGAAGGTTATTTTGCAATCTAATACACGGAACGTGTGGTAAGGATATTGAAACACTGCGCAATCATCACACTTTGGTGCCCTCAGACATTTGGTTTTTCACAAGACATTTCCTTATTAACCTTTTCAGCAACACATTCACCCTAATCCAAGTCCCCCGTCAACATTACGGTCATGGATGGATAATTATCAAAGCTGTGTTAAGAATTAGCTCATTCGTTACCTCATAAATAAATCAAGTTCTTACAAATATATAATAAAGAATAATACTATTCAACCTAGTTTCATGTAAACGAAAATGTTTTCGAAACGTTTTGCTGGTTTCCTGTAATTCCTCAAAAACCTCATTAATTCTCCTCATCAAATTCTTATTTAGATTAGAGACAAAACAAGTTTCATAAGATATACAATATTGTTGATGAGAGTAAAATCATGCAGATTTGCTGCCCAGTGATGAATGTCTATTTCAAGAAGAAAACAAAAACATTCAGTAATGTTTGAGATTATACTCTCTGTCCGTCTTCCGCGGATGCCATTGAAAACAACACGCTGTACAAATATAAAACAGAACACATCAAACCCTATCACCTATTTATGGATCCAACCTTTATTACCCGTATGGCAAACCCCAACTCTTTTTATCATATACAGGGTGGTCGGGTAAATTTGAGAGTTTCATAAGGAAAAAGAAAAAGTGCTTGGTAACTACAAAATTTAATGGCTTGTGAACAAAATTCAGCAGACACGGAAATTACACTACTGTCAATAAGTTTCACACAAAATAAGCAACATTAGCGTCGATCAGAGCCTCAATCCTGCTCCTGAACCTTGAGCAAGCTGAAATTACAGTTTCCCTGGGAAGGCTCTCGAAAACTACCATAATTCTGTCGATTAACTGGGCTCTGTAGTACTGGCACGGCGATTTGTTTTTTTTTTCAACAGCGCCACATACATAATAATCCATAGAGTTAAGATTTGGGGAGTTCGGAGGCCAAACATTGGGACTGGTGTAGTCGAAAAAATTCACCGATAACCACTTTGGGCTTTTCCCAGAGGTGTGGCAGGAGGCTGAATCCTGCTGCCTTACATATGGCCTACCATTGGCTACACTTGTTATCCAGGGCTTGACTACAGTGTTTAGCAACTCCATGTAAGCATTTGAATTCAACCTGATACCCTTTCTGAAGATTTTCGAGTAATTCTGCTGTACAAACGCAATCAGATCGTATGTTATGTTGCTTTCTGCTAGCCATAGCCTCGTAGTTTCCATTGAAATTCTCCAGTCCATGCCTTTTTGTTTTTAGTGTTCCGGGGGCATTGGGCAGCAACCATAAACTCCTTATTTTTTATGGCCTGCGCAGATCATCATAATACGTTATTCTCTTCCACGATTCAGGTGGGTTCCATTCACCCATTCTATCTGTCATCATGTATATGAATTGAGAATGGTCCAAGCTTTTAAATGATGAGTAATGTGCGTCAATACCTCCAACAAAGAAAAATAACCAAATATGAACATGTTAAATTTATCCTGAACACCCTGCTTGTTCTAGAAGGCCGTGACTGAGGGTTCTAGTGTCCTGGGTATGACGTCAAACTCTATCTTCTGCTGAAGTTCCAGTTCCTGAGCTCTGGGGAATGTGGAGTCCCCCTTCAACACCATTACTCCCAGGTCCACTTTGACCCGGAGTGTTAGTACCTGTTGGGGTCCCATCTACGGCTTAAATAGAAGAAAGTGAGTTTTAAAAATGTGTTTAAAAATTGAGTACCTATCAAGAATGAATGGAACAAAATATCTTCGGTATAGAATAACCTAACAAGATTTGACATGCCGTAAAATCCAGCCAGCCAACCAACCAACCAACAAACTAACCAACCAAATATAACTGTGGGTAGAATTTCCTTAGAAATACAATGGTAGTATTTATATTTACCTCTGCATTTATTACGGGTCTATATGAACAAAATTACCTATTGTTTTATTAGAAAATAGAGGAAATAGACTATAATAGACTTGGACATTCAATATCAAGCATTCTGTTCAATCCTTGTCAATGGTGAGCAACATGAGATTTTACAAATGTATACTTGGATACTATATAAACCGAGCCAGACCGGGAACTTAGAGTCAGTATTAATTAGAAAATAAATTATTTATTCGTTAATCACTCCTCTCTCTCTCTCTATATATATATATATATATATATATATATATATACCAAACCCTCCGCACGAGCAGGATGCGACACAAGGTCAATTTTTAAGCGGAGTTTATTTGGTTTGAATTCAGAGGTTTCCTTCTCCTAGACAGGTTGCCTAACTAAGGTTGAAGAGCCCAGTCTGCCCTATTATTTAACCCTTAGCTGGAGGGAGTATAGTTGGATTCATACCAAGGGTATTAGCGCTATTGAACAAGAGTCGACGAGTGCCATTTCATCAACTCTAATCGTTATGCCATATATATATATATATATATATAATATATATAATATATATATACTAGCAAAAGTACCCGGTCCATAACTGGTCGAAAACATTTTAGGAACAATTTTTTTTTAAATCACCGAAAATGTATGTATTACAGTGTTTATTTTGGGGATTTTGTTTTAAAACATTGAAACATTTTTTTTTTAATGTAATCCTGTATTTTTGAGTGATTCGAAACAATTTTATGTCATAATATTGACATTTTTTTGTAGAATTCAGAAATAATTTTTACTGAAAACAAAATCCCGTAGAGAAACTTATAAAAATCTTATATAATTATTCAGACTATTATCTTTATAGAAAAAAAAACCCTTAAAAATCGTTTTTTATCTGTTTATTTTTTTTTCAGATTTCATAAAATATAATAATCGTAAAAAATAATTCCCTTAACATATTTTAAGAAAAAAATATTTTAAACATTTTCCTTTTTCATATAATTTGTTAAAAAATAACAGTAGTCAGTTGATTTAATGGTACGAACATGTGAACTACAGTAAACATTGTTTTCGTTTATAATTTTCATTATTTCCGTAAGCAGACTTATCGTATTGCAATATCTCTTTTTGCTTAAACTCAATATAGTATTTTAAAAACATATTGTTTTAAAAAAGTTTTCATTAGTTCTCTAAAAAATTAAGAGTTTTTTTTACCATTAGTATTAATTACAAAACAACTCGTTTTATCATTTTTTATTTACATACAAACCTATACTGGTGAATATTTTACTTTTAAATAAAAGTAAAATATTCACCAGCGTAGGGTTGTATGTAAATAAAAAATGATAAAACGAGTTGTTTTGTAATTAATACTAATGGTAAAAAACGTCTTAATTTTTTAGAGAACTAATGAAAACATTTTTAAACAATATGTTTTTAAAATACTATATTGAGTTTAAGCAAAAATAACATTTAAAATCTTATTTTAAAAAATGTAACCGTAAATAAATTAAACTGAGTGTACAATTTAAGAATATGGACAAAGATTTGATTTTACGTTAAAAGATTGGACAAACAAATTTAATTTTACGTTAAAATTTAGTCATAGTTGTAGCGGACATTTTGCATGCAGCTGATATTCTTTCTTTCTTTCTTTCTTCTTTCTTCCTTTCTTCTTCTGCTGAAATTAGCAGCAGACAAGCTTCTACTGATACACCTATCATCAGCAGCAGCTTACGATACTTTCCGAAAATCGTTTGATTTGTGTATGATTAATTAATTATATCCCTTAATCAGTAAAAATCAATAACCAAATTTGGTATGTTTCTTAGAAGGATATTAATCTATATGCAAGATTTTGAATCGAGTTACTCCTTTGTTTTTAGTTATAAATCGACACGTACATACCGAAAACTTTCTTATATATATATATATATATATATATATATATATATATATATATATATATATATATATATATGTGTGTGTGTGTGTGTGTGTGTGTGTGTGTGTGTGTGTGTGGTTCCAATACCTTCCAAAAACATTTACGAAAGTTAGTGCAAATAAATGGAAGGGGAGAATATTTAGGGACACAAAACAGGGAGGTTTAATGGATATGGAATTTGAACGGGTCCCCATTCTGCTGGAATGGGAACCTTGGCTGTCTTTTAAATGGATATGCTCAAACTTTCAGGGGAATAATACATCTCATGCATATAACGATGGACTTGAGAAATACTTCGATGCTTAGAAATTGAGTGTCGAATATCTTTGAAAAGGTACTTCGTGAAATTCCCATTTAAATTTCTTTCCCGAAAACCTTCAAGCAGGGGATCGTTTTCACCAAGGCTTTCAGCCATTGGAAGTTCGCTACTGGGAGTTTTAGAACGACAGAATGGTGACTGATCACTTTTAGATGTTGTATCGTCAAAATCCAGACTAAATGTTTAAAAGACAAGCGTAATCTCATCGCTTTTAAAATATTTATTCAATGTGTATTCTTACTTTAAAAATATATCTATTTATGTAAATTAGTTGCTTACAACTTATTGTCTTGTATTAATTTAGTGTATGATGTAAATTTTAGTTCTGACAACTAGGACGATTTGGACTATCTAAATTATAACCAGGGTGTGTGGCAAGATGATAACATGTGAATTAATATATAGAAAGTAATGAAAATCCGACTATACGAATGGAGGAAATCAACCAAAAAATAGTTGCGAGAGATGGTAGACTAAAAAGATACCGGAACGAAACAATTTAACCAAAACAAGATCTTTCAAAATAATGAAGGGAAATTTTACCAGCAAGTTGATGGCCAAAGCACTAAGACAAACAAATACCCGAATGCGAAGAAAACAAAAGACATCTGGAACAAAATATTGGAAAAGATAAAACATAATAGAAAGGCTGAAAGGCTACATAAGATAAAAAAGGAACTGGAAGGACTAGAAGGAGGACCTGAGACAAGCATACACATGGACTTGCTAAGAACAACACTTAAGAAAATACCAAACTGGAAAACACCGGGTTACGATGGAATTCATGGATACTAGTTCAAAACATTCACATCCACCCACGAAAGATTGGCCAAACAGATGAATAAATGCATATAAGAAGGAAACGTACCCGAATGGATGACAAAAGGAAAAAACTAACCTGATACAGAAAGACACCCAAACAGATGAATAAATGCATATAAGAAGGAAACGTACCCGAATGGATGACAAAGGAAAAACTAACCTGATACAGAAAGACACCCAAAAGGAACAGTCCCCAACAACTATATATAACATGTTTATCCATGATGTGGAAAATACTTACCGCAGAAATAAGAGAAGAGATTTATTACTCACTTGATTGCCGCGGACTGTTCCAGGAAGAATAAAAAGGGTGCCGCAAGGAAACACGAGGAACAAATGACATACTATATAGAGATTAGACCATCCTCAAAGGAGTAAGAACAAAGAAAAACAAATTTAGCCATGGCATTGATTCACTATAAAAATGCCTACGACATGATCCCACAAACCTGAATAATAGAGTACCTAAAGATGTATGAAATAACAGAAAAAAATTCATCAACAAATCCATGGAAAATTGGAAAGTAGAATTGACAGCGGGAGAACAAACCTTAGCAGAGGTGAAAATACAAAGAGGCATCTTCCAGGGAGACTCGCTATAACCATTACTATTTGTCATAGCAATGATGCCACTCACCCATATACTCAAGAAATGTACAGCGGGATACAAATTTAGTAAATCACAGGAAAAAATAAATCATCTAATTTACATGGATGACATCAAGGTTTTGCAAAGAATGAACAAGAATTAGAAACATTTATACAAACTATAAGAATATACAGCATAGATATAGGGATGGAGTTCGGCATCGACAAGTGCGCCATGTTAGTAATGAAGAAAGGAAAACTGTAACGGCGAATGGAATAGAACTACCGAATCGAGAAGAAAATAGGACACTTAGAGAAAAAGAGAACTATAGACACCTGGGGATTTTGGAAGCAGACGCCATCAAACAAATAGAAATGAAAGAAAAAGTAATAAAGGAATACTTCAGAAAAACAAGAAAGCTCTTAGAAACTAAGCTATATAGCAGAAACCTAATCAAGTGATTACAAACATGGGCGGTCCTCTCGTAAGATGCTCAGGACCATTCCTAAAATGGACAAGAGAGGGGCCCCGACAGATAGACCAAAGGACAACGAAACTCATGACCATGCACAAGGCATTTCACCAGAGAGATGACACGGACAGACTCCATGTTTCAAGGAAAGAGGTGGTCTGGCCAACATTGAAGACTCTATAGATACGGCAATCCGAGCGCTTGATGAATACACTAATAACAGTAAGGAAAGACTAATCGCAGCAGCCATAAAAGGCAATTGCAGCACAGTGACAAACAGAAATACATCAAAAGATAAAAAAAAAAAGAAATGGGAAGAAAGACAACTACATGTGACCTTAAGCGCAATCTCAGATGACATGACTAAGAAAAGGAAATCAAAATAGAAACCGAATCCCTTATAATCGCAGCACAAGACAATGCCATTAGAACAAACTATTAAAGGCAAATATACATAAGACGCAGCAGAATAGCAAGTGTATAATGTGTGAAAATAGAGACGAAACAGTCAATCATATAAGCGAATGTAGCAAACTAGCACAAAGAGAGTACAAGCCTAGGCACGACTCACTGGGAATTGTGCAAGAAATTCAATTTCCACTATACAAGCAAATGGTATATGCACAAACCTAAACCTCTCCTAGAGGGCGAGACGCACAAAGTTACCTGGAATTTCGAGGTATAGACAGATCACCTAATCCCGGTCAGGAGACTGGACCTAGTATTGATTGACAAGAAAAAGAGAACCTGTCATCTCGTGGATTTTGCTGTACCAGCCGTCCACCGAGTGAAAATGTAAGAAAACGAAAAGATAAACAAATACTTAGACCATGCCAGAGAACTGAGGAAGCTGTGTAACATGAAGGTGAAGGTCGCACCAATCGTACCAATCTTACTTAGTGTCCTTGGAACAATCCCCAATGCTCTGGAAAAAATTTGGGTGAACTGGAAATCAGAGGAAGAATCGAGACCATCCAAACTACGAGTGTTATGAGTTGATTAGCGATCTTATAATTAATTACTAATTAATTAAAACTACCTTAATTATTAATTAGGGTAGTTTGTTAAAAGTTAAAAGTTACTTTAAGAAAAGAAAGTGTAAAAATTAGAAAAAACAATAATAATAATAATAATAATAATAATAATAATAATAATAATAATAATAATAATAATGATTATATTAAAAATATAAATTTATCCAAACAAGGAGTTATCACGTAGGCAAAAAAAATCCTTAAATTATGGAATTTGACCGATATCATAGAAATGTTAAATTTTGACAAAATAAAACGATGATTTAACAAATAAGAATCCAGGTTTTAAAAGTTGGTCAAAAATTTCAAAAACTTACATAAATAAAACAATGTTTGACCTTGAGTTGTGGCAGTTGGGGAAAAAAACAATGGAAAACTACAACTAAGGCTGACACAAGGCCATTTAGAAACGTAGGCAATGTTATTGAGTGGCTGGCCAATCAGAGACGTATGTTCAGGGGGGTCTAGGCGCCACAAATAACAGAACTTCAACCGACAGAGGGTGAGAGTAAAGCGGAGAACATTCGCCGGAGTCAGGTACACCGAAACCAGAAAGCTCGCCATAGCTCGGGGCCCTTGTCACAATTTTGCCGATACACTCCGCCATCTTGCCACTCGGTACCAAATTGATAAGTTAACCAAAAAAAAAAAACTAGCTGTAGATCGCCAGTCAACTGACAAAGAAATTACCTCGCTCTCCTGACATTATACAAAATTACTAATCATTGTATGAAAAAATAAATGTATATATTTTGTACATAATCACCAGAAAGCGTTCCTGTTTGTTTTGTTTGATTGACCCCGTTGACAGCTTTTGGTAATTTGATCATATTTCGCCCGAGTTGATGAGAAAGCATAAAATCAGCTATCCTTCAGGACACTATAGTACTATAATCTGTGCCACGACTATCAAAGACGTCATCCAGAATTAATGTGTAGTTTCTGTCTCGCTATTTGTCCACGCAGTTTTTGTTAAAGTACAGATGGTGTAACCATACAGTATTATTGATAGTGCAAAACCTTGGAAGAATTTCCATTTTGTTTTATCAGAGAGATCAAATTTCAATATAATCAATACCTCTCATTAGCAGTCCATACCTTTTCTATGTGCATATTGACATCGCTTTCTAGAGATGAGATATTGATATCAATATATTTGGTTCCCAAAGTGGAAGTTAAGTTTGGACATGTATATATATATATTTGGATAATATAGACATAGAGCCATCAGTGCTTGGTAACACCCTCTATCTATCTATCTTTATCTCTTTCGCTCGGTCTCTCTTCTCTCTCTCTCTCTCTCTCTCCTCTTCTCTCTCTCTCTCTCTCTCCTTCTCTCCTTATATATATATATATATATATGTGTGAGTGGGGGGTCTATTTGGAAAAAATAAAGAAGATTTAGTGTACCAGCATAATAGTCTATTTTAAGAGACTTAGAAGAGTGTAATAAATCTCCTGAAATAGACTATTATGCTTATACGCTAAATCGTATTTATTTTTGCAAATATATCTTTGCTCTGTGACCTGAGCATCAACAGGACTCATTGGGCTCTATCAATTACGACTATGGTAAATTATTACATCATTAGGGAGATTTCATCCCCACTCATTGGATTATATATATATATATATATATATATATATATATATATATATATATATATATATATATAAAGTGTTGTTATGTGTTCAATTGGAGAAAATTGAATATTTTATAAAAAAAGAAGGTCCGCAAAATAGATTATGTTTTTGTTTTTATTTAAGTTTTATTATTATTTTACTATTAATGATACGTGTTTCGGATCTTCTGATATCTTCTTCAGACGTTAATTAACTACATTCTATTGTATATATATATATATATATATATATATATATATATATATATATATATATATTGCTAATGTTTAATCTGTAGATTTTATTTTACCTCAAGTACATGAAACTTGTTTTATAAATACTAGAATTATATTTATAATTTATGTTATATTTATAATATGACTAGATTACGGACTTCGAACAATAAGATCCCATAAAAGAACAAGGCCTCACATTTAAAAAAAAGGGCAAAAAACAGAAAATATCCCGCACAGACTCAAATTATCGGGCACTTGCAAATACACGTGCACAAGTCGAATCTTTGTTACATAGCCTAGAAAAGGCAGCAAAGAACATTTTAAAAATAAATGACCTCTCTAAATGGTGAACTCCTAAACTCGGTGCTACAATTCACGTCCCTAGACAGTCTTTCCGAAAACCTCCCGAAAGCACTGAGTGATAGAGGCAGTTGGCAAGAAATTATTATGGATATCCGTGCTGCTAGCGCAACATGATGATGATAAGGATATATATATATATATATATATATATATATATATATATATATATATATATATATATAAAAGAATCTTTGTAAATTTAAACCAGAATATTCATCTAGTATGATAATAAGAATACACATCTACATACGCCGTTCTCTGACCGTTCATCGGAACACCATATCGTATATTCCATTATAGCACAATTGAACGTAAGGCAGCCACATGCAACCCCCAATCGACTACTCCACCCACAACCTTACACACGCATGCGCATCCCTATCTTTAAACTCATTGCGGCGACATCTTGGCCTTCTCAAGATGCAGAACAGGCAAACAAGGAATAATTCTCTTTAATATCAACTTTGTGAGCGCGGCGGTCGGGTATTCCTAGACTTACATTGCAGCTGTCACAAATGAACAGTCAGAGATTAAGACCTTCGAATCTTTTGTATAAGTCAGAGATATCGAACTGGCACAACCATTTCTTGATTCTTGAGGATTTCCAGCGACTTACCATTCCTCTGCATCCTTCAGAATCGATCAAACAGTTCGATGTTTTGCTTGACTTTCTCGAAAAGGTTTGACTTTTACTTAGCAAATTTGGGATTATAGTTCAGTGGCACTGATTCACTCTGTCCATACTTTCATACCTACCTACATGCATATATACGTACACATATCTATCAACCTATCTATTTGTTTATATATCTATCGATCATTATATCCATCAACATAGTTAAGTTTATTAATTTTCTATCTATCTATATATCAACATATCTTTCTCAGTTTATTCCTTACCACTCTCTCTCCTTATCTCTCTTTCCGTCAATGTCACTGTCTGTCTATCTGTCCTTTCCTCTCTCTCTCTCTCTCTCTCTCTATATATATATATATATATATATATATATATATATATATATATATATATATGTGTGTGTGTGTGTGTGTGTGTGTGTGTGTGTGTGTGGTTGAAATATATACATGTGTGGTTGAAAATAGAGGAAAAAGTGGATATAACAACACAGCAACTAAATCTAATTGATACTTCGCCTCGGTATTCAGTTGAGGCTTCCTCAGAATTTATAGTGAGACAAGTGCTTTTACATTCTGCTTTTATACTGAAAAGGAAATGTCCGTGCTGCTAAGGAATAGGAACAAGGAGGGGTGCGAAATATCAATTGAATTTAGTTGCTGTGTGTTAAATCCTCTATTTTCAACCATATTTTGTCGGACTTACTGAATTCATTAATCCTAATATATATATATATACACACATATATATAATATATATATATATATGTGTGTTGTGTGTGTGTGTGTGTGTGTGTGTGTGTGTGTGTGTGTGTGTACATGTGCATGTCCGCCTGTCAACTATAAATCTATATGTCAAATAAAAAAAACAACAGTTTCGATGAATTTGGATCAATATGCATGTAGCCTGTTAAATATGTAACAGTCTATACCGAGGAGTTTATATCTATTTATCTGTCTGTCTTTATGTACATATGTATATACAGATGTCTGTCTATCTATTGTACATATATCTATTTAATAAAATGCTGTTTTAATAAGTTTGTATTAAGAAGTCTTAGTTTGATACCTACCTATTAGTCTACATAAATGCATATCTATCCATACAACTATTCTCCCTTCTGTTATGGGTAGGAACTATTGGACTCTACCTTTTGTATAGCAACCAGTCCAAAAGAAAAATATCTCTGAATTCCAACCTGTTAAACCCCGCTTAAAATTGACCCGGATACTGATCTATTTATATATCTCCCATTCATTAACTATGTATGTATTTATCTATTTATCTATCTAATAAAAATCTGTATACTGTTGTTTCAAAATACGTAGCCTTATATATATACCTTACTGTATGTCTATATGCATATCTATCAAACTAATTACCTTAATACATCTTTGACATCTTTCAGGGTATGTTCATACAAGAACAAGGGCACTCATGTCAATCGCACACTCTCTGGCTCCACAAAATCATTAACAAAGCACTTGCATATTTAATTTACTTTCACACTACATTCTCCTACTCGGAAAATCATACTGCCAACTAATGCAGTTGCACAACAACAGCACTCTTAAATGCACAGTATATGCAAGCTTTACATAGTCCAACAATCACTGCATTTGTAAAATCATTTCACTTTCGCATTCACTGTACTTGCACGCCTACTGCGCTCAACAGGTCACACCCCCCCTCCGATAATCAGTGACTCCCATGTAATCAATGTACTTCTGGTTCTACAGTCACTGAACTCTTGCATTTACTGCCCACGTTCACTCACTGTCATGGTTCACTTACAGCATTTAAAGAAGAACAAACTATCTCTCTTTCTTTTTCACTCGCCCTCTCTCTCTCTCTCTCTCTCCTCTCATATATATATATATATATATATATATATATATATATATATTATGTGTGTGTGTGTGTGTGTGTGTGTGTGTACATATATAAAGTGCGCATGTTTAATCTGTAGATTGTTTTTCCCATAATAAATGAAACTTTACTGTCCGAATTTATTCACTGTACTAGTTCACTTACAGGATTTAAAGAGGAACTTGTACTTTTACTAAACACATACAATCACTGTTCACATTCGTGAAAACATAACATTGGTAAAATCAGTGCTCTGGCATCACAACTACTATTGTATTATTTCCAACTTAAGAAGATTGTGTAGCGTTGTGTTTTTAAACTAACAACTGGTTGGCTTGCGGATGCAGAATCTTAGATCATCGCTTGTGGCTGAACACAGAATCAGATGAAATGGCCGAAATCATCTAGAAAACACTCGGTATGAAAAAGAGGTTACGGATGAAAAATCATAGTAAATATTGCTTTATTATCAGCAACAGCGACGCACAGAGTTAACTGACTTGAATTAGATAGAGGTGGGCGAATTGTCTCGGCACCGGGGATCCAAGCTAGCGTGTACACTTTGGCTGGCTCTCCAACTGTCTATCAAAGGAACATGCGTATTTTTATGTGGATTCAGTCTCTTGTCAGAATTGCCAAGCTTTCATTGATCATGAGTTTGTTCCCCTTGACAGAGGTCAGCCAAGTTCATTCTACCCAATCGGTACCGACGCCTCTCGTCGTAACATTACACGTTCGATAATGTAGAATCCTATATTTTCACACCTTCAAACATTCAACTCCAAACGCCCATTTATTAACGTGCAACATTTGGTTCCGGAAGTCTTGTTTAACAAAACAAGACTTCATCTTTTATATTTCCATATTCCACGAAAATAAACTTAAATGACACAACTTTAATATATGCACATATGTAAGATAAAATGTAAGTTATACTGTGACTTAGAAAATATGTGTGTATATGTATATGTGTGTGTGTGTGTTTGTGTGTCTGCGTGTGTATGTGTGTGTATATATATATGTGTGTGTGTGTGTGTGTGTGCGTGTTTACTAACCCTCCACTTCAACAGGATGTGATTGAGTTCAATTTTTAAGTGGAATTAGACAGGTTTGAATGTATAGCTTTCCTTCACATAGACTGGTGGGCTCTACTATTTAACAATGGCTGAAGAGAGAATAGTTGGATTCCTAACTTTCGCAATGGTATTAGAGCAATGTGAAATGCAAACAACCTCATCCAGTATCTGAGCTAGTATCACCGTCTCCATTTCGTACGACGGTAACCATTACACCATGCACCTCCATATATACCCAAATCCCGACTCCCCTGACCGTCAAAACCTATGAGCTGTCAGCTTCACCTTTGGCAATCACATTTACTTTGCATTCACGGCAGGGGGTCCATCATGGCGTTGGGGTTAATTGGACTTGACTGTGACATCGTAGAAAGCGAGTTCAATTTCCAGTCGTTCTATTACGTTCACTTTCGGACTAATGCCCTTATGAAATGTACAAATCCCCTAACTATCGGTTAAATAGTATCACTGCTGTTCTACAATAGTCTATTCAGAATTAGATAACCCGCCAAGGATAACATGCCTATAATAAAAGAAACCGAACCAAAGCAAACCGAAAATTCCATGAGAATGATTAATTGATCAGCTCAAAGAGTGCATCCTCCTATGACGTTTACACAAATAATAAGATAATTTATATGTAGGTGTGAATTCCTTAAACACCATGTATGTAGAACCAAAAAAGTATTTTCTGCTTTCAATTTTTATTTACTTTCTGCCATTTTAGACTCGGCCACTAATTTAGTGAAAAGCTTCAAGTTGATTGGCTTTGTCCTTTCTGGTTTCCTCATCCCTGAAAAGATAGAAAATGACATATTAAAATAACTATTTGCAATTTACCATCCTCCGGTACAAATAGCATAAAAGGATGTATGATTTTCTCTTAGAATATGACAAAATATAACAGTTTGTTAGATTATCACAATCTAGATTGTCTTGGAATCAATTCGGAAAGACTGTCCAGCAGTGGACTCAAAATAGGTGCTGCTACTGATGTTGCTATTGCTGCTGCTGTTGCTGCTGCTGCTGCTGCTGCTACTGCTGTTGATGTTGCTGTAGCTAATGATGATGATGATGATGATGTATCATCACAATAGAAATTATAAGCGACCAATCAGTGAAATAAGGATGAGTTTTATTTACCAACATTAAGCCAAGTTAAAGATGAGACTAAAAATGAATTTAATTTGAGCGGAATTTATTTGAAAAAAAAATCAATTCTTTGTGAATTGTTTTACAATATTTCCGATCGCTGGCCATTTTGTAACATTATTTTTAACTTGGCAATTAGATAATTCTATCCGTTGTTTGTTGAGCCTCAAAAAACCCAACGATGGACAATGGGCTTTAAATTAAGCATTTTTGTTTTCATCATTTAAAATTTTGGTCCTTGAAAAAATCTTAATTCAAAATTGACTTTTTAAGGAAATAAAAAGGATAAAAATAAAATCGAGCGTTCAAGTTGATGCTCCTTTTTTTCTCATGAAATATTTTCGACTGCAATGCCGTCTTCAGAAGATAAAATTGACTTTAAAAATGTGTCCCTAATATAATAAACTCGTAAAATGTTCCACATATTCAACGGACGTCAACATGTCATCATAAAGAGGTCGTATTTTTTATATAGCCTCAGCTACAATTTTTTTAATGACGTGTGGTTGCAAAAGGCAGTATATTTTATACTTTTTTCAAAATACATTCCCCCAATATGGTAAAAATTGCTTTTAAAAGTTCGGTAAGAATAATACGTCATTCAATATTTCCAACTATATATATATATATATATATATATATATATATATATATATATATATAATAATATATATATGGGAAACAATTTTGGTTGATTAAAAAGCATGAAGAAAATGAAATCAGAAATAAAAATGATAAATATTTTGTTCTTAATTTTATTCATTTACAAATATTTCAAGGGTCATCCTCTTTCTCAAAAGTTTATATATATATATATATTTTCCTTATCTATTCCCTTAATTCTTAGTTTCTTTACACATTGCATGTAGTGAAAAATATACAGTTAAAGTTTAATAACTGTTTCTGGTGATGATTTTCTTACCCAAATTAGAAAGATAGATAGATAGACAGATAGATTCGTATGTCTTGTTTCCAAGTTCAAATATTTCTAACTAAATGCATTTTAAGCGTTTGCCAATACGCACATATACACTCCCATATATATATATATATATATATATATATATATATATATATATATATTATATTTGATTTGAAGGCAATTACAATGCGTATAAAAAATTAAAACAAAAAGATGCTATTTTTGTCTATTTTTAAATTTTGTTTTCTATTTTTATACGCATTGTAATTGCCTTCAAATCATTAATATATTATAACATACTTAACAATGCTTCAAGCAATTACCAATTAATTTTATGTATATATATATATATATATATATATATATATATATATATATATATATATATATATATATATATTATATATATATATATATACTATAGATAGGTATATATAATCAGATAAAAAAAAAGAAGGATATGTGAACCCCATAACACACACACACACACACACACAAATATATATATATATATAATATATATAATATATATAATGGGAGTGTATATGTTCGTATTGGCAAACGCTTAAAATGCATTTAGTTAGAAATATTTGAACTTGGAAACAAGACATACGAATCTATCTGTCTATCTATCTATCTTTCTAATTTGGGTAAGAAAATCATCACCAGAAACAGTTATTAAACTTTAACTGTATATTTTTCACTACATGCAATGTGTAAAGAAACTAAGAAATTAAGGGAATAGATAAGGAAAATGATTATGATTTAAAAAATAATCAGATTATGAATGGATCAGCACTTCATCCTAAAGTGTAGCGCTCTAGATTTGATGCTGAGATCTATGTAATCAGGGTTTCTCCTCTTCTCCTCCCAATGTTATTATTATTTCACTCCTTGTGAGGTTTTCACACCAGCGTAAACCAACAGTATTTCACTGGATTCTGAGTGACAAGAAGTCTCTTCATGTCTACAGGAGTTTTCTGAGTATTCTGGCCGATCTAAATAATTCTCTTGTCTGGATGGTCTCAATTCTTCTTCTAATTTCCAAGACCGAGACCGCCTCGAGGGCATAGAATCGGTATCAATTTAGCCTTTTATTTGATAGTTGTTTTTTAATTCTCTAGCAAGGTCCAGGTATTTGTCTATCTTTTGTTTGTTTTCTTCTCATCTTTACACTGTGATCTGCTGGTATTGCAAAATCTACCAGTTGTCAAGTTCTCTTTTTCATGTTAATCAATATTAAGTCCAGTCTACGAGCTGGGATACGATTATCCGTCTGTATCTTAAAGTCCCAGAGAATTTTATGCGTTTCATTCTCAAGAGTAGCTTTTGGTTTATGCATATTCCATTTTGTTGTATGGTCAAAATTGTATTTCTTGCACAATTCCCAATGCATCACCTTTTCAACCCAGTTGTGCCTGTCACTTTTCAGATGGTAGACAAAGTCACAATTCAAAATCTTCTATATAGATTCAAATGAATGTCTTACACTTATGTTTCTATCTACACGAACAGATATACAGCCATAAGTTGAGAAACTCATTTAATTTAAAAGCAAAATATTCTGATTATATTCTGAACCTAATTTTATTTTATTAGTGAACAAAGCTAAGATATTTATTCAAATTTGTTGTTTGAGACATGAATAAAAGAGATTAATTTTATTAAAAGATACATCGGCCTTTCTATCAGTTTAGTTGTTGGAAATGAGTGCGCTATTTGAAACTACACAAAGGCACAATTTTATTAAGCACTTATCAAAAGGCTTTCATTTTCTACAACAACATAAAATGATAGAAAGGCCGATGTCATCTTTTTAATAATTAATTAATCTCTTTTTATTATTGTCTCAAACAACAATTTGAATAAATATCTTAGCTTTGTTCACTAAATTAATAAAATTAGGTTCAGAATATCTAATCAGAATATATTTGCCTTTTATTATTAAATGAGTTTCTCCAACTTATTTGGCTGTATATGCTGTTCGTGTAGATAGAAACATAAGTGTAAGACATTCATTTGAATCTATATAGAAGAATTTTGAATTGTGACTTTGTCTACCATCTTGAAAAGTGACAGGCAAACGGGGTTGAAAAGGTGATGCATTGGGAATTGTGCAAGAAATACAATATTTTGACCATACAACAAAATGGAATATGCATAACACCAAAAGCTAAACTCTTGAGAATGAAACGCATAAAAATTCTCTGGGAACTTTAAGATACAGACGGATAATCGATCCCAGCTCGTAGACTGGACTTAATTATGATTAACATGAAAAAGAGAACTTGACAACTGGTAGATTTTGCTACAGCAGATCAACAGTGTAAAGATGAGAAGAAAATTCAAACAAAAGATAGACAAATACCTGGACCTTGCTAGAGAATAAAAACAACTATCAAATAAAAGGCTAAATTGATACCGATTCTATGCCTCGAGTTGCGGTCTCGGTCTTGGAAATTAGAAGAAGAATTGAGACCTCCAGA
>CM042161.1:85300561-85303061 GCA_023376005.1 Doryteuthis pealeii | reverse complement strand
CACACCTACATATAAATTATCTTATTATTTGCTGTAAACGTCATAGGAGGATGCACTCTTTGCAGGCTGATCAATTAATCATATTCTCATGGAATTTTCGGTTTGCTTTGGTTCGGTTTTCTTTTATTTATATGGCCTGTTATCCTGTGGCGGCGTTATCTAATTCTGAATAGACTATTGTAAGAACAGGCAGTGATACTATTTAACCGATATTAGGGATTTGTACATTCTTCATAAGGGCATTAGTTCCGAAGTGACGTTAATAGAACGACTGGAATTGAACATCACTTTCTAACGATGTCACAGTCAGTCCAATTAACCAAACGCCCATGATAGACCCCTGCCGTGACATGCAAATAAATGTGTTGCCAAAGGTGAAGCTGACAGCATCATAGGTTTTGACGGTCAGGGGAGTCGCGTTTTGGTATATATGGAGGTTGCATGGTGTATGGTTTCCGTCGTACGAAATGGAGACGGTGATAATAGCTCAGATACTGATGAGGTTGTTTGCATTTCGACATTGAGCTCTAATACCATTGCGAAGTTAGGAATCCAACTATTCTCTCTTCAGCCATTGTTAAAATAGTAAGCCCACCAGTCATGTGAAGGAAAGCTATACATTCAAACCTGTCTAATTCCACTTAAAATTTGAACCTCAATCCATCCTGTTGAAGTGGAGGGTTAGTAACAACGCACACACAACTCGCGTGACACACACATATATATAATACACACACATACATGCACGCAGACACACAAACACACACAAACATCACAAATACATATACACACATATTTTCTAGTCACAGTATAACTTACTTTATCTTTACATAATGTGCATATATTAAAGTTGTGTCATTTAAGTTTATTTTCGTGGAATATGGAAAATATAAAGATAAGTCTTTTTTGTTAAAAGACTTCCGGACCAATTTGCACGTTAATAAATGGGCGTTTGGAGTTGAATGTTCTGAAGTGTGAAAATATAGATATCTAACATTATCGACGTGTATGTTACGACGAAGGAGGCGTCGGTACGATTGGGTAGAATGAACTTGGCAGACCTCTGTCAAGGGGAAACAAAAACTCAGATCAATGAAAGCTTGCAATTCTGACAAGATGACTGAAATCCAACATAAAAATTCGCATGTTACTTTGATAGACAGTTGGAGAGCCAGCCAAACGTGTCACGCCTAGCTTGGATCCCCGGTGCCGAGACAATTACCGCCCACCTCTATCTAATTCAAAGTCAGTTAACCTCTGTGCGTCGCTGTTGCTGATAATAAAGCAAATTTACCTAATGATTTTTCATCCGTAACCTCTTTTTCATACGAGTGTTTTCTAGATGAATTTCGGCCATTTCATCTGATTCTGTGTTCAGCACAGCGTGATCTAAAGTTCTCATCCGCCAGCCAACCAGTTGTTTAGTTTAAAAACACAACGCTAACACAATCTTCCTTAAGTTGGAAAATAATACATCCTGAAGTGATTTGGTGATGCCAGAGCCACTGATTTTACCAATGTTATGTTTCACGAATGTGAAACAGTGATTGTAATGTGTTTAGTAAAAGTCAAGTCCTCTTTAAATCTGTAAGTGAACTAGTACGCATGGTGAATAAATCGGACAGTAAAGTTTCATTATTAATGGGAAAAACAATCTACACGATTAAACATGCGCACTTTATATATGTACCACACACACACACAACACCACACACACATATATATATATATATAGTATATATTATATATATATATAATAGAGAGAGAGGAGAGAGAGAGAGAGAGGGCGATGAAAAAGAAGAGAGATAGTTTTGTTCTTCTTTAATGCTGTAAGTGAACCCTGAAAGTGAGTGAACGTGGGCAGTAAATGCAAGAGTTTCAGTGACTGTAGAACCAAAGTACATTGATTACATGGGAGTCACTGATTATCGAGGGGGGTGTGACCTGTTGAGCGCAGTATGGCGTGCAAGTAAGTGAATGCGAAAGTGAATGATTTTTAACAAATGCAGTGATTGTTGGACTATGTTAAAGCTTGCATATACTGTGCATTAAGAGTGCTCGTTGTTGTGCAACTGCATTAGTTGGCAGTATGATTTTCCGAGTGGAGAATGTAGGTGTTGAAAGTAAATTAAAATGCAAGTCTTGTAATGATTTTGTGGAGCCAGAGAGTGTGCGATTGACATGAAGTGGCCCTTTGTTCTTGTATGAAGATACCTGAAAGATGTCAAGATGTATTAAGGTAATTAGTTTAGATAGATATGCATATAGACAGTACAGTAAGGTATATATAATACAGGCTACGTATTTGAAAACAACAGTTACAGATTTTATTAATAGATAAATAGATAGAATACATACATAGTTAATGAATGGGAATATATAAATAGAATCAGTATCCGGGTCAATTTTTAGCGGGGTTTAACAGGTTGAATTCAGAGATATTTTTCTTTTGGCTGGTTGCTATAAAAAGGTAGAGTCCAAAGTTCCTACCCATAACAGA
>CM042161.1:85297674-85300461 GCA_023376005.1 Doryteuthis pealeii | reverse complement strand
CTTATAGATACGCGTATATATAATCAGATAAAAAGAAGGATAAGGATATGGTGAACCCCATAACACACCACACACACCACACACGCACACAAATATATATATAAATTATATATATTATAGATATATATATATATATATATATATATTATGGGATGTATATGTCATTGGCAAACGCTTAAAATGCATTTAGTTAGAAATATTTGAACTTGAAACAAGACATACGAATCTATCTGTCTATCTATCTATCCATTCTAATTTGGGTAAGAAATCATCACCAGAAACAGTTATTAAACTTTAACTGTATATTTTTCACTACATGCAATGTGTAAAGAAACTAGGAATTAAGGGAATAGATAGAAAATGATTATGATTTTAAAAAAATCAGATTCTGAATGGATCAGCACTTCATCCAAGTGTAGCGCTCTAGATTTGATGATGAGATCTATGTAATCAGGGTCTCTTCTCCTCCCAATGTTATTATTATTTCACTCCTTGTGAGGTTTTCACACCAGCGTAAACCAATAGTATTTCACTGGATTCTGAGTGACAAGAAGTCTCTTCATGTCTACAGGAGTTTTCTGAGTATTCTGGCCGATCTAAATAATTCTCTTGTCTGGATGGTCTCAATTCTTCTTCTAATTTCCAAGACCGAGACCGTCTCGAGGGCATAGAATCGTATCAATTTAGCCTCTTATTTGATAGTTGTTTTTTAATTCTCTAGCAAGTCCAGGTATATGGTCTATCTTTTGTTTGTTTTCTTCTCATCTTACACTGTGATCTGCTGGTATTGCAAAATCTACCAGTTGTCAAGTTCTCTTTTCATGTTAATCAATATTAAGTCCAGTCTACGAGCTGGGATACGATTATCCGTCTGTATCTTAAAGTCCCAGGAGATTTTATGCGTTTCATTCTCAAGAGTAGCTTTTGTTTATGCATATTCCATTTTGTTGTATGGTCAAAATGTATTTCTTGCACAATTCCCAATGCATCACCTTTTCAACCAGTTGTGCCTGTCACTTTCAGATGGTAGACAAAGTCACAATTCAAATCTTCTATATAGATTCAAATGAATATCTTACACTTATGTTTCTATCTACACGAACAGATATACAGCCATAAGTTGAGAAACTCATTTAATTTAAAAGCAAAATATTCTGATTATATTCTGAACCTAATTTTATTTTATTAGTGAACAAAGCTAAGATATTTATTCAAATTTGTTGTTTGAGACATGAATAAAAGAGATTAATTTTATTAAAAGATACATCTGCCTTTCTATCAGTTTAGTTGTTGGAAAATGGAGGCGGCTATTTGAAAATACACAAAGGCACATTTTATTAGCACTTATCAAAAGGCTTTCATTTTTAAATACATGCTCCAAATATAATCTGATGTATACTTCTAAGCATCTTGGTGGAAACAATACATATATATATATATATATATATATATATATATATATATATATATATATATATATATATATATATATATATATATTCAAACAAATTTGATTACGCTTAATAGAATCCTTACTGTTTTCTAGTTTTCATCGCCAAAAACAAACAATTCTCAACCGCTATAAGAATAATAAAATATCATTCATTCTGTATCTGATGATGGAGTCTGAAAGATAACAATTATTCTAGGTTTCCTGAAATAGTCTATTATGCTTTTATTATAAATATTCTTCGTTATTTTTCTAATATATATATATATATATTTTTCCATCTGTGTTTGTTAAAATCTATATCTAACGGTATTTGACGATTTTAAATCTCCATCAAATTCAACGGAATAAGACCACAGTTGATTTTAACAAACACAGATGGAAACTTTTCAACTATCTGAAGAACTCTCTGAAGATGGATTTTACTCCGAAAATATTAAGAGAAAAAAAAGGAAAAAAAGGAAATTTAAATAAATATGTTTTTCAACATAAATTAGCATTATTTTGGCTTCAAAAAAAAAATTTTTACATTTTATAATTAATGCTTCAAACACACTATAAAAACAACAAAAAATCTTTATATATAATATATATATATATATATATATATATATATATATATGTGTGTGTGTGTGTGTGTGTGTGTGTGTGTATATGTATATATATGTAATATATATGGAGTAATATATAGGGTATGCGTTTGTCTATATAGGTATGTAGGAGTATCGTTATGTATGAGTGTATGAGTACTGTATGTACGAGTGTTTTACGTACGCATGGGTATGGACATTTTCGTGCACGTCCTTCTATGTATGTGTGTGTGTGTGTGTGTGTGTGTGTGAGTGCACGTGTACGCATGTATGAGTAAAACTACGAGCATGCGTGCGTATTTGCGTACATGCTTGGAACAATTAACCAGCCCCGAATAACTTAACATCTGATCAACTTCTTCTATCTAACCACAATCCCAATCTCCACTCTACCCGCAGTATACAAAATATTTGAAATCTTAAAAATAAATTATTTAACATCCTTCATTGAGTCGCCCCAAACCCATACACCCCCTCTACCCAAACTGGTGACAGTATCCATTTTCCCCCCACACACCTCCTACAGACCATGTCAACATCCCTCCATACCAAAGAAATACACACACCCACGCACACATATGCACGCGAATACAAACGCTCACGCGCCAGCATTGATCAGACGTTGCACACTCGCAAAATAATGTGAATGTGTGCGAAATCCGCTGACCTATATACATAACCTTTGCACTGTCCATAAACACACACACAGATACATAACAACACCACATAACATACGCATAACATTTC
>CM042161.1:85265174-85292674 GCA_023376005.1 Doryteuthis pealeii | reverse complement strand
TCTACATAATTTATATTTTCTCTCCTTTCTTCTTTCTTTCTTTTCTTCTTCTTGATGTACATTTCATATACATCGGTGTCAATTTTATTGTTGCTGTTTGTAGTGGGAGGCATTCTTTTCGAGGTGGTGCGACTTCCATGATGTGATATTTTGATAATAAAATCTGCGATGAACCTTTAAGTTTTTTTTTTGTTTTTTTTAATATAAATCAGGTCGGTAGATCACCAATTTATGGGGAATATAAAATGAAGAGATGAAGAGAAATAAAAAGACACAACTGTTCCGAAGTATAGATGGAGACTTTATTATTGATCAGACCGTTACTCTCTGGACGCCAGAACTTATTTATTTATTTAATTTTATTTAATTTAAATCCCCACAGAAGTCAACTTGTACATACATTTTATTTGATGATATTTCCTAAAGTGTTAAAGAGACCTTAGCAGTGTCGAGCATTTGAATTCATGAAAGATTTTAATTTCCTTTTATGTGTGTATATATATACAAAGTCATCGTCAGAATTGTGGATTTCAGTTATTTTCGTTAAGGGTTGGAATTATTTTATAGCGTAGGTCAGAAGTCCAGTTGCACATATATATCATTATCTAATTTTTCTCACAGTGTTCGAAAAATCCTCGAAGTGTCTCACACGTAACTTGAAACCCGTAGATCATCTTCGGGAAATTCAGTTATAAGTGTTAAAGGGTGAGTTTCAATAACAGGCTAGGTTCGGTTGCACATATATTTTGATTTTTAATTTTCCACACAGTGTTGGAAAAATTATAGAAGTGTCCAGTATTTTCTGTAATGAAAGAGTGTAACTTGAAGCCCGAGGATCATCTTCGGACTTGAGAAATTCAGTTATAATTGTTAAAGGGTCAGTTTGGTGTTTTTTTTTTCTCCTAAATATTTTATGCAACAAATTCGTATGGAATGGGTTCCAGAACGACCGGCTTATTTTTGGAGATATTGACGAAGTGCCTCTTCTAGGTTCGATTGCACATATATTCTAATTATTGGAGGCGCGTGGCATGATGGTTAGAGTCGTAGAAAATGGACTCGAGTTCAAATCCTGAACAAGGCTGTTTTAATTTCACATAACGATAATACCATTGGGAAAGGTATGAATCCAACTATACTCCCTCGAACTATGGGTAAATAGTGGGGCAGGCAGACTAGGCTCTTTAACCTTGGTTAGGGAACTTTTCCAGGAGAATAAAAATTCATGATTCAAACCTTTTAAACTCCGCTTAAGAAATTGGCATTGTGTCACATCCTCCTCATGTGGAGGGGTTAGTAAATATATATAGTTTTAAATTATAATTTTCCCCACGATGTCAGAGAAATCTTTGAAGTTTCCTTTAATTTTCCTCTCCTTCGCTATAGCTTCCCGAGTTATTTCACTGGAGTCGAGCATTTATAAGCTGTAAAAACATTCCGAAACTTGAAAAATATTTTCTTGAGGGATTGCAAGAAATCGAATATTGCTCATCGATTAAACGTTTGTCTTTCTCTTCCTGCATATTTCAGAATAAGAATAACATTTGGAAGAAGACAGTAAATGGCTATGAAAGATGGATTTATTACATGAATCCAAAGGGAATAAAAATCCTAGGCTCGATTCTGGACAGCCTTCAACATTTCAGCTCAAACAGAATCCACTCGGGGAAAAGAAGGAAAAAATTCTTCTCGCTATTTGCTGGGATTCAAAGGGAATTCTTTATTATGGGCTGTTGACAGCTGATAAGCAGTTAGCGCCACAATGCAACAGTGAGCAATTGCTTGTATTGTATGACGCATCAGAAGAGAAATGGCCCTTTTTGCAGTGGCAACCAAGTCGAGCGATGAATTTTGCTGCATGACAACGCACGTTTTTCCTTTAGGAAAAAGTGTCGCATAAAATGATTATAGAGTTTTAGATAAGGTATGTCTACCAGACGAGATATATTGTCTCGTACCGTCCAAAATCATTGTCTTGTGCCACACAAAGCGAAGCTGAGTAGATAACTTGCCGAAGCGACGTGGTATCCATATGTCTAATCTGCAGAGAAAATATTTACCTACTCAAGTCACTACGGATAGAATGTGACACAAGATCCTACGCAGCGAGGATCGAACTCGCTATTCAGTAGTAATGGATCTACGTGGTGTAGAGGCTAACTTGCTGTATTGCTGCTTGAATTTCAGTTGTGCAATTACAATAGGACTAATTCTCTTTGGAAAAGTATGAACACCTTCATCCACATAATCATTGGCTAAACAGTGCCACTACTGTTCTTCTATAAGGATGGCTTTGGCATTAAATAATCCTTGAAGTTTGATATGCGTTAAAAATAGACCAAACTTATTTGTATTATAATGTAATATATCAATAGTTTTTATCATATTTTAGTCTTTATGTTTTATAGTTTTTTGTCATATATTAATTCTTATGATAATGAAATATATTTATTTTTATCATTAAAACATGCGCTTCTACAGTGAAACAATATATATATATATATATATATATATATATATATATATATATATATATATATATATATGTTTCACTGTAGAAGCGCAAATCGGAAAGTTGAGCTCGAACGCTCTATGGAACTAATCGCGAAGAATGGCGTCCTCTCCGCGTGCGTAAGTATTTGGGTCTCTGGAAATAAAACAAAAATAATGCATCAAAATTGATGTCTTTGTGTTCATTGATAAAAAAACTAAACTGTATGGACGCGTAGATAAACACCCGAGACAGTGGAGAAAGAGCCAGATAAAGAGAGATGGCTCAAACCGACCAGAGTGAAGGCTTAGCAGAAATAAAAGAGAAACCGATAACAAAATCGTAATAATTAAGAATATCTAACATCTATATTTAATTATATTTACTTGAAGGACCTGTGGATATACCACAGTATGTTAATTTAGTTATTACAACGTTCGGATATGTTTCCTTAAGAGCTATTGCTAAATATGTAAAAAGTATACATTTGATTTAACTCTCTCTCTCTCTCTCTCTCTCTCTCTCTCTCTCTCTCTCTCTCTCTCTCTCTCTCTCTCTCTACTCACTAATTTTTCTTTCTTTTCTTCTGGTCATTTTTTCATTATGTTTTGATTGAAACAACTTAGCGTTATCGCTTCCATACGCTTGCTGCCTTTCTCTATCTTTCCCTTATCTTCTTTCTTTCTTATAATATTATGCATAGCATGTCCCCTACTCACTTTTTTCTTTCTTTCTCACTTTCTTGTTATACTTTTCTATGTAGCATGTCCTTTTTCTTCCCTTTCTTTCTTCATGATAAAAACGAAATGGTCTATTATTTAGCTGAGGTGATGTCATTCATAAGAAATAACAATTCGGTGGATAAGAAACTACAAAAAATTCCTTTTTTCATTTCATCTTGGACGATGTGGACTGTCACATTTTTAATCAGGTGGGTTTGCAAGATGATAACGGTCGTACTTTAAAGGAAAACGAGTATTAATATATAGATAATATGTTCGGTTAGGGACGACGGTTGACGTTTAATCACCCGGGTCGAACGAAGGTGACAAACATATCTATATTATATTATATTATATTTATATTTATTGATTAATTTGAGCAAGGGGAAAGTGAAATTATCTGACTAATTTAACAAATGAGTTCACCTTTTCAATTTACTTGATTATTACTGGCCAATATTTTAGAAGAATTAAAACGATATTTTGTTGGAGGTGCGTGGTGTATTGGGTAGAGTTGTTGGAAATGAACTCGTCAACCCGAATTCAAATTCTGGACGAGACTGTATGCATTCCGATAATACTATGGGGAAAGGTATGAATCCAAATCTCCTTACGGCTATGGGTAAAATAGTAGGGCAGACTGGGCCCTTTAAACTTTGCTAGTCTAGGAGAAGGAAAACTCTGAATTCAAAAACATGTTAATCTCTGCTAAAGACATTGACCTTGTGTCACATCCTGCTCGTGCGGAGGGGTTGATAAATATATATTTTGACGTGTCATAAATTGCTATTATTCCCAACGTTGTTACAAATGCTTGAACCCAATTTGATTATCCTTTGTAGTATTAGTTGTCGTCATTCCACCCATGATTGATAATAACTGCTAAAATTTATAAACGCAGCGCAGGTGCTCCTTTGAAAATCTGTTTTTGTGTACCTCACTGAAATTCTCTTAAAGAAAACAATCATTATCTAAAACATGTTAATATGTGGTTTAATGTCATACCAACCCTAGTGGATTATTTAATGACAAATCTTTTTTACACATGATTTAAAAAGTAATTTTTATTATTTTCATTCGTAGAATAATTTTCATTACCTTCATATGTATTAATGAATACAGGTGGTTGACCCCCAGTCACCACCTTCTAGCACGTATATGTTAAAACGTGGAGGAGTGTTTGCGAAAAGAGCAATTTGAAGAATACGGCCAGGAGAATCATATAATTGCTCTGGCTTGAAATGACCAGCCGATTGAGCGGGTGGGGCCTTTTCGATTACCCTTCTAGCCACTCAATTTTTTAACGCCGCGGAAACTCTTCAAGGGTTGTTTTAAAAAAAAGGTAAACAATCGAAGAAAAACGAAAATGAATCTTGGTTTCTGCAACCATTTTCAACCCAAATGCATTTCACTATGTATATGTTAACTACTTTGTTTTTCATATCGATTTTCAACGATTCAAGTGTGGATGATATTATTAGATCGACACTGATATGTTCTCCTCATACTCATAAGTTTCACTCAAAATAACCGCCATTAGCGTTGATCAAAGCCTCAATCCGGCTCCGGAACCTAGAGCAAGCTGATGTTACAGTTTCCCTGGGGAGGGTCTCAAAAACTACCTTAATTCTGTCGATTAACTGGGCTTTTGTAGTCCTGGCGCGGCGATTGGTGTCTTTCTCAACAGCGCCCCATACATAATAATCCATGGGGTTAAGATTTGGGAGAGTTCGGAGGCCAAACATTCGAACTGGTGTAGTCATAAAAAATCGCTGGCAAGCATTTTTTACTTTTCTCAGAGGTGTGGCAGGGGGCCGAATCCTGCTGCCATACATATGGCTTACCATTAGCTACACTTCTAATCCAGAGCTTGATTACAGTATTTAGCAACTCCATGTTTGTATCTGAATTCAACCTGAGACCCTATCTGAAAAAATGCGGAGGAATCACATCACCCCAGAGGACAAACATTCGAAAACCATTACAGTTTGGCGAAATTTAGTCTGCATGACACAAGAAGTGTCCTTTGGACTTATGCAAGCCATCTGTTATTCTGGGTGTTGTGCTTTTGTTCTTGGCAAAGGTTCTTCTCATCGAGAAATAACCAGATTGTTTGTGATTAAGTATTGATGTTCACTTTGCTAAGAAGTTTCTCCGCCTTTGCCGACGATTTTCACTGGCGTTTTCTTGGAGCAGTTGACCTCTGTGACGTTTGTCTGAGTAGTAGCGAAGATCTTCCTTGAGTTCAAGCTTTATGGTAGAGTCTGAAACATTTAATTCACGTGACAAAGCCCGAATTCCAATGCCAGTGTCCTCCAACATTTTTTTCAGCATATTTTCGAGGAATTCTAGGTAGGAATGCAATCAGATCGTCTGTTATGTTGCTTTCTTCTAGCCACAGCTTTGTAGTCTCAATTGCATTTCTCCAGTTCATACCTGATTGTTTTTACAGTGTTCAGGGAGCATTGGGCAGCAACCATAATCTCCTTATTTTGATGCCCGGTGCAGATCATAATGATACAATTTATTCTCTCCATGATTCAAGTGGGTTCCACTCATCCATTGTTTTTGTCATCACGTATATGAATGAAGAAGGGCCCAAGCTTTTAAATGATGCATAGTGTGCGTCAATTTCTCTAACCTATAGAGAAAAATAACCAAATATAAGTATATCAAATTTATGCTGGACATCCTATATATGTATGGCACTATATATATATATATATATATATATATATATATATATTATATATATAGTGCCATACACTAGCATCCTTTATTCCATTGGTATTTGGTTGAGGGGTATTACCACTGCAAATAACGCAGTCGGTGACCTGGCTAGTGTGATCATGAATCACAGGCATTGCTTTCGGCGCTGACCTCGTAAAACTCGATTTAGTGAGTCTATATAAAGATTTTTAATAACATTTCACCTAAGCGCGCGTGTACGAACAAATGGAAAATAAAGAAAACCTTGAGAGATGAAGATGCCGTCTATCAAAATCAGCATCTATAGTGTAAACATTTCAGTCGAACGCTTCATAATAAAGTAAATAAGTAAGATAAATGAATAAAGTCGCTGCTTCATTTTTCCCCATCGAAGAACAACAATGTGTTAGAGTTTACTTTGTTGACCGTACCCGAACTGTTCTTTGCCTATCTGATCATCTCCCGGCTAACAGAACTAACAACCTTTATTACGGCCGAACAAAACAGCAGGCGAACATATAAAGTCAAACCTTTCTCTATTCTTTCTTTGCAAACAAGATAACCCCCTAAACTGGATAGTGAGCACAGGAAATAAGAAAATGTTTCCAAACGATTTTTCTATCTTTCGTTGTCATCAATATATACTTTCTTGATAAGATTGTTCTCTCTTGTTTTTCTTTTTTTTTAACTTTTTTGTTTGTTTTTCTTTCTTCTCGTTTTCTGTTTGTTTTTCTCTGGGTGTGCGTGTGTTTATGTGTGTACCTGTATATGTGTATTTGCGTATTTATGTATATGTGAGTGCGTGTCCACGTATGTTTGTATATCTGGGTATGTGTTTATTTGTGTGTTTATGTATGTGTATGTGTGTATGTGTGTATGTGTATGTGTGTATTTGCATGGATGTGTGTGCCTGTTTATGTGTGTATGTGTTTATTTGTGTGTGCTCGTGTTACCCCATCTCTCTATCTCCCCCTCTCTCTCCTTCTCTCTCTCTCTCTCTCTCTCTCCCTCTCTCTCTCTCTCTCTCTCTCTCTCTCTCTCTCTCTCTCTCTCTCTCTCTCTCTCTCTGTATGTGTTGTTTGTGTGTGTGTGTGTGTGTGTGTGTGTGTGACAGAAGACAGAAAGTTGCGCTTTTTCTCATTTTCTGCTCTGAATAGGAACACTTTTTTCTATCCTAACCGATTTTCTGTTTTTTTTCTTCTATATTCTTTAACAAAAGATTCCCTCACTTCATTCAGGGACTATTTCATGTCTCGCATTGATTGCAAACACATCGATCTTTTTTTTTAACGAAACCAAATTACACTTCCCAATAATGAGATTATTGCGCCGTCAGTTTGAAATGTTGACTCGATCTTAATTGAATATTTTAAATGAATTTTTCCAGAATTCTATATTCGCAGTTTAAATCAGTCATAGTGAGACGAATAATTGGCACATTCTTGCGCGACACCTGGCGGAGAAACTGATCGGAAAGGGGAGGAAACTGCGAAGCGGAAGGAAACTACAACGACAGCATGGAAAGAGTGAAAAGGAAGTAAGTGGTGAGGGGTGGGGAACTTGACTGTGTGACGAGAAGGAGGAGATAGACTGAGCTGGTGGCGGGGATGGTGTTGGGATAGTAGAAACTAGAACGACGCACCAAGACAGGTTGAGAAATATGTCAGCACACCCACACGGGCACACCTAAAGAGACAGACAGACAAACACACAGACAGAGAAGGAGATGGAGGAGAGAAGAGAGAGAGAGAGAGAGAGAGAGAGAGAGAAGAGTGAAAGAGTGAAAGAGAAACAGAGAAACAGAGAGAAAGAAAGGAGCGATCGGAAAAAAGAGCTGCTAAAACGATGAGGAAGGGAATGTGTACGGATATACACAGGGGAGAATAGTTTGGTTGGTTGTTTGGGCTTTATAGCATGTCAACCCTTGCTGGGTTATTTTATGCCGAAGACATTTTGTTTAATTGTTTCTTGATAGGTAATCAATTTTTTAAATTCATTTTTTCTGTTTAACCCATACATGGAATCCGAACAGGTACTATTTTTCCGGGTCAGAGTGGACATCAGAGTAATGGTGATGAAGGGCTACATAACACTCCCCAGAGCTCCAGCACGAGAAATTCACCATTAAATGCAATTTAAAGGAGAAATACGAATGACGACAGAGTAGCCTACCTACTTCAGAATTTAAAAAGAAGCGTTAATGTATTTATTTGGTAAGTCCTACCTAGGATGTCATTCACATGCAAAGAATGATCCAATTTTTATAAATGTGTATATTTCCACAAGACAAAAAGCAGCACACTGTAGCGATGTTTTTGTTAGCGCAACAGCTTCAAAATTCTATTACTGGAAGAATAATGCTACTTCCAATATATTTTTAAATGACTAGTGGGTGTGCATTCGCGCTCATGTTGATCATTATAATATATCACGTGTGATATCTATTAGATTCTAATGATATATTACTTCTCTTTATTTATTTAGCTGAATGTCCAGAATGACCCATACATGACCATTTTCGTTAATTCTTTATTCAATTATATTTCACTGACAAGTTAAAGTTAATATCCAAAATTGCAAATCAGTTATAACTTGACAGGTTCTTAGTGGTTGGGAGAATGAAAGAGGATCGAACTCAGTAGTAGAGAGAGGAGATTATTCTGTTCTGATTGTATAGTTGGCCTCGGATTGGTTATTACTTGAAGCCAGAGAAACTAGGAAGCTCTCCAAAGCATTGCGCGTCGGTTAGCAATGCTGGTAGTTAGTTGTTGATAGCGGTGATATGAGCTTCCTTGATGCTAGGCGATCGTGAACGTAGTCGTTGGGAGTCCAGAATTTCTAATTTTGCAGATTTGGTCCGTTAGATGCGAATTCGAGTACATTAGGGCCAGTTAATTCGAGGCTATATTCAACTTGTTGAAAGCCAGTCCTTTGTGGGTCCCCATTCCTGATCTTTTAAGGATAAACTGTACCAAGATAAGCACCTTTATGGTTGGTTCAAAGATTTACTTAATTTGGCACATATGCCTTAGGATGTTGACATTAACTGGTATTCCCTCCAGCTAGTTATTTACAAAAGTGTTTGCCTTACACACGTATGTCTCTTGAAAAAAGCGTGACATAATCTCATTACACTGCCCATAAAATAAATAGAAGTGAAGACTGGGCTCTTTAGCTTTGATACAGCAAGCGGTCTTAGAAAAGGAAATCTCTAGATTCAAACTAGTTACACTACTACTAAATGTAGTTTAGCCTGAAATATGAAACTAACTTGCTGAATACAAATGCTCAGAGTAATTAGTTATTTGAGATGCACGTGAATTGGTTGATTCCAAAACCATGACAACACTTCTAGGATTATTTAATATCTAAATGTTAGGGAATCGCGTTCATGGTGCATTTATATTGACATTTTTTGTGTAACAGTTTTAAAAAGGTTTTCTGTACACTGTTATATAATATCAAGTATTCATATATGATTCAAGCTGTATGGTTTATCAATTGTATGATTTCAAGTCTCGAATAACAATAATCCTTCTAAACCAATTATATATTCAATGAATATTTCTATTACAAATATTTCACTGATTCAACAGTCTCATCCAAGATTTGAACTCGGGTCGACGAGTCCATTTCCTACGACTCTAACTATTACATCTCGCACCTCCGTATAATTAAGGTATAAGGTACAAAGTATTTTATGTAATACGAATCATTCTCAAAAAGTTCTATTCGACCCATACATAGGTACTACCGCACTGTTCAGTGTGGATCTGCGATTGATTGCAATGAAGTGTTACTCCGCAATCTCCAGAGATCCAGAACTGTAGTCTTACCAACAAATTACAGATTATTATCATACCCAGGACACCTTTTGGGAGGGGTCTTAATCCTATCTAGAGGATCCATATAACGTATTCTAATTCACATTGACAGTGTGTGACGTGCGTGTATTAATGGTTATCGTTAAAGTGAATAGAAACGGCGAGCCAAGTTCAAATCCTGACTGTTACACTCCTCAAGGAAATCTAACTCTCCCATACACAAACTCTAGGTATGGATAAAATTCAGAGTTTGTTTTTTTAAACTTTGATACGACAACTGTTGAAGGATGAAAACAACGGTTCCCGATCATCGAAGGTAAACAGAGAGGAACCTGTTCAATATTTAATTGTGTGAACACTTAATCGTATGTCACTCCGCCAAAAGAAAAAAATACCGAAAATCAGGGAATTAACAGAATTTAATGAAATTTTCAGTGTTGATATATTAATGAATAAAAGATTTAAAGCACAAGTTATTCTATTTAAAAACTTTTACATTTTTCTAGGTCAGTTAACTTTTGAAACACGTAGTTTTGAGGCGTAACACAGATTCTAAAAGATAAATGTTTCAATGTTAACTGACCTGAAAAAATGTAAAAGTTTTTAAATAAAATAACTGATGCATTATATCTTTTATTCATAAATATATCAATATTGAAAATTTCATTAAAATCGGTTAATTCCCTGTTTTTTGGTATTTTCGTCTTTCGGCGGGGTAACCTACGGTGGTGGAATTTAGGTCCATTAAGTTTGATTTAACCAAAATGACTTTGTTCGGTATTAAATGACCAACTCAGGATTAATATACCATAAACAAACCAACCAACTAACAAATCTTAAAACTGAAGGTAAGCAGCGGTGAACCTGTTGAATGCTTAATTGGGTGACCACTTAAGCAACAGATGCTACTGTAAGTAGCCTCAGTCATTTATTTGTCTGAATCTTTTTAGATGAGGCTTAATAATTGTTATTACTACGTTAACTATGTCGGAATCGGGAGCCTTCACGAAACTTCAAACCGAACCCTTTGTTTAATTCATTGGGGTAGATTTTTCTCATTTCATTAACCATGACGAGATATCAGTGTTAAGAACCTGTAAACTCCAGATGATTGTCACTTAGAACTGTTTTAAATCAAACCATAGATCCATTTTGCCATGTGTCCATGTGTTAATAAAAAAATGATTCGGTATTAACTGGCCTCAAATGGGTCGATATGCTATAAAGGAAACAACAACCCCAACTTCAACAACCGGTTTAGAAGAAGGAACACTCTGAATTCAAATTAGCTGTACTCTGCTCAAATATCGACCTTGTATTGTAATCTGCCTGTGGTGGAGGGGGCTTTGTAAATACAACCTAGTTATTTACAAAGAATACCTTAGTCTATCACAAGGTCATCGTAGTGGGGTATTTGTGACGAACGAATTCGCGGCAATATCGAATTGATTTTTAAACCGGGCTCCTTAATCACCGCCCCATATTAGACGCCCCACTGAAATCACAACTTATAATAACCAGGTATTTTCCCTTTTGTTTCTTTCGATTTTTCTTGCAGTTGGCATTGATTCGTGGTTTTGTTATAGCAGCAATTCCCAGAATCGTGCCTACTGAATATTCCCCACTGAGAATCACAGAACGAAGCTTCTCTTGGAACATGGAGCCGACTTTTATCTAGCGCTATTCGCAGAGGCCTATCTGTTTTTATACAGGCGCACAGTGGGCTACCATTCATTCATCTAACACTCACGCAACATATCAAATATATTTCTATATCTAAGTCAATATATGAACGAATTGAGCTAGTCTTGATCAATAGATCAACATAAACTTCTGAATTTGAGCGAAGGATTTCCTCGAAATTTTGATTATTTTGTCTGATACTTATTTCGTGATCGTCGATTCTGTGACCGTCTAGTCATTTTTTATTTTGAGCCTTAAAAACAAAAAAATATACCGAATCAAACCATTCTAGCACGAACTTATTATATAAATCTTAAAGCTAAGTAATATAATGGTAAGTTAAAAAGAAGCCTTGATCATTTATCCACTAGTATAAATTTATTTTCACGTCTCGTTGGGGAGGGAGGGGAGGATTGTTGACGGCTGGTTCTTTTTTTTATTTAACTATGATTCTTTATTTTTTTAAAATTTTTTTCATTCTTCTAAATAAATATAGCCCACAAACAAGAATTGGAAAATTTATTCAAAAGCGCAGATTCCATGACAATTTACCTACGGACAAATTATCCTTAAAAGAAAAATAAATAAATCAAAATACAATAAGATATTTTTTATAAGATATATTAGTAAAATAAATAATGATTTGCTTTCATATAACAGTATGCTTAAAATAAAAACTTTTTAGAAATAAAATATTTGTCTTTTTTCCCAGCGGGCGATGACGGATAGGGATGGTGGGCGAGAGATTGTCATGGATATCCATGCTGCCCGCATGACTTAATGATCATGATAAATTTCTGCTGGAGCCTCACAGGGACTAATTATTCTAGGATTGTAGACCGTTAGTAGCGAGTAGGATACTCTCTGGTTAGTCCTTATTCCTAGTCCTGTGGTAAACTCTCTTTAGTAAATGACAATTCTCATCATTTCTGATATTTTAAAGAATATATATATATATATATATATATATATATATATATATATATGTGTGTGTGTGTGTGTGTGTGTGTGTGTGCGTGTGTGTGCGTGTGTGTGTGTGGAGAAAATGTGGAACAAACATTATTAGTCGATGTTCGAACATCAAGGGAAACCTTCTTCAGGACAATGAAATTACTCAAGGGGAAAAAGAGATTTATGCAGATAAAAAATGTTGAATGTTTTGAATGCGTTGAGTTTGGAAAATGTGTAGAAAAAGGTTCATTACCGTTCGTTGATTGCTGTTCCTATTTTTCCAAACTCAACGCATCGACTAATGAATTCCCATCCGTGTTTGTTCTACATTTTCTCAAGATGCTGTCGGATTAATTTCCTGATCTTACTCCCATTTATATATATATATATATATATATATATATATATATATATATATATATATATATATATATATACATACCTGCCGCACAGATTGACTCTTTAACTATGACTAGGTAACCAGTCAAGGAAAAGGAAAACTCTGAATCCAAACCCGTTAAACCAAGCATAAAAATTGACCTTGTGTCGCATTGTGCAAGTGTGGGGGCTTGGTATATATATATATATATATATATATATATATATATATATATATATATATATATATATATATATATATATATATGTGTGTGTGTGTGTGTGTGTGTGTGTGTGCAAATTTTTCCAACGTTTTTATATATTTGTATCCATTGGTATCAATCATTTACAGTCAGAATTTTCCTGGAGATATATCTCCGTGTAACCTTCTATTAATGATTCGTTTCTATATTCGTTATAATTGGGTTTCCTTCTTATTGAGACAGTCAAAATTATGTTTGTCTCGAGTTCCTTTTCATGTTCCTTTGTGTTGAGTCTTTCTCGCTTCAATATATATATATATATATATATATATATATATATATATATATATATATATATATATATATATAACATTTAAAAAAACCGAAGCATTAAAAAAAGAGGAATGTATTCGTGATGGTGAAGTCGACGTTATGACGATTCGATTTTAGCAAACCATTATCGGGATTTGAGATGAAAGGAATGGTGTTTTAATAAATGTGGATGAAGGTTTGCTAAACCCGACACGTTATAACGTAGTATTCACCATCCATAATAAATTCGTCGCTTTTGAATCCTTCGTGTTTTCTATTTTCTACATAATATATATATATATATATATATATATATATATATATATATATATATATATATTTACATGTGTGTGTGTGTGTGTGTGTGTGAATAAATATGGAACTAAATCCGGCAGTATGTAGAAAATAGGAAAACATGAAATTCTAAAAAAAAAAAAATTACCCATAGGCTAATATCACGGGGATAATAGAAACGCTCAAAGATACACGGATAACGTATCTCTATACACTTGATGCAAATGGCTTCATCAAGTTAAACGGCCCTCAAAACATTGCTTTGAAATAGGATAGATTTGAATTGGCATAAAAACACCTAAATAAACAAATGCTGGGTCAAATCATTAACGGCTAATTGGAAATACCCCCCCCCCCATGCTCAATGTGTATCTCCCAAATTTCATATTACGTAGGAAGAATGCTACTCCGGATAGAACCTTCATCCCATAGCAGTATTAATTTTATATCCGGAATAGCATCATTCCGATGTAACATGAAATCTGCACTGTATTCATTTTACTTGTGGATATTCCTTTGAGGTAATTGTGGGAAATAATACATCTCAAATAGAATAGATTATTTTACAAAATCTGAAAAATATTATCAAAAATCCTCAGTAAATTTTGCGTCAGGTTGTATAAAGAAATGATGTCTAATGTCTCGCCTGGTGCCTGGATGAATCTAAATGTTTAGACAAATCACTGAACATTATGAATAATTTTTGAGCCCACATTCATTAGATATGACATATATACTAGCAGGGCCTATGTGTATACCACAGTATGATGATGTAATTATTACAACGTTTGGTATGCTTTCTTTAGAGCTATTGCTAATAGTTAAATATGTAAAAAGTATAATAATCTTGATCTCTCTCTCTCTCTCTCTCTCTCTATATATATATATATATATATATATATATATATATATATATATATATATCTCACACACACACACACACATACACACGCACACTCACTCACCCACTCACACACACAGACACACACACACTTTTTCTTTCTTTCTCTTCTTTTCATCTTCTAATTATAATAAATTCATTAATAAAAGCAGAATGGTCCATTATTTAGCCGAGGTGAAGACACTCATTACAAATAAGAATCCGGTGTATAAGCAACACAAAATGATCAGGATTTAGATTTTTGAATTTAATCTTGGACAATTTGGACGATCTCACTTTTAATCAGGGGATATTGCAAGATGATGATGGTCGTACAATTAAGGACCACGAGTATAAATATATATAGATATTGGAAAAAGTAATCGAAGGAACGTTCTTAATGATATCCAAAATAGTTTATTATATTTTCGTTTCATTTCACTTCAAGATGATATTTCTTGACGGAACTTCATAACAACGTTCCTTGATGATTTTCTCATGATGGTTAGCATATTCAATAAATGTAAAAACAGAATGGATCGAACTGGATGAAATATTAATTCATTCATGAGTGGATATTTGTTTTTTATCCATATATTGTTCTAGTGAACTTTTTTGTTGATATTGGAATCATCGGAAATATACAGAACAAAAAATAAAATAAAACTAGAGTTCTAATAAATAGCAGTTGTTTTGCTCTTGGACTGTTTCATTTTTATAAATATTTCGGATGGACTCCATCCTTTATCAAAGTTTTGGTGTAGACAATTTTTGATAGGAAAATAAAATAAAATAAATATCAACGAGAAACGATCATCAACAAACAACATAATATATATATATATATATATATATATATATATATATATATATATATATATATATATATATTATTTATTTATTTAAACGATTTAATCTCGTTTGTTGGAGGAATATTTCAGGAAGCCAGAATGTTCACCTAATAAAAATGTTTTCCATATAACCTTTTATTAGTTTATTTATTGTGAAACAAAAACAAGCTGAACATCCTCTAAATCTGCTAATTTCATATATTTTGCCAGGATTAGTAATCTTGTTTGTTGGATTAACACGTCAATGTTCCTTTGATTTATGCCAGCTCCTCTAAGATTTAGACTATTCATTGGTTTACAATCATGTCAAATCGAAAGCAAAGGTTCTTACCAAATCATCAAAGACAAACAGCAATGTCCCTAATTAGTATTAAAATTCTGAGTTGCAAGTTCTGTGAATAGCATAAAGCCAATGTAACAGAATAAACAAAACGACTAAATACGACAAGATGTTGACTAAACACTCTTACCCATCTATATCCTTATTTATTGGAGGCGCCTGCTGTAATAGAGTCGTAGGAAATGGACTCGTCAACTCAAGTTCAAATACTTAATGAGGCGGCTTGCATTTCACGTAGCGTTAATACACTTGGGAAAGGTATGCTCTCCCTCCAGCTATGGATAAACAGTATGTCAGACTGGGCTATTTAACTTTGGCTAAGTAAGCAGTCTAGTAGAAGGAAAACTCTGAATTCAAACCTGTTAAACTCTGCTTAAGGAATTGACCATTGCAATAAGCTTTAGACCACATACGTAGTCTGCCTATGTAATAGTTTCTGTGAGATATCATCTTGATGTTGCCTTTTTAGTGTGGAATCCTTCGCTTTTACATATTACGATTACGTTGTGGAATTTTTTTTCTCTCAAATCAACTTTAGAATTCTGACCTTTGACCATGATCGGACATAGATATTAGTTAACAATAAACTCATCTCTGCCAGCCCCCTTATCTAACCACTGGGTTTAAACTGCTTGAAAGCAATTAATAATTAAACCAACCCCTCCACCGCCAGCATGGAAGGAATCAAAGTCGGTTTATGCAAAGGACACTTGTTTCAAATCAGAGCTTTCCTTCTTTAAGATGGATGGTCTAACCAAGACAAAAATAAAACAAAAAAAAAAAAACAGTCTTCCCTATTAGTTAAACAGAGCGGGAAGGAGAAAATGGATTCAAGGTATTAGAGCAAAGTCAAAATCATACAGCCTCATCCAGTTGGCGTCTGGTCGCCGATTCCATTTTCCGATGACAATAACCGTTCGGCTAAATACGCTTCCGTGATATACTAACTCAAACGCTCCACCACGACAAGGATTCGACGCAAGATACAGCTTGTCCGAATTCAGAGATTTCCCCTTTATTTGACAGATTGGTGTACCAAGCTTAAAGAGAACCCCATCTGCTCTACTATAGATTTACTTACAGTTGGTACTGGAAGAATATATATATATATACTAGAAATGACGTGACCCGTTTCGTCACCCACTGAGCTCGAGTTATTTTGTTAAGAAATCACAATAACGTAATTTATTTTTAATACATTTTAAACTATTTTCGGTCAATTTTGCGTAAATTTATCATAAATATGACCGTCAACACTGTCTAAGATGACGTAAAATCTGTATTTTACAAAATAAATTTACCCCCTACCCCGATTGAAAAAGATTTACCAAAAATCAGGGAATTTTCCAAATTTAATGAAATTTTCATTGTTGATTTATCAATAAATTAATTTTATAATGCATCAGTTATTTCATTTCAAAACTTTCTGACTTAATTAGGTATTTCTGCTATGGTAAATTAATATTTAGAATTCATTTATAATATGAAACGCCTAATTTTAAGTTTCAAATTTCCTATTTTTAGATTCTAAAAACAAATATCTATTTAACAACTACTTTAGTTTATTATTATCTAATATTTTTTTAGGAACACTATATTGAAAATTTAGGACCCCCTCCTTTTAAACAGAACAAATATCGATGTATATTTTTCTTTTATCAGATAATAATAAATTAAATCCCAAAAAGTTTTTAAAAAAAGATCTACAAAAATTATTCTTTTTAGTTTTTATTTTACATTCTATTTTTCGATTTTCGGTATTTATTTTCTACCAGGATAGCTCCCTTAACTTTTTCCCTTCTATTTACACCTTCAGTATTTTGTCTTTTTACTTATACTGTAATTAGTTTAAACTTTATATACCCCCACGGATATTTTGCGCCACTACCAAAAACATGGCGGGGGGTCAAATTTAACTAAACTGAAAAATAAATTAAAAATAGAATAAATGATGCATTATAAAATTCATTCATTGATAAATCAACACTGAAAATTTCATTAAAATCGGATAGTTCCCTGATTGTTGGTAATTTTTTCAATCGGCGCGGGGTGGGGGTAAATTTATTTTGCTAAATATGGATTTTACGGCAACTTTGCCAGTGCCTGATATTTTTCATTGAAAAGGATTTTTTGTATCTTTATCCTTCACAAAATATAAATATAAATGAATGTAAATAAACTTTTGTGTTAAATTTGTATTGTTATTTTAACATTACTTGCATTCATAAGAAGAATATTTACGGGGCTGGTAAAATAAGCATAAAATTAGGTTTGTGTTAACAACACTCTTCCAAAATTTTCACTCACAATTATTGACCCTATAAGTTTTAAAAATTAATAATCAAAGTATTTTAAAAAAATCTATTTTAAAACATCACATCAATTTTATTTATTTTTTTACAGCCAAGAAAACAATTTTAAATCTTATTTACATCTTTTTAGAAATCAAACAATTATCTTGTTTTCCTTCCCTCGATAAATTTTAAGTATAGCTTTGTAATAATAAAAGAGAGAGCGAGAGAGCGAGAGAGAGAGAGAGAGAGAGAGAGAGAGAGAGAGAGAGAGAGAGAGGGTGCAAATTCAGTCAGCAGCCAATGTCCCATTGCCTATTTTTCTCTCTCATACTAAGGTATTCTACATGTTTTGAGAGAGGAGGACAGAAATAAGCTATACTTATTGACCGAGATTGGTCGGTTTTTGACTTATATAGTAAATTACGACTAATTCGAACCAAATAAATTGGATTTTTTTCAAACATTAATTAGATTTATGATTATATAATATTTTGGGATATTTTCTATATCATTAATGTATGTAGAAAAAAACCTTTAGGTGGCAAAGGTTGATTCGCTCAGCTTTAGTATAATATATATATATATATATATATATATATATATATATATATATATCCCCCAAGAACGAGCGTATGTGACACAAGGCCAATATCTTGAGCGGAGGTAAACAACTTTTAATTAGAGTTTTCCTTCTCCTAGACTGGTTGCCGATCCAAGTTCAAAGGGTCTACTATGTATCCATTGCTGAAGGGAGAATAGGTCGATTCATACCTTTCGCAAAGGTATTAGCACTACGTGAAATGCAAACAGCTCCGTCAAGGATTTGAACTTTTCTCGTTGTGCTCATTTCCTACGACGGATACGATTACACCATGCGCCTCGACAAGAATAAGTGGATACATACCTTTCCAAAAGGTATTTGCGCAAAATAAAACGCAAACGTCTTCGTCAAGTATGTGAACTCAGATCACTGTGTCTGTTTACTTAAACGAGAACAATGACGACAGGCACGACACCGATAATTTTTATTTCTTTTTAATTCTTTTTGCATTGCATTTTTTCTTTTTTTTTTTTTTAGTTAAATGTGTTAGTTTTGTAAAGTCTCACGGAAAGCAAGAAAGATTTGAATGTTCCTTTCTGAATTTCGATTGGATGGCCAATGGTGCTTTTGTTTAGTTGATAAATGACCGGAAGTTCCTTGTCAACCGGAACTTGCTTCTATCTTAGAATTTAAAAGAATAAAAACAGATTCAAATGGGAAACCTTTTTATGCAGTCATAGAAAAAAGTTTTTAACTATTGAATATTTTCATTTCACCGGTAATCATCAGCATCATTATCTTTGTTGTTGTTGTTGTTGTTGTTGTTAATGTATCAGCAACAGGCAGAATAGCGCTGATTTAGAGTTCATTTCACCATAATTCTTTTTGGTTCTTTTTTATCCGTCAGGCTGCCATCATATGACTGAAGGATGGCTGGAAATTTGGCAAAATTTTTTATTTGTTTCAGAAACTGAAAATTCGGAGAATGATTTTCGTACTAGCAGGAGCTGTGGATATACCGCAGTATGATAATTTAATTATTCTATCCAACTGCATCAAATGGTGAAGTTCCAATTCTGGAGTTCTGGATATATGGGGTACGACTACATCAAAATTGCTCCCAGGTCCACTTTGGCCTGGGGTGGTAGCACCTGTTAGGGTTCCATCTATGGGTTGTATTGAAAAAATGAGTTAGAAAAACCGTGGAACATCTATCAGGAAGGAACAAAACAGAACGTTTTTCGGCATAGAATAACCCAATATGTTAATTTGTCGGAGGGAGATCGTAGGTATACACCGGTGATGAGACTTAATAAAGTTTAAACAGCTGTACAGTGTTCCACGTGGCGCACCTTATCCGCCGAGTTTGCTTGTCATGATTATTTTCAATAATTATCGAATTTTATACGATATACACATTGTAACTGCATTCAAAAAATATAAATAATATATATATATATATATATATATATATATATATATATCTGTGTGTGTGTGTGTGTGTGTGTGTGCGTATATACTACCACACACTCTCCCGTCGTCGTGCCTACCACCTCTCTGATACTAGTACTATAAAACAACATCTAATTACAAAACATACAGACAAATTCACCTCTTCCGACATAAAAAAAATCCTAACCGAAAATACCAAAACCTTCTATAAGAATAGTAATAAGAAACACCTATACATTCTTTAGGCGATCTGTATAAAAACAACAAACTTAACATTAATAAAATTGCATTTAATATTGATAACAATATACTAAACATATTCAATAACTAACACTCTAATCTTCGCAGCCCTCTAAAAATAACTAGACGACTAGCAAAGCTTCAGATAAAGATTTTTAAAAATAAATATTCCGTGGTTTTCAACGTTACTTTCATATATATATATATATATATATATATATATATATATATATATATATATATACTACACAATAATGCGCCCCGTGGACATGAGTATTTAAGTTTTAACATAATTAAATATCATATTGAATTAGAGAGACTAATGAAATCAAATACGAACACAAAAGAGATTATTCTTATTTTTCTTTATTCTAATAGATTTCAATATCAAATTATACATAGGATTGTTTTAATATGTTTGATAATAAAACAATAATATTAGAAATCAATAACTCCAAATAGTTATTTATTAAACACGGTTTTGTTATAACTGGTGTGCAAATTATTCACACCATATAATATGTAAACATTTATTTCTAAATTATATATGACACACATCGCTATTAATTATCATCGATTTCAAACATGTTAACTGTTTTAAGGCAAATCTATCGCAGCCAAACCTTAATGGAGACATTGTTAATAAAGAAGATGCTAATTAAGGTTAAATCATGATTATTTAATGACCATTGTGAATATAACGTAAATAACTAAAGAATTTGTCCAAAATTCTCATTTAATATGACTAATGAATAATAGTCCCATTGATGGTTTGAATAAAAACCGAAACACTGTAGCTTAATAATCAACACCTGAATGTCAAATATGAATATAGTTTTCAATTGATAGATAGATAGATAGAAGAAAGAAGTCTACTGTATAAAAACAGTACAATTAAAGAAATCAATAGGTATATTTTATTATTGTGGATTGAGCAAAAAGAACATTTGATAATAAAATAAATGAATATCCAATGTGGATATAGTTTTCAATAGATAAATAGATAGATAGATAGATAGATAGAATGAAATGGTTTATTGTATAAAAATAGTAAAAGTAAAGAAACCAATCGATCAATGGACTTAAGCGACAATGACAATGTTCTCTAAATTCTCCGTTTATCTAAAACGAACTCTTCAGTGTCCAGTGCTTTTCCAATGCTTCCATTGTGAACATCCAATTATCGATGTCTGGACATTCTACTTGCTACACTCCTACTGCTTTAACCCACATTTACATCTCGCTCTTTCTCCGCGCGTCGGCTATCCTCGTTGGCTCCGGCTCGGCAGGTTTACTTTCCTCGTTCTATTGGCGCCGGGCCAAGTAATAAATGGGTAATTTTCCAAGAGCCTGGAACACTTAAAGGACAAAGCAGAAACAATCAATCATCCGCCAAGATGCCTTATCACCACAAACGCCAAATGAGAAAGACAGAGAACATATTGCATGCCGTAGAGCAGCGGAGGGGGGGGGCAACCTTTCGCTGTGGATGCGTCAGTTTTTCTACGCACGAATTCAAATGCTCCGTGAAAATCTTGCACTCACATTAATTCTCGTAAAATATTTTAAAAGATATATATATATATATATATATATATATATATATATATATATATATATAATTGATTGGAGGCGCGATTGTTACAATCGGCTTCAAAGCAACATGTTAGACATTTATCCTCAAGACAATGCACCCGTGAAAACCTTTTTACCTTGACGATAACAAATAAACACAGCTTTTACATCAGGCACTTTATTTTCAATCCTGCAATACTAAAGAAAACTATATATATATATATATATATATATATATATATATATATATATATATATATATATAGTTTTACTCTGATGAAGGCCGTTATTCTTTGTATGCTTAAAGATGTTGTAGTTTTCTATCATTATTATTTTATTTTATTTTAAATAACATTAAATAGAATACATGAACAAACTGCTGACCGAAACACGTGTTAGTAAATCTATTTTATCCATTCAGTATTTTCTTTCTTTTGTTTATATTTCCTTTCAACATACCGTCGGATTCGCTTCCATTTCCATCTTTATATATATATATATATATATATATATATATATATATATATATATATATATATAGTCAAGAAAAATGCTTAAATCGGGGATAATACTCGTTATAGATCTATCTCTACCCATATGTATATGTATATACATATGAGTTTTATCAGACCGCTAAATTTCATTGAATTGGTTGGTCTGATGAAACTCATATATTATATATACATATGCACATAGGGAAAAATAGATCTATACTTCTATCACCGATTTTAAGCACAAAATCATTGAACAATGAGCTCTCAATTTAGACCAGATCTACTTTAACATTCAGTTGTCAAAAAAGTGCCACGTTTGAATCATGAGTGCGTTAGACGAAGAAGAGTGTTTTTTTTTGTGTTTGTTTTTACTAAGGTAGAGCGTCAACGTATGTATTCAGTTTCCAGATGCGTTACCGCACAGATCAGATTAACCGAACTATGTTACTAATGCGCTGAGGTTGGAGAACCGATATCAAACTCGGATCCTTGCAGATGCTCTACCCACTGAGTTATATACATATGTCTATTCTGTGTGAATAGTAGTTGCAAGGTGGTCAAAGTGTCTGAGTTCACACACAACAGCCGCTATAGCCACTTCCTCGTAGAGTCTGTTTAACACTTGTCAACTACCACTGCTGCTGCTATGCCTTCTTTCCTTCCTCTTTCTTTCTTTCTTTCTTTCTTTCTTTCCTTCCTTCCTTCCTTCTTCAAACAGAACGCCGTGTCACAAAAGCACGCAAAAATCGCTACACCCTCTCTGCCCAAAATGGGCCACTTTTATAGTGAAAACAGGAGTTGCAATGCACCATGGGCCATTACCCATAGTGCCTTTCAATACCAATAAAAGTGTCTTCTCTGCCCCCCTTCCAACTTTTCGACATTTCTCACTCCGACCAGACACCACGATACACCGCCCCGACCACATTCCTTTCTTCTTCGCTACATCTCTCTTTGCAAGCCATGCACCGGAACCGTTTCGAGTCAGGTAAGTTTGCCTCGTCATTACAATACATATAGCTGTAAATGAAATTTAAAAATCCCTAAACAAGATAATTCCACGCTATTTAGGTCATTTTAACTGAAGACATTGATCTTAAAGTGAAAAATAATTAACTTATTCCATACGTTCCAACGAGTTTTTCTTTGAACGAAGCAGATCTAAAAGTATGTTTTGGATATCGTGGAAAGAACCATCATTGTATGTATTTTAATGTTCTTCATTAATTCAAATCTTACCTATTTTCAAATTAGGAAAAAAGTCGCACGTAGTTACCTCCGATCGTTATGAAAATCACAACAGTTGAACAATCGTCTGTTTCGCCAAATTCTGCTACTTGATAAGTATCCAATTTGCACTGACTTCTTGACACCGATGGCTAAGCAGCTTTTCTTTATTATATAGCTTATAAAGTACTGCAAGCGTATAATTTTAATAAAATACTCATCCACTCCCCTCTCTCTCTCTCTCTCTCTCTCTCTCTCTCTCTCTCTCTCTCTCTCTCTCTCTCTCAATGGTTTGAAGATCACGCCCACAAGGAACTGTTACCAAGCGCCTCTGACTTTGCTACCCTAAATTATATATACTTACACACTTTTTCAATGATATTGAGTAATCTTATAAATATCGAACACCTCCCTCTTTCTCTCCTCTCCCCGTCTCTCTCTCTCTCTCTCTCTTCTCTCTCTCTCTCTCTCTCTCTCTCTCTCTCTCTCTATTATATATAATATATATATATTTCGTAGAGTAATAAAAAATTACTTTGAAAATATTTCTGATAATTCACCAATTTTCCTTTTTTTTTTTTTTCGGGGCATGTGAGATGTTTCTTTGAATTTTCTAATCTCACGTTATTTCTCTCTTGTCAAAAAGTTAGAAGATTCAGAAACGCTAACTACGCGCCGTATATATATATATATATATATATATATATATATATATATATATATATATATCCTAGAAAAACGTGACTATGGGTAAATAATTGGGATTAGAAACAAGAACAAGTGAGGTAGCAAAGCGAATTAATTAGGGAAAAAAAAGAAATAGGGCCGGATAATTTTAAAAAATCATTACGTAAGATTTCTAGGAAAAGGAAAGTTTGACTAAACTTAAATTTAAATGGATCTGATTCTTGATAATCTGCTAAGGTGTTGAGAAGTTTTGGGGGTGACAGAAAATTCTTGTTTTTATGTAATATAAAAAATAATCCCTTTCTACTTCATACTTTTAATTGTAGTAAAAAAAGTAGTGAAAAATGTTTTGAAAAAAAGTAAAATGTTTTTCTACTTCTTCGGTAAGTAAATTAAGAAGAACAAAAAAAAAACACTATTGACAATTTTTATCATGACAGAAGGGAAAGAGGATGGTAAAATATTTCTCTTTAGTTGTGGTAGTCGGGGTAGCAATTTGCTTTGAGAGTATGTCTCTCCCAATTGCTGCCGCAGATAGACTAATATATGATAGAGGGGGTGAAATTGATAGGCAGTGATATTAATGACAGATTGTTGACTTAGATGACATTATTGCAAATTTCTGCTAATGAAAAACAATGAAAATTAATTCTTTTCAAACATAATTCAATCCCGAACGTAAGGAATATCTTAGTATTTAATTTTAGTCAGTAAACTTAACAGGAAAAACGCCTTAGGGAAACAATCATTGATTCGCTGAGCTTTAATATAATCTTCTATTATTATACTAAAGCTGAGACAAACACCTTTCTTTTCCTAAAGGATCTTTTTCTATTCACGTTATTGACACATAATTTATACTGAAATATTCCTTTGTTTCAGGACTACTTATTGTTTGAAATAATTAAATTTTAATTGGTTCTAATTAGTCGTAATTAGCAATTAAGTCAACAGCTGACCCGTCCCTCTCTGTCATTCTGCATTACTCTCACCCTCTCTATGTATGAGTAAGAATGATAGTGAAAACGGAGAGTTTTTCTGTTAGAGACATTTAACTATCTTAAAATTGATTAAGGGATAGCAGGTGGTGTCGTAACCCCCATTGACATGTATTGGACTCACCCGTCCAAGAAACCGGTAGATATAAAAAGGATATTTTTTTGCTGTGACCTCGGGGAGATGTGGTGTAATTTGTAACGCGGTGCGTTTGGGTATAGAAAGAGGTATTGGCCGGGCTACCTTTTTTTAATTTCCTTTTTCTTTTCCTTTTTTTAATTTCTTTTTTAATTTCTTTTTTTTTGTTTTTGTAAAAGTGTTCGTAGTTCGTTATTACTGTGTTAATCGGGCTAAAATTTATTTTGGAAGTGTTTAACTCAAAACTGCACTGTAGTTGAATTTTGTTTTTTAGTTCTGTTCGAGTCAACTTTTTTTATTCCTTAAAAAAAAATTTAAAAAAACACTGAAAATCCAGCCCATGATACTAATCAACTCCTTTTTTTTTTCTTCTTTAAGGCGTTTTCTGACCCCCCCCGTACTTACAAGTAAATATATTTTCTATTGGATTTTTTTAAATACAAAATATATAAAATATTTTCGAAACTCTGTCATATTTACTTAGATTTTTTTTTTTTTACTGTTTAGAATAAAATGGAAAAACAATATTTGCATTTACTTATTGATAAAAACCTGGGGGTCTGTTACTTTTTATCACCTTCAAAACCGCTAAAAATATTTTAAATTAACAAAAATCTGGTAATTATCCTATTTTAATGAAATTTTCAATCTTGATTAATCAATGAATGAATTTTTAAATGCATCAGTTATTGTATTTCAAAACTTGCTGATTTTTTTTCATGTCATTCAACTTTGCCCCCCTCCCCTTTTTATATTTTGAGGGATGTAAAATATTAGGGTTTATACGGTGATGTTCGCAGAAATGCCTCCCGCCTTAAAAGATCTAGGTGTTGATAAAACAACCCCACTTACGAATGAAGTCCTCCATCTGAAGTGGTGTCTGCTGAAAAAAATCAGCGCTTCCGAAAAGTTAATGCGATATTTTACTCACTCCAGTCTTTTTTGGACAAGTAAATGTAAATATTTTAACGCTCCACCTTTGAAATATTTTTTTTTTGGGGGGGGGGGGGTATTTACAAAAATATTTACATTTACTTGATGATATAAATCAGGCTTTAAAAAATTGTCGATAAAAAATGCCTTCAATCTGCTAAAAAGTCTTCATTTTATTTTAATATATTCTTTTCCAACAAATAAAAAAACAATATTTAGATATGGTTTTTTATTTTAACTAAAAACAAGATATTAAACAAGCATAAATGAATAACAATCTGAAGCTTTAGATTCTTTTATATTTTAATTAAAAAATGTCAGGCCATTTTTAATTTTTTAAAAATACTTTATTTTAAGGTACGATCAAAATGTCACGTGATTAGTTAACGCCATATTGAAGGAAGAAACGCAATACACTTTTCATAACTTTAAAATTTATTTTGTTTATACAGTTTATAATACAAAACAAATCCAATTCTATGCTTCCAAATAATTTCATTTACTTATACATTTAAGAACATTTATAAGTATTTAATTGTTATTAAATTGGCTTATCCTCAATCTCAAAATTCCCTTTTTTGGTGTTTCTGCTGCGACTATGATATCCGTATTAATTCCTAATTGAAGCACGCTGGTGTTTTTTTTTTTTTTGTTTGTTTTTTTTTAATAGAAAAATCCTAGCTGTGTGAACTATGATTTTTCAATCACCAACCCAAACCCATAAACTTTTTTAAAAATTGTAGACGCTACTTTTATTTGTCCAGTAATTTTTCTTAAAGTAAAGTCGTTGGTGTCCTGAAGTCGGTATCATCTGGACAGCGAGGGAGTCTATCCACTTTTCACTAACGCTAGACCAAGGAGATTGTTTTCTTAGCGTTATAGGTCGAGTGCCACAACTACCAACGGCTAATCACTTTACTACACAAATCCCTGAGCTACTCATACGTTGAGCTGGCGAGGGCCAGGAACCGTGAGGCTCCTAGCCTAATATTCTACCCAAGTCTGCTGTAAATAAATGCGAACAACCGTTTGTAAAATATATATATACAAAAATTCGGAAAACCTGTCTGATTCAATATGATTAGTAAACTTGCTTTTTGTTAATAATCTAAAAAGAGAATTATTTCAAATCAACTTATTGGCGAAACTCGGCAAAAATCATGTTTTGAATTAAAATAAAATGAAAATACCGAAAAAATAAAAAGGTTTCTCTCATCGTTTGAAGACGTTTTTATAGACATAACTTTTTATGTGGATTTTTTTTTATCGACAAGCAAATGTATAC
>CM042161.1:85237674-85260174 GCA_023376005.1 Doryteuthis pealeii | reverse complement strand
AATCTATTTAAAATCTGAAAAAAAGAAAAATACTCATAAAACATATTTTTCTTAAATTTTCCTTCAATACTCATAATATATAATTAAAGGTAATCTTTTATTTACTTATTTACTGGTCCATAAAATTAAATTAATACATTTTATTTTTATAACTGAAAAAAAAAAGAAAATTAGAGAAGGGAGGGAAAGGAAAAGAATAGAAACAAAAAGAGAAAGAGAAAAAAAATAAAATAAAAGCTAAGCATAAGAATTTTCCTACGTGACCGTTTTTATTTTGAAATGTACATGACTACATTGTTGCAATATTCACTGGATGATGAACAGACAATATTGGATACATATGCAAGGTAGGATTTTAAACATTCGTTCTCAACAAATATTTAAATAAAAAGAAATTTCAGTTATTCGCCCATTTCATTCATAACATAAAGAAGGAGGACGGGAGTAGAAAAACAAGAAGAGGAAAAAAAAAGAAAAGAAAAAAAAAGTATCACCACGCAAAAAAATTAAGCACGTTCATTTCTGATATTCGTCTCTGAAGATAAAGTTTTCTTTGAAATCGATAAGACAATTGTAATTGCCTTCAAATTATAAATATATTATAACATAATTAACAATGCTTCAGGCAAATTACCAATTACTTATATATATATATATATATATATATATATATATATATATATATATAGGAGGATTGCAGTAAATCCGACAGAATATAGAGGGAGAAATATGAAACAAAGGAACAAAACTCAAACAAATGTAAGTAGGAGATATATTTCGCCAAACATAACCTTGGCTTCATCAGTCGTTTATTTGATAAAGCATCATACATGTGTTTTATAGATGAGAAAGTGGACGGTATAGGGGTGGATTAGGGGATGAAATCAGGTGGATGGGATAGCCTTTGTGGGGGAATTTGAATGGTCCGAAGGAAATCTTTGGAGAGAAAATCAAAAGAGATGAGAGAGTTAGAAGGGTATGCAGAGTAAGGTAGATTTCAATTCTCATAATAAATTTGTATAAGATTACAGATATTCATAGAAAATAGAGAAATTGCAATCGTCTAAATGTCAATTTTAAACTGATTAAGAGAAAAACACAAGAATTGAAGACGTCCTATCTAATCCTGAAATGCATTTGGTATTGCGTGTGGTTATTATTATTATTAATTATTATTATTATTATTATTATTATTATTATTATTATTATTCCTTTTGAGTTTTTCACATCAGCGTTAGCTGATTGTATTTTACTGGAGGCTGAGTGAAACAAGTCTCCTCAGGTGTCCAGGACTCTTCTGAGTATTTTAACCGATTGTAGCAGTGCAGTAGTCTGCATAGTCTCAATTCTTCCTCTTTTTTCCAAGTTTATTGGGACCGTTTCAACTGCACGAATTACAATTGGTATTACTTTCATTCTCATATTCCACAGCTTTTTCAATTATCTGGCAAGTTCCAGGTATTTTATCCATCTTTTCATTTTCCTTCGGCTTCACCCTGTGATCAGCTGGAACCGCAAAGTCCACAAGTTGGCACTTTTTCTTTTTTTTTTTTTTTTTTTTTTTGTTAATCAACACTAGGTCTGGTCTCCTGTCTGAGATAGCGTGATCCGTCTTTATCTCAAAGTCCCAGATAATTTTATGCGTTTTATTCTCAAGAACAGATTCTGGTTTATGCATATACCATTTTGTTTTATGGTCAACATTTCATTTTTTGCATAATTCCCAGTGGATCACCTTCCCAACCCAGTCGTGCCTATCTTTGTATTCCCGTTGTGCTAGTTTGCTATATTCACTTAATACATGATTTACAGTCTCATCTTTGTCACCGCACAGTCTACATTTACTGTTTGTTGCGTCTTATCAATTTTTTGCTTTGATATAATTTGATCTTATGGCATTTTGTGAAGCAATTATGAATGACTCAGTTTCTCTCTCGAGGTGTTCTCTTCTTAACCATGTCCAAGTCTTTTTATGTGCAACCTCTCCGATTTGCCGTTTGAAGTGCGCATAATATAATTGTTTTTCTTCCCATCTGTGTTTTCTAGTTTTCCTTGTTTTTCTGTTCGTCCATATATTACATCTGCTGTTGTTGGCTGCCATATGTAATCTTTCTTTGATCTTTTTGTGTATTCTTCGAGTCCTTGGATTGTGGCATCTACACAGTCCTCTATGTTGGAAAGACCTCTTTTCTTGAAACATATAATCTATCTTTATCATCTATTGGATGTAGAGACTTGTACACCGTCATTAATTTCCTAGTCTTTTGGTCGATCTTCTTTTGTTCTTTTTAAGAATGGTCCAGAGTATCTTATAACGGGGACGGCCCAGGTATTTATTCCTTTGATAACATTTCTGCTGCTGAGCATGGTTTCTAAGAGTTTGTTTTATTCTTCTGAGGTATTCTTTTTTAACATTTTCTTTCATCTCAGTTTGTTTGATATTGTCTGCTTCTAAAATTCATAATTATTTGTAAGTTTCTTTTCCTTCAAGTATTTTTATAGTATCCTGATTTGGCAGTTGTATTCCGTCCATTAATTTTTTTTATCCATTTTTCATTACTAGCATATTATTATCATTATTATTATTATTATTATTATTATTATTATTATGTTTTCCCACCTGTCGTAGCTGGTGGTTCACTGGAGGCTGAGTGACAGCAAGTCACCTCAGGTTTTCAGGACTCTTCTGAGTATCCTAACCGATCCCAACAGTGCTGTAATTTGGATGGTCTCAATGCTTCCTGTTATTTTCAATTCTCCCAAATTCTTTTCCAGGGCATTGGGGACCGTTCCAAGGACACCAATTACAATTGGTACGACCTTCTTCCATTTCTCTGGCAAGGTCTAAGTATTTGTCTATCTTTTCGCTTTCTTTCATTTTCACTCGTTCACTCATTGTGATTTTTCCTACCAGTGTTAGCTGATGGTCTTTCAGCGGAGTCTGAGTGACAACAAGTCTCCTCTTAGCGATTTTTTCACCAGCGTTAGTCGGTGGCATTTCACTAGATTCTGAGGGACAAGTCTTCTCAGGGTTCCAGAACTCTTCAGAGTATTCTAACCGATCATAACAATGCTATTGTCTTGTTGGTCTCGAACCTTCCTCCGATTTTCAATTATTATCATTATTTCACTCCTTGTAAGTTTTTACTCCGGATTTAGGTAGTGGTCTTTTTCTAGAGTCTAAGTGATAGCAAATCTCATCAGATTTCCAGGACAAGAGCATTCTGGCCAAATTTAACAATACTGTTACAGAATCGTCTTGATACTTCCTCGGATTTCCAATTATTTGGCCCAAGTATTTGTCTATGTTTTCGCTTTCTTTCATTTTAACTCAGTCGTCCGCTGGAACAGCAAAATCGATTGAATGAAAAGTTCTCCATTTCTTATATAATTGTTTGGTAGCGTATTAATTGTGTACAGTAAGTATAGCGTAGATTAGAAAATAACGGTTAGTGGAAAAACACGGTAGGGATGATTCGTACCTTTTGATTATTGTGTATGGTCACCTACTTTTTATTATAAAACCCACTCAAGTGAGACGAACAAGACATATAAGCCGACATAAACATTCCTATATCAGCTCTGTGTGGATTCTGGACCTACCTTGGGCGATGGACGATAGGGATAGTTAGCGAGAAAGAGTCATGGGAATCCGTACATACAGTGTGGCCTGATTATATATATATATATATATAGAGAGAGAGAGACAGACAGACAGACAGACAGACAGACAGACAGAGACAGACAGACAGACAGATTGGTATATTTACTGAACTTGCCTTAAAAAACGCATTATCAAGAAATTGACAATTACCAAGCTACATTTATATCTAGACTACCCCCCCCCACACATATATATATATATATATATATATATATATATATATTGTATTGTATAAAGTATTAACTTACCGGTGGGTATAAGAACGATCGTTGTCATTATTTGGTTTTGGTTTAATTTTTTTATGTTGGATTTATTTATGTGTTTTTCAACGTTTGGCATACAGCTATAAGATAATTTTGACAGTGTTCTTGTTGAATATTTTATGGAGTTTACTTTTGAGGTGGAAAGTGGTAATTTAAAATCTTGAAAAATATTTTTCCTAGGTTAATGCTTAAACTTAAATTGAATGGTGGTGTAAACCAAATTATATTCCTGCTTCTATTTCTTTTTTTTTTTTATTTTCGTTTTGGGAATGTGGAAGTTATCCTCCTTGTATTTAAGGGTGGTTTTGTAGCCGCTGGATTTAAGGGCTTTTTCATAAATATTTTTAGTTTTGTTGAAAATGGTTTTGCTAGAGAGTTTAATGAGAGTCTAGTTGCTATACCAGTAGGTATATGCTTAAATACTTGCTTAGGGTGGTTAGATCCAGTGTTGATGTAAGAAGGTGTATGTGTGGGTTTCATGTATGGGGATATGGATCCATCATTGAGGTTTAGAGTGATGTCTAGGTAGTCTGTGTATGTAAGGTTGGTTTGTATGTCGATTTTTGAAACCGAACTTATGAATAGAGCGTGTAGTTTTTTTGCGTAAAATATCCCCTTTTCTGGGTGTGCTATTTTCCTAAAATGGCCAATCCGTCATCACGATACAGGCCGTGTTACTCGGGTCAATAATTTTGTTTAGATTGTATAACAATAGGCATCCAATTAGCTCACAAATTTCGGCCCCGTCGTGAGAACCCATAGAAAACGTCGAAGTTGCTTGAGCCCTTTTTTATCATATCTCTTTTTTATGGTTATAAATTGACCTAGGCAGTGGTGTATGACTTGGATATTTTCATCTGGAATGGTCATAAACTCTCTAGCCAAATCTATTGCTTTTGTTTATTGTGTCTTCCGTGATTGAAGGGTAGAAGTCTTAATATCGTACTTGATAATAGAGCAGTTATTATATGTTTCCCTATTCTTGAACCATTGTATACAGTCGCCAGTACTCCGCCATTGGTTGATATTCAGTGCAGTTCTTAAAGTGGCGGTAATCTCCTGGCATATTTTTTTGCTGACCTTGCCCATTTTGATTTAGTTGGGTTAATGAGCCTGCATTTAGGGTCGTTGATGAAATTGCTCTTGTGGTCCTTTAGTGTAATAAAGCATTGTTTTTTGTTTACCTTAGTCCGTCACGGTCAGTCCGATATTAAATTTGGAAGCAATAGATTTGGCTTCTTGGTTATATCCTCTTCTAAGGACGGGGTTTCTTTTTGAGTGAACTTGTGACTTCATTTTTGGGAGTAGTCTGTTGTATTTCTCAGTATTAAGTTTGCGTAGTTTGGCGTGTTTTGTCTGATGTTGATTATCAATCTGGGGAATTATGTGAATAAGGACTTTTAAATCATTGTTGATTTGTTGGTGATGGGGTTTTTATATTTTTGAATTTGATCTTTTCATTAATCGATAAGACTGATCAAAACCCTTTAGTTTCTTGTGACGGCTGGAGGATGGATCTGTTTTAAATCCGTATTTTTGCTTGTCTTTTGTTTGGTTCCTTCGTGTTTAGAGTTGAGTAAGAAGTGGGCCTTCCATTTCATGCGTGAAGCGAACGAGTCCCTCTCCATCGTTTGTTCCATCAAATGGAAGTTTGAGTAGATTTTTTTTGGTAAGGAATGTTTTGTGGAGTCTTTTGAGCTCGGAGCGCTGTTCCATAGTTAAATGTTAAATTCAAAAAGTTGCTCAGAGTAGTTTAGAGAACAGAGGGTATATTTGGTATATGTATAAGTATTAACTTACTCGGGTGGGTAATAATGAACGATCGTTGGAAGCGCACAATATCCAGAGGTTTAAGGTTGAGAAAAACATCAATACAAGTTGCTCATACATATTATGAGCATAATTTATTTAAGAATGAATGAGTACCCTACTCGAGTTTTCATCGATGAGATTCTTCAGGTTACTTTTAAATTAATTTCGAGTTTACGATTCCATCTTTGGTGTTATATCATTCCCCGTTGGAATGGGACTTAAATTCAGTAGAGAGCGCTTGTTTACATTTCATAGATCAGTGAACGGTTTTGATTATTGAAGTAAAAATTTGGAATTAATTTATGGAATTATTTTTTGCAATTAATTATTTAATAAAAGATATGTTATGGTGTCTATAGGAATAGTTAAATAGTTGAAAATTTAAAATTATTAATAACTAGTTTAATTTGGTTTTGAGAGTATTTATAAAAATACAGGTTGTGTATGTTACGATAATAAAAAAACTAAAAAAAATAAAATAAAAATAAAGTGAGAAATAAAAAATAAAAATAAAATATAAATAATAATAATAAATAATAAGTGAAAAAAGGTGAAAACATATGTTAGAATTTAAAATTTAAAATTTAAAAAAAATTTCGGACACGGTGTTAATATTAAAACCGGATTTAATTTTTTTTATTTTAACCTGGGATTAAATTAGATTATTGGTAAAGCAAAGAGATAGTTGGATGAATTGAAAATATTATTTTTGGTTTCATTACTTTGGGTTATTTATTGCAATTTATAATTTTAAAATCTCAAAATTTAACATTTAATTTTTGCTAATTAACTATTGAAGTCTTAAGGTTACATTAATTTTTTTTCCTTAATTTTTAAGTTACGGTTTGCTGCGGCATGATTTTCGTTTGATACTGGTGTTTTACTTGTTTTAGATGTTGACAGTAAATTAGTGTAATTTATTTAAATTGCCAAATAATAATAATAAACGATTTAAAATTAATAATAAACAACTAACTTGTTGATAATTATAAATAGAGTTATATATAATATATATTAAATTTAATTTAAACAAAAAATTGTAAGCTGGTGTTTTATTGTTTTTAAAGTAAAGTAGTTATGATTTTATTTAATTGTAAATTCAATAAGAGTAACAAATTATAAATGAAAATTAAATATACTTGTAACGGGTAGTACGCATATATATACATTCATATATAAAGGCAAGTTATATACATTATAAAAAAAAATAAAAATAAAAAAACCGTTAACGGTATATCGTACAGATACTTACACACTTAGTACGTAGAGCCTATTATAATAATAAATAAAAATAAATAATAATAATAATAATAATAATAATAATGGTGTAAAGAAATTTATAGTATAATTTCAATAAATTGATTTAATATTAATCGATTATAACAAAAACATTTAATTATAGGTTATATGCGGTGATTGTATCAATTATATTCCTTATAACATATATTTCTCGGTAAAAATGAATAGACATAGGGGTTCTGGTACTACGTTATATGCTATATAATAGAATTAAATAAAGATAATTTATTATGGGGGTATTGATTCTCAGTGTGTAGGTATATGTACGGTTTATATAGGGGTGTATATAAAATATAAATATATATATATTATATCTATAATATTTATATATAAAAAAAAAAAAAAAAAAAAAAAAAATATAATAATAAAAATAGAAATATAAAAAAAAAATTATAAAAAAGAAGAATAATAAATAAAAAAAAATTTTTATATATTATATATAAATAAAAATATATTATAACCTAAAAATAAAAAATTTAAAATTCGTCAAAGAAATAAATAAATAATTTTTAATCATTAAGTCTAAGAGCTTATAGAATGATTGTTTAACTAATGAATTGAAGGTATCGAGTTATTAACTTGTTAATTCATATAGGTTTGGTTGGTTTTTTGTTGTATGGTTAATGGTATTGTAGGGTTGTGATTATTATTGTAAGGTAAGAGTCGTATAAAGAGGAGGTTTAGGTAGTGTATTATTATTGGTTTAGGGTTTGTTGTTTATAATTAAATGGTATGTAGTAAAATGTATAAATTATTGTAGAGGTACAGGGTGTATATAAGGGGGTTAAGGTTTATGTGGTATTTATTATTTGGTATTTAGTGGGGAGTGTGTTATTATTATAATGGTTAAGTGGTGGTGTATATTATTAGTTTGTTATTTTAATTATAATGTTTTTAAATAGCGGAATTATTAATATTAATTTTGATGATGGGTATATGTTTGTGTTATCATAGGTTTAGGGGTTACATCGTGAAGAGGTTTGGGATCTTAATTATGGTTGATCGTTATAGGTGGTTTGGTGTGGTAAGTGTAGTTGGAAGATAGTATGGCGTTGTAGTTTGTGTATATGAGGCTTTTGGGTCTGGGTTGAAAAAATTGCTAGTTTTAAATAGAGAATAGTTGAACGTGGTAGAGTAACGCTGGTAAAGTAGAAATATGGAGAGATAATGTTTATAATTCCATTTGCGGCGTGTGGAACACTTGGCAATATTCAGATCGTTGTTGAGTGCATTCTGGGTGGGTTATGGTAACATGCGATTGATAGTTTCTCCTCAGTGCAAAGATGGTCAAAATTTATCTCGCGGGCTTGTAGGTTAAGCATCTTTTTATTTTTTCCATTTGATTATTGGATCTGTTTTGTGTTTATTTTTGAAGTCCCATACATATTAGAAAGGGTGTAGATGTTCTTATACTTTAATGTTTGTTAAAACTGGATGTTGATTGTTATGATTTTTGGAATAGGTTTTCGTGGAACCAGTTATTGCAATTTTTCTGTATTTTTTTCTGTGATTGTAGTTTTATACTAGTTTTTGCTGCGGCATTTAAGGTTGTGAGTGGGCATTGCTGGTTTGGTATTTTATTGTTACTATTACTAATATTACTGCATGTCATTTGATATTGGTATTGTATGTGCTACAGTTGCATGGAAAGTGTTGTCATTATTTTGGTTTTGTTTAATTTTTTTATGTTGGATTTATTTATGTGTTTTTCAACGTTTGGCATACAGCTATAAGTAATATTGACAGTGTTTCTTGTTGAATATTTTATGGAGTTTACTTTGAGGTGGAAAGTGGTAATTTAAAATCTTGAAAAATATTTTTCCTAGGTTAATTGCTTAAACTTAAATTGAATGGTGGTGTAAACCAAATTATATTCCTGCTTCTATTTTTTTTATTTCGTTTTGGAATGTGGAAGGTTATCCTCCTTGTTATTAAGGTGGTTTTGTAGCCGCTGGATTTAAGGCTTTTTCATTAATATTTTTAGTTTTGTTGAAAATGGTTTTGCTAGAAGAGTTTAATGAGAGTCTAGTTGCTTTATCCATAGGTATATGCTTAAATACTTGCTTAGGGTGGTTAGATCCAGTGTTGATGTAAGAAGGTGTATGTGTGGGTTCATTCGTATGGGGATATGGATCATCATTGAGGTTTAGAGTGATGTTAGGTAGTCTGTGTATGTAAGGTTGGTTTGTATGTCGATTTTGAAAACCGAACTTATGAATAGGCGTGTAGTTTTTTTGCGTAAAATTCCCCTTTCTTGGTGTGTGCTATTTTCTAAAATGGCAATCCGTCTCACGATAAGGCCGTGGTTATCGGGTCAATAATTTTGTTTGGATTGTGTATAACAATAGGCATCCAATTAGCTCACAAATTTCGGCCCGTCGTGGAGAACCCATGAAACGGTCGAAGTTGCTTGAGCCCTTTTTTTATCCTATTTTTTATGGTATAAATTGACCTACGGCAGTGGTGTATACTTGGATATTTTCATCTGGAATGGTCATAAACTCTCTAGCCAAATCTATTGCTTTGTTTATTGTGTCTTCCGTGATGAAGGGTAGAAGTCCTTAATATCGTACTCTGATAATAAGAGCAGTTATTATATGTTTCCCTATTCTTGAACCATTGTATACAGTCGCAGTACTCCGCCATTGGTTGATATTCAGTGGCAGTTCTTAAAGTGGCGGTAATCTCCTGGCATATTTTTTTGCTGACCTTGCCCATTTCTGATTTAGTTGGGTTAATGAGCCTTGCATTTAGGGTCGTTGATGAAATTGCTCTTGTGGTCCTTTAGTGTAATAAAGCATTGTTTTTTTGTTTAACTTGTCCGCACGGGTCAGCGATAATTAAATTTGGAAGCAATAGATTTGGCTTCTTGGTTATATCCTCTTCTAAAGCTGGGGTTTTGCTTTTTGGTAGAATTGGTGACTTTCATTTTGGAGTAGTCTGTTGTATTTCTCAGTATTAATGTGTAGAGTTTGGCTGTTTTGTCTGTTTGATTATTAAGTCTGGGGATTATTAAAGGATTTTAAATCATTGTTGATTTGTTGCTGAATGGGGTTCTTATATTTTTGAATTTGATCTTTTCATTAATCCAATAAGATCTGACTCAAAACCCTTTAGTTCTTTGACGGCTGGAGGATGGAATCTGGTCTTAAATCCGTATTTTTCCTGTCTTTGTTGGTCTTCGTGTTTAGAGTTGAGAAAGAAGTGGGGCCTTCCATCTCATGGCGTGAAGCGAACGACTCTATCTTGTTCATCAAATGAAGTTGGTAGATATGTTTGTTTGGTATAGGAATGTTTTTGTGGAGTATTGAGCTCAGCCTGTTCCTAGTAAATGTTTAAATTCAAAAAACGTGCTCAAATAGTTTGTAGAGACCAGAGCGGTAATATTTGTATATGTATAAGTATTAAATTACACGGTGGGTATAAGAACGATCGTTGGAAAGGCACATATCCAGAGGTTAAGGTTGAGAAAAACAAATACAAAGTGCTCAATACAATGTGAGGCATAATTTATTTAAGAATGGAAATGAGTAATTACTCGAGTTTCATCGATAGATTTTCAGGTTACTTTTTAAATTATATCGAGTTTACGATCCATCTTGTGTGTTATAACATTCCCGTTGGATGGGACTTAAATTGTAGATGGAACGCTTGTTTACATTTTCATAGATCAGGACGGTTTTGTTGATTATTGATTAAAAATTGAATTAATTTATGGGAATTATTTTTTTCAATTATTATTTAAAAAGATATGTTATGGGTCGTACTAATAGTTAAAAGTTGAAAATTTAAAATTATTTAATAACTAGTTTAATTTGGTTTGAGAGTATTTAAAAAATACAGGTTGTGTATGTACGATAATAAAAATAAATAAAATAAAAATAAAAATAAAATAAAAGTGGAATAATAAAAATAAAAATAAAAAATATAAAAATTAATAAAATAAATAATAAGTAATAAAAGGTGAAAAATAATGTAAAATTTAAAATTTAAACTTTAAAAAAAAATTTCAGGGACGGTGTTTTATATAAAACAGATTTAATTTTTATTTTAACTGGGATTAAAATTAGAATTATGTAAAGCTAAAGAGATAGTTTGGATAATTGAAATATTAATTTTTGGTTTTAATTATTTTGGGTCTATTTATTGAAATTTAAAATTTTAAAATCTCAAAATTTACATTTAATATTTTAGCTAATTAATACTTGAGTCTTAAGGTATATATATTTTTTTCCTAAATTTTTAAGTTTACGGTTTGCTGCCGCATGATTTCGTTTATTAACTGGTGTTTTACTGTTTTTAAAATGTTGAAGTAAAATTAGTGTAATTTTTTTAAATTGCAAATAATAATTAAAAAGATTTAAAATTAATAATAACAAACTAACAAGTGACTTGAGGTAAATTCAAAAAGAGTTAAATAATAATATTAATTTAATTAAACAAAAAATTGTACGGTGTTTATTGTTATTTAAGTAAAGTAGTATGATTTATTTAAATTGTAAATCAATAAGTAAATACAATATATTAATGAAAATAAATATACTTGTAACGGGTATACGCATATATATACATATACATATATAAAGGCAAATGTATATACATTAAAAAAAAAAAACAAAAAAAAACCGATTACACGTATACGTACAGATACTGCACACAAACTTATACGTTAGAGCCTATATATATAATCAAAAATAATAATATTAATAATAAATAATATAATAATATGGTGGTAAAGAAATTTATAGTTAATAATTAATAAATTGATTTAATAATTAATCGATTATAACAAAACTTTAATTATAGTTATTGCGTGATGTATCAAATATTCCGGTAATTCACATATATTCACGCGTAATACAAACTTCCTGGTAAATGACAAATAGGTTCTGTACTACGTTATATGCTCATATAATCTCGATATATAAAGATAATTACTTCATATCAATAGTGGTAATTCCGTTACTCACACCCCCGATAGTGTAGAGGTATATATAGAGTGTTATATAAGGGTGTATATAAAAAATAAATATATATTATATACTAAATACTATTAGCTATATATAAAAAAAAAACAAAAAAAAAAAAATAATAAATAAAAATAAAAAATATAAAAAAAAATTAATAAAAAAAAAGAGTAATAATAAAAAAATTTTTTATANGCATGCTCGTAAATGTGCTAATGTTTTTCTGCTGGAGGGTGGACATTTTCATGCCTTTCTTAAAGGTACTGCCGAAAAAAATAAAACGCAAATAATATCATTTTTTCTTTCTGTGAATGTTACTTTTAATACTAATTTGTCATGGATTATCAATATTCACTAAGATAATAATAAGATAAAAACAATATGAACAACTATTAAAGAAACAGAGGATTTATAAATAATCGACATAAATTTAAAAACAGAACATAAAACAAGAATTATAGTATATGACTTAACTCCTCATAATAAAGAACGAATAAACATATAGTGGAATTATTTTCCAAAATTCAAAACACAAAATAATAGATAAAATAATGAAAAATAAACTAAAAATATTGTATTGGCAATATTTTATAAATTAAAATATATAAACGAGATAAATAAGAAAACAAAAAATCAAAAACAATAAAAGTCTAAAAACTCAACTGCACAAAAAAGATATGTAACCATTTTCAAGGAAATTGCATGAAAAACACAAAAACACATAAAATTGACGCAAAGATGAAAACTCATAAAAATCAAAACGCTGGGAGAATGATATCGCAACTAGAAGCGGGTTGAAGTCAATCTAAGCTATATGATGTCATTGTACAAATGATGCAATAAAAAATACGAACAGTAATAAGGCAACTTTATTGACAATATATGTAAATGAAGGAACAGATAAAGATTTGCACTTCGATGGAATGGAATTTTGTTTAGGGAACACATTCATACACGGTCCATTGAAAGAGATCATAAAACATCAAGTAGAAAATTGAAAAATATAATTATTCAAGAAAATCGGATAATTGTTGAACAAAACAAATAATATTGTAATGAATATATGAGAACAAATATTATTCTACAGAATGAAATTAGATTATTAAAAAACAATATCAAATAATAGATAAAAGGAATCAGTCGTAGCCGCGTTCGCTAGAAACACAAGGTTCCTAGTTCGATACCGGTTCTCGCAACTCAGAGTTAATGAGTAGCAGCAGGGATCTGGCGGTAAAGTAAGGAGCTGATTGGTGTTGTGGCACCTCCTCAGAGGCAAAAACAATCTCCTTGGTCTAGCGCTAGTGAAAAGGGGATAGACTCCCTCGTGATTGGTGATACCGACTTTAGACCCCCCGGACTTTTATTTACTTTACTTATATATATATAATATATATATATATATATATATATATATTATATATCCTGTGTGTGTGTACGATTCGAGATATCGAAAAAATATACACCATAATATGCTCTAAAAAGTGGTATTAGAATAAACTGTCTGTTGATAATATAATAATAATAATAATAATAATAATAATATAATAATATAGGTTCGCCAGCATTGAAGACTGTGTATTGACAATGAAACGAGTTACCTACTGACTTCGGCGAAAAAAGAAGAAAAAAAGAAAGACGTGGAATTGCAATGCAATAATATTGAACAGGTGCTCAATACAGAAGTAGAGACGTTCAACAGAACGAATAAGTTAAGAAGCGCTTACTACTAGCTACTACTACTACTACTATATATATATATATATATATATTATATATATATAATATATATACATACATACAACACACAATCACGCACATATATATATTATATATAGTAAAAAGTAACTGAAAGCTTACTACTATACTACTATTACTATATAATATATATATATATATATTAATAACCACACACACATCATATATATATTATATATATATATATATATATACGTAATTAAAATTGAGGAAGACAAATAAAACACAAACATCTTCATCACATTTTATTGGGACTTTACCAATTATTATTTCTCTCTCTCTCTCTCTCTCTTCTCTTTTCTCGTCTCTCTCTCTCTCTCTCTCACACCACACACACACACAACATATATATTAATATATATATATAACTAGAAAAGAACGTGACCCGTTGGGTCACTCATTGAGCCCGGGTTAGATTGTTGGAAAAATCACATGATAAAATGATTCATTAATTTAAAGTTCAGCCAAACTGTCCAAATAAGTTATTTAAACTGGAGTAAACATTTTCATTTGACCAAAGGAAAAAAAAACAAGGGAAGAGTCACTTAGTTAATTTCTAATTACAGGTATTTAGATTTTAATCATGGATATCTATGACAATCTCTCGCCAACCTTACCTATCATTCATTGCTCTCAGGAGGTCCCTGTACAGCATTCAGTGTCGTTTCAGCGTTGGTCAATGTATGTCTTTGCTCACATGTCCACACTGGCGTGCTGATTTCCATAGAAAAATGTCTCTTAAGAGTTTGTCCTAAATCCTCCAGCATGTCTTGTTCATCTTACTCGGATGGTTTGTGTGATAAGTGGCAAGTGGCTATACAGCTGCTTTCTCATGGAGTGTTGCTTCCACAACTTGTTTTAAAATTACATGCATTCTTCAGCAGTTCCATCTAGCTTACTTAGGTTAGGTTAGTGCCAAGTGGCGAATAGTACAGTAGCAACAATACAACTATGACTTGGAAGAAAACTTTTTTGTCACTTAAAGCGTGGGGGAGTCAACGTTTGCTCATTTGAATAAAATTCCGCGTAATTTTTTTAAATATCTAGAAAAACTCAGTAGCTATCTTTATTCAAGATGAAATATTTTAAATTGAATATTTATCTAAATCTATTTTTAAAAAGTAGGCTTAATAATCATGTTAACTAAGACTTGTTTCCGAATTTTTTATATATTCCGTTTTTTTGAGGGTTTTTTCTACTACAATTGTTCTCATTTATTTACGCAGACTTAAAAGAATTACTGGAAGACAAATAATAAAAAAATATTGGTTTCAGCCATGATTTTACTTAAAGATGATTGTGCTACATTTTTTTTTTAGGGTAATTTAACTTAAACAGAAAAAACGCCTTTTGGGACGAATTTAATTGTCTAAAAGAATATTAAAAATATTAGATATTTAAATTTAATTTGCTTTTTTTTTTTTTTTTACTGGGTCCATGATGTTTTACTACTTTTCGACTAAAACAAAAATCTGACCTTAAATAATGAATTTAAATAATTTTGATTCATTTTTAAATTGAAAAGCCAACATTTTGTGCATATCGCATAAATACGTTCTGGCCTCCTGGCCTAAAAAATAAACTAAGGAGTGCCTGCTCAAAAATCCGACCGTACTACTAATGAACTCCCTGTTTGAAGGCATTTTTCCGAAAAGTTGATGCGATATGAAAGCGATATTTTGCGTTTAAGTCTTTTTACAAGTAATGTACATATTTTTACCTCCCCTCTTTAAAATATTTTTTTCGGTTAGGAAGATTTTTATATAGACATAATTTTATGGGGATTTTTTTATCGACAAGCAAATGTATGGGTATACATTTGCTTGTCGATAAAAAAATTCCACATAAAAAGTTAATGTCTATAAAAAAAACGCTTCAAAGATGAGAGAAAATTTTTTATTTTTATTTTATTTTAATTCAAAAAACATGAATTTTGCGAGTATATAAGTTGATTTCAAATTAATTTCTCTTATTTAGATTAATAACAAAAAGCAAGTTTACTAATCATATTGAATCAGCAGGTTTCCGAATTTTTGTATATATATATTTTCAAAACGGTTGTTCGCATTTATTTACAGCAGACTAGGTAGAATATTCGGCTAGGAGCCTCACGGTTCCTGGCCTCGACAGTCAACGTATGAGTAGCCAGGGATTTGTGTAGTAAAAGTGATTAGAGCCGTTGGGTAGGTGTGGCATTCGACCTATAATGCTAAGAAAACAATCTCCTTGGTCTAGCGGTTAATGAAAAGTGGATAGACTCCCTCGCTGTCCAGATATACGACTTCAGGACACCAACGACTTTTACTTTAAGAAAAAATACTGGACAAATAAAAGTAGCGTCCTACAATTTTTTTTAAAAGTTTAGGGGTTTGGGGTTGGTGATTGAAAAATCATAGTTCACACGCCTAGGATTTTTCTATTAAAAAAAAACAAACACCAGCGTGCTTCATTAGGAATTAATACGGATATATAGTCGCAGCAAGAACAAAAAAAGGAAATATTGAGATTGAGGATAAGCAATTTAATAACAATTAAATACTTATGTTTCTTAAAAGTTCAGTAAATGAAATTATTTGGAAGCATAGAAATTGGATTTGTTTTGTAATTATAACTGTATAAACAAAATAATTTAAATTATGAAAAGTGTATTGCGTTTCTTCCTTCAATATGGCGTTAACTAATCACGTGACATTTTGAGCGTAGCCATAAATAAAGATTTAAAAAAAATTTTTTTTAAAAAATGGCCTGACATTTTTTATTAAATATAAAAGAATCTAAAGCTTCAGATTGTTATTCTTTTATGCTTGTTTAATATCTTTTTTTCAGTTAAAATAAAAAACCATATCTTAATATGTTTTTTTATTTGTTGGAAAGGAATATATTAAAATAAAATGAAGACTTTTTAGCAGATGGAAGGCATTTTTATCGACAATTTTTTAAAGCCTGATTTATATCATCAAGTAAATGTAAATTTTTTTGTAAATACCCCCAAAAAAATATTTCAAAGAAGGTGAGCGTTAAATATTTTACATTTACTTGTCCAAAAAAGACTGGAGTGAGGTAAAATATCGCATTAATTTTCGGAAGCGCTGATTTTTTTCAGCAGACACCACTTCAGATGGAGGACTTCATTCGTAAGTGGGGTTGTTTTATCAACCCTAGATCTTTTAAGGCGGGAGGAATTTCTGCGAACATCACCGTATAAACCTAATATTTTACATCCCTCAAAATATAAAAAAGGGAAGGGGGGCAAAGTTGAATGCACATGAAAAAAATTCAGCAAGTTTTGAAATACAATAACTGATGCATTTAAAATTCATTCATTGATTAATCAAGATTGAAATTTCATTAAAATAGGATAATTACCAGATTTGTTAATTTAAAATATTTTTAGCGGTTTTGAAGGTGATAAAAAGTAACATACCCCCAGGTTTTTATCAATAAATAAATGCAAATATTGTTTTTCCATTTATTCAAAACAGTAAAAAAAAAAAAAAAAATCTAAAGTAAATATGACCGAGTTTCGAAATATTATTTAATATATTTTGTATTTAAAAAAATCCAATAGAAAATATATTTACTTGTCGAGAAGTACGGGGGGGGGGTTTAAAATATCACATTAACACTCAGGAAAACGCCTTAAAGAAGAAAAAAAGGAGTTGATTAGTATCATGGGCTGGATTTTCAGCAGTGTTTTTGTATTTTTTGTTTTTTAAGGAAAAAAAAAAAGTTGACTCGAACAGAATAAAAAACAAAATTCAACTACGTGCAGTTTTGAGTTAAACTCTTCCAAAATAAATTTTTAGCCCGATTAACACAGTAATAACGACTATGAACACTTTTACAAAAAAAAAAAAGAAATTAAAAAAAGGAAAAAAAAAATAAAAAAAGAAAAAAAGGAAATTAAAAAAGGTAGCCTTCTATACCAAAGCACCGCGTTACAAAATTACACCACCTCGTCCCGGTGGTCACAGCAAAAAAAAAATATCCTTTTTATATCTACTGGTTTCTTGGACGGGTGAGTCCATACATGTCAATGGGGGTTTACGAACCACCTGCTTCCTAATCAATTTTAAGATAGTTAAATGTGTCTACAATAAACTCTCCGTTTTCACTATCATTCTTACTCATACATAGAGAAGGTGAGAGTAATGCAGAATGACAGAGAGGGGGTTCCTGTTGACTTAATTGCTATTTACGACTAATTAGAACATTAAAATTTAATTATTTCAACAATAAGTAGTCCTGAAACAAGATATTTCAGTATAAATTATGTGTCAATAACGTGAATAGAAAAGATCTTTAGGGAAAAGAAAGGTGTTTTGTCTCAACTTTAGTATAATAATGAAGTTATATTAAAGCTAGCGAATAATGATTGTTTCCCTAAGGCGTTTTTTCCTTGTTAAGTTTTACTGACTAAAATTAAATACTAAGATATTCTTACGTTCGGGATTGAATTATGTTTGAAAAGAATTAATTTCATTGTTTTTCATTTAGCAGAATTTTGCAATAATGTCATCAAAGTCAACAATCTTGTCATTAATATCACTGCACTATTATTTTCACCCCTCTATCATATATTAGTCTATCTGCGGCAGCAATGGAGAGACATACTCTCAAAGCCAGCAAATTGCTACCACGACTACCAACTAATCAGCAGTCAAGAGAAATATTTAGCCATCCTTTCCCTTCTGTCATGATAATTGTCATAGTGGGTTTTTTTTTGTTCTTCTTAATTTACTTACCGAAGAAGTAGAAAAACATATTACTTTTTTTCAACCATTTTTGCACTACTTTTTTTTACTACAATTAAAAGTATGAAGTAGAAAGGGATTATTTTTTTATATTACATAAAAACAAGAATTTTCTGTCACCCCAAAACTTCTCACACACCTTAGCAGATTATCAAGAATTCAGATCCATTTAAATTTGAGTTTAGTCAACTTTCCTTTTCCTAGAAATCTTACGTATGATTTTTTTAAAATTATCCGGCCCTATTCTTTTTTTTCCTAATTAATTCGCTTTGCTACCTCTTGTTTTGTTTTCTAATCCAATTATTTACCAGAGTCCAACGTTTTTTCTAGGATATATATATATATATATATATATATATATATATATATATATTATATATATATATATATATATATATCCAGCGCGTAGTTAGCGTTTCTGAATCTTCTACTTTTTGACGAGAGAATAACGTGAGATTGGAATTCAAAGAAACATCTCACATGCCCGAAAAGAAAAAAGGAAAATTGGTGAATTATCAGAAATATTTTTCAAAGTATTTTTTATTACTCTACGAATATATATATATTATATATATATATATATATATAATATATAATAGAGAGAGGAGAGAGAGAGAGAGAGAGAGAGAGACGGGGGAGAGGGAGAGAAAGGAGGGAGGTGTTCGATATTTAATAAAGATTATTCATATCATTGAAAAAGTGGGTGTAAGTATTTTAATTTAGGGTAGCAAAGTCAGAGGCGCTTGGTAAAGTTCTTTGTGGGCGTGATCTTCAAACTTGAGAGAGAGGAGAGGGAGAGAGAGAGAGAGAGAGAGAGAGAGGAGAGAGAGAGAGAGAGAGAGAGAGAGGGAGTGGATAAGTATTTTTTAAATTAACGCTTGCAGACTTTTAAGCTATATAATAAAGAAAAGCTGCTTAGCCATCGTGTAAGAAGTCAGTGCAAATTTGGATACTTATCAAGTAGCGAATTTGGCGAAACAGACGATTGTTCATCTGTTGTGATTTTCATAAACGATCGGAGGTAGCTACGTGCGACTTTTTTCCTATTTGAAAAATAGGTTAAGATTTGAATTAAATGAAGAAATTAAAAATACATACAATGATGGTTCTTTCCACGATATCCAAACATACTTTTAGATCTGCTTCGTTCAAAAGAAAAACTCGTTGGAACGTATGGAATAAGTTAATTATTTTTCATTTAAGATCAATGTCTTCGGTTAAAATGACCTAAATAGCGTGGAATTAACTTATTCATAAACGTTCCACGAGTTTTTCTTTGAACGAAGCAGATCTAAAGTATGTTTTGGATATCGTGGAAAGAACCATCATTGTATGTATTTTAATGTTCTTCATTAATTCAAATCTTACCTATTTTCAAATTAGGAAAAAAGTCGCACGTAGCTACCTCCGATCGTTATGAAAATCACAACAGATGAAACAATCGTCTGTTTCGCCAAATTCTGCTACTTGATAAGTATCCAATTTGCACTGACTTCTTGACACCGATGGCTAAGCAGCTTTTCTTTATTATATAGCTTATAAAGTACTGCAAGCGTGTAATTTTAATAAAATACTTATCCACTCCCTCTCTCTCTCTCTCTCTCTCTCTCTCTCTCTCTCTCTCTCTCTCTCTCTCTCCCTCTCTCTCTCTCTCAATGGTTTGAAGATCACGCCCACAAGGAACTGTTACCAAGCGCCTCTGACTTTGCTACCCTAAATTAAATATACTTACACACTTTTTCAATGATATTGAGTAATCTTATAAATATCGAACACCTCCCTCTTTCTCTCCCTCTCCCGTCTCTCTCTCTCTCTCTCTCTCTCTCTCTCTCTATTATATATATATAATATATATATATATATATATATATATATTCGTAGAGTAATAAAAAATTACTTTGAAAATATTTCTGATAATTCACCAATTTTCCTTTTTTTTTTTTCGGGCATGTGAGATGTTTCTTTGAATTTTCCAATCTCACGTTATTTCTCTCGTCAAAAAAGTTAGAAAGATTCAGAAACGCTAACTACGCGCTGGATATATATATATATATATATATATATATATATATATAATATATATATATAATATATATATATATCCTAGAAAAACGTGACTCTGGGTAAATAATTGGGATTAGAAACAAGAACAAGTGAGGTAGCAAAGCGAATTAATTAGGGAAAAAAAAGAAATAGGGCCGGATAATTTTAAAAAAATCATTACGTAAGATTTCTAGGAAAAGGAAAGTTTGACTAAACTCAAATTTAAATGGATCTGATTCTTGATAATCTGCTAAGGTGTTGAGAAGTTTTGGGGGTGACAGAAAATTCTTGTTTTTATGTAATATAAAAAAATAATCCCTTTCTACTTCATACTTTTAATTGTAGTAAAAAAAAGTAGTGCAAAATGTTTTGAAAAAAAGTAATATGTTTTTCTACTTCTTCGGTAAGTAAATTAAGAAGAACAAAAAAAAACCCACTATTGACAATTTTTATCATGACAGAAGGGAAAGAGGATGGTAAAATATTTCTCTTGACTGCTGATTTAGTTGTGGTAGTCGGGGTAGCAATTTGCCTGGCTTTGAGAGTATGTCTCTCCCAATTGCTGCCGCAGATAGACTAATATATGATAGAGGGGGTGAAATTAATAGGCAGTGATATTAATGACAGATTGTTGACTTTGATGACATTATTGCAAATTTCTGCTAATGAAAAACAATGAAAATTAATTCTTTTCAAACATAATTCAATCCCGAACGTAAGGAATATCTTAGTATTTAATTTTAGTCAGTAAACTTAACAGGAAAAACGCCTTAGGGAAACAATCATTGATTCGCTGAGCTTTAATATAATCTTCTATTATTATACTAAAGTTGAGACAAACACCTTTCTTTTCCCTAAAGATCTTTTTCTATTCACGTTATTGACACATAATTTATACTGAAATATTCCTTGGTTTCAGGACTACTTATTGTTTGAAATAATTAAATTTTAATTGGTTCTAATTAGTCGTAATTAGCAATTAAGTCAACAGCTGACCCGTCCCTCTCTGTCATTCTGCATTACTCTCACCTTCTCTATGTATGAGTAAGAATGATAGTGAAAACGGAGAGTTATTGTGTTAGAGACATTTAACTATCTTAAAATTGATTAGGGGATAGCAGGTGGTGTCGTAACCCCCATTGACATGTATTGGACTCACCCGTCCAAGAAACCAGTAGATATAAAAAGGATATTTTTTTTTTGCTGTGACCACGGGGAGAGGTGGTGTAATTTGTAACGCGGTGCGTTTGGGTATAGGAAGGGCTACCTTTTTTTTTAATTTCTTTTTTTTTTTTTTTTTTTTTTTCTTTTTTTAATTTTTTTTTTTTTTTTTTTGTAAAAGTGTTCGTAGTTCGTTATTACTGTGTTAATCGGGCTAAAATTTATTTTGGAAGAGTTTAACTCAAAACTGCACTGTAGTTAATTTTTTGTTTTTAGCTCTGTTCGAGTCAACTTTTTTTTTTCCTTAAAAAACAAAAACAAAAACACTGCTGAAAATCCAGCCCATGATACTAATCAACTCTTTTTTTTTTCTTCTTTAAGGCGTTTTCCTGAGTGGTTAATGTGATATTTTAACCCCCCCCCCGTACTTTCTCGACAAGTAAATATATTTCTATTGGATTTTTTTAAATACAAAATATATTAAATAATATTTCGAAACTCGGTCATATTTACTTAGATTTTTTTTTTTTTTTTTTTACTGTTTTGAATAAAATGGAAAAACAATATTTGCATTTATTTATTGATAAAAACCTGGGGGTATGTTACTTTTTATCACCTTCAAAACCGCTAAAAATATTTTAAATTAACAAAAATCTGGTAATTATCCTATTTTAATGAAATTTTCAATCTTGATTAATCAATGAATGAATTTTTAAATGCATCAGTTATTGTATTTCAAAACTTGCTGATTTTTTTCATGTCATTCAACTTTGCCCCCTTCC
>CM042161.1:85215174-85232674 GCA_023376005.1 Doryteuthis pealeii | reverse complement strand
TTGGTCTTGTGATTTATTGTTTAAAGCCAAAACAAAATAATAATGATAATAATAATTATAATAATATATATATATATATATATATTATATATATATATATATATTATAAACTATATTTATTGTTTAAAGCCCATGTAAAAACAAATATAGACAAAAATATTTCTAAAATTAGAAGAGAAACATTTTTGAAAAATAAATACACTAAATAGATTAGTGTTGCAGGTATCGGAAATGTATTCTGATATTTACTCAAATACCTAATCTTCCCTAATTCTCTCTTACACACTTCAACCGAAGAAATTCTTGTTCTCATCAAGGAAAAAATTTGTCGGCGGTTATGTGTCTCTCAATTCGTCCTGCAGATTTTCTTCGTAAATATATAATTAGTTCTGAGGTACTGTGTATGGTGCGCATTGTAATATTTTGAGGTTAGATATAAACAATAATTATTTAATATTTTATATAACGTTTGTTTAAAACTCATAAAAGGAGAAGAAGATATGATATTATGGAGGAACGTGGTGTAATGGTAAGATTCGTTGGAAATGGACTCGTTGACTCGATATCAAATCATGGACGAGGCTGTTTGCTTTTCATATAGTGGTAAGATATGCATCCAACTACTCCCACTCTAGCTATGGGTAAATAGTAGGACAGATTGGGCTCTTTAACCTTGGCTAGGAAACCAGTCTAGGAGATTGAAAACACTGGATTCAAACCTGTTAAACTTTGCTTAAGAAATTAACCATTACTCGTGATGAAAGGTATATATAGATATATATTTGTAGGTGTTTCTATTTGTTATTTTTATAGATGATTTTATCATTTTCAGTGCGAGTTTTCCTAATGTCGGAGGAGGTGAATTCATCAAGATGTTTTGTAATTAAATGTTGTTCAATGGCACTAGGAGAGATTATGTGTAAGACGGCGGGAGGGTGTTGTAGTGGTATGTAGAATGTAGCTGTTAATATTTGATTTGCTTTCTGATAGGCACTCTCGAAACGGGCAAGTGAATTTTTAGACTACGTCGGTCTGATTTAGGAAGTTTTTAGGGAATTTGAGTTATTTTTTATGAAGATCACGAAAAAGAAATGTCCTTTGTTGTTTAATAACACATGCCTAAAAAGAAATATTAACATCTAACAAAAAAACATAAGAATATTATTACAGCATGCACACTAGCCAACTGCCCAATAAGAGATCATAACATATGTCACAGAACTTATACAATTTACCGTTTAACTTGTTCCAAATGCCTGAATTTCTATAAAGGAAGTATAATTAGACCCCTCCACATTAGAATCAACGAACACATCCACACACGTGCATCCTCATTCCATAAACATTTAATTAAATGCAAAAATAAGGACAACAATTTTTCCGTTAAAATAGAGACAATAATACGCAACATTGGTAATCTCAGAATTAGAGAAAGTTTATTAATAGCTAAACTAGGTCCTAATATAAACAACAGATTAGAATTAAACACGAAATACATAGTTAACTAAATTACACGTTCCATATATAGCTTATAGTTTATTTAGTATACATATTTTACACATATATATGTAATCTTCCCTATCACAATTTCAAACCTATTAACAATCAACTATTTTTACTTTATTCCCTCAAGAAATAAGTCCAAGGTGGACACTTGAAATAACGGATTTGAATTATGTAATACATCTATAATAGATGTCTATTAGCACATATAATTGATTCTTAACATTTCATACACTCAAAATAAAAAAATTTAAAAAATTAAAATTAAAAATTAAAAAATAAAGAATAAAATATATATAAAAAAAAATAAATGTAATTTAAAAAAATAAATAAAAGATAATTTTTTTTTAATTACGGTTAATTTAACATTACTGACATACTTATTAACTTCTTTACATGACATTATTTCTTTAAACCATGACGTAATTTCTTTAAACCATAGTACCCTCTTAAGATTACGGTCAGTCTAGAACTATTAATATATTAAAACAAAAAGAATAAGCAATAACAAAAACAAAAGAAAATATAAATATAATAAATAAATTAAATAAATATAAAAAAACACTATTTGATTTATAATATTAGAACTACTAATATAAAAAAAAAGAAATAAAAAAATATTTTAAAGAAAATACTCATTAAAACATAGAACTATTGATATAAAAAGATTAAAAAACAAAAAAAAACACTATGCCTTTTGTAATTTGAATATTCAATTTATAATATTGAATTTATTTGAAATTTAAAAAGAAAATACTCATAATACATAGTTTTCTCAAATTTTGCATCAATCCTAATATATAATTATTATATAATATTTTAATATATAATTAATATATAATACTTAATCTATTTAAAATCTGAAAAAAAGAAAAATACTCATAAAACATATTTTTCTCAAATTTTCCTTCAATACTCATAATATATAATTAAAGGTAATCTTTTATTTACTTATTTACTGGTCCATATAATTAAATTAATACATTTTATTTTTTATAACTGAAAAAAAAAGAAAATTAGAGAAGGGAGGGAAAGAAAAAGAATGGAAACAAAGAGAGAAAGAGAAAGAAAATAAAATAAAAGAATTTTCCTACGTGACCGTTTTTATTTTGAAATGTACATGACTATATTGTTGCAATATTCACTGGATGATGAACAGACAATATTGGATACATATGCAAGGTAGGATTTTAAACATTCGTTCTCAACAAATATTAAAATAAATAAAAAAAGAAATTTCAGTTATTCGCCCATTTCATTCATAACATAAAGAAGGTGGACGGGAGTAGAAAAACAAGAAGAGGAAAAAAAAAAAAGAAAAAAAAGTATCACCACACAAAAAAATTAAGCACGTTCATTTCTGATATTCGTCTCTGAAGATAAAGTTTTCTTTGAAATCGATAAGACAATTGTAATTGCCTTCAAATTATAAATATATTATAACATAATTAACAATGCTTCAGGCAAATTACCAATTACTTATATATATATATATATATATATATATATATATATATATATATATATATATATATATATATATAGGAGGATTGCAGTAAATCCGACAGAATATAGAGGGAGAAATGTGAAACAAAGGAACAAAACTCAAACAAGTATAAGTAGGAGATATATTTCGCCAAACATAACCTTGGCTTCATCAGTCGTTTATTTGATAAAGCATCATACATGTGTTTTATAGATGAGAAAGTGGACGGTATAGGGGTGGATTAGGGGATGAGATCAGGTGGATGGGATAGCCTTTGTGGGGGAATTTGAATGGTCAGAAGGAAATCTTTGGAAGGGTTGGGAGAGAAAATCAAAAGAGATGAGAGAGTTAGAAGGGTATGCAGAGTAAGGTAGATTTCAATTCTCATAATAAATTTGTATAAGATTACAGATATTCACAGAAAATAGAGAAATTGCAATCGTCTAAATGTCAATTTTAAACTGATTAAGAGAAAAACACAAGAATTGAAGACGTCCTATCTAATCCTGAAATGCATTTGGTATTGCGTGTGATTATTATTATTATTATTATTATTATTATTATTATTATTATTATTATCCTCTTGAGTTTTCACATCAGCATTAGCTGATGGTCTTTCACTGGAGTCTTAGTGACAGCAAGTCTCCTCAGGTCTCCAGGACTCTTCTGAGTATTCTGGCAGATTGCAGCAGTGCAGTGTTCTGAATGGTATCAACCCTTCCTCTGATTTCCAAACTTTCAAAACCCTTTTCCAATCCTTTTGGGGCCGTTCCAAGTGCACCAACTACAAGTGGTATCACTTTGACTATTATTATTATTATTATTATTATTATTATTATTATTATTATTATTATTCCTTTTGAGTTTTTCACATCAGCGTTAGCTGATTGTATTTTACTGGAGGCTGAGTGAAACAAGTCTCCTCAGGTGTCCAGGACTCTTCTGAGTATTCTAACCGATTGTAGCAGTGCAGTAGTCTGTATAGTCTCAATTCTTCCTCTTTTTTCCAAGTTTATTGGGACCGTTTCAACTGCACGAATTACAATTGGTATTACTTTCATTCTCATATTCCACAGCTTTTTCAATTATCTGGCAAGTTCCAGGTATTTATCCATCTTTTAATTTTCCTTCGGCTTCACCCTGTGATCAGCTGGAACCGCAAAGTCCACAAGTTGGCACTTTTTCTTTTCTTTTTTTTTTGTTTTTGTTAATCAACACTAGGTCTGGTCTCCTGGGACTTTGAGACAGTCCCAGATAATTTTATGCGTTTTATTCTCAAGAACAGATTCTGGTTTATGCATATACCATTTTGTTTTATGGTCAACATTTCATTTTTTGCATAATTCCCAGTGGATCACCTTCCCAGCCCAGTCGTGCCTATCTTTGTATTCCCGTTGTGCTAGTTTGCTATATTCACTTAATACATGGTTTACAGTCTCATCTTTGTCACCGCACAGTATACATTTACTGTTTGTTGCGTCTTATCAATTTTTTGCTTTGATATAATTTGATCTTATGGCATTTTGTGAAGCAATTATGAGTGACTCAGTTTCTCTCTCGAGGTTTTCTCTTCTTAACCATGTCCAAGTCTTTTTATGTGCAACCTCTCCGATTTGCCGTTTGAAGTGCGCATAATATAATTGTTTTTCTTCCCATCTTTGTTTTCTAGTTTTCCTTGTTTTTCTGTTCGTCCATATATTACATCTGCTGTTGTTGGCTGCCATATGTAATCTTTCTTTGCTCTTTTTGTGTATTCTTCGAGTCCTTGGATTGTGGCATCTACACAGTCCTCTATGTTGGAAAGACCTCTTTTCTTGAAACATATAATCTATCTTTATCATCTATTGGATGTAGGGCCTTGTGCATCGTCATTAATTTCCTAGTCCTTTGGTCGATCTTCTTTTGTTCTTTTTAAGAATGGTCCAGAGTATCTTATAACGGGGACGGCCCAGGTATTTATTCCTTTGATAACATTTCTGCTGCTGAGCATGGTTTCTAAGAGTTTGTTTTATTCTTCTGAGGTATTCTTTTTTAACATTTTCTTTCATCTCAGTTTGTTTGATATTGTCTGCTTCTAAAATTCATAATTATTTGTAAGTTTCTTTTTCCTTCAAGTATTTTTATAGTATCCTGATTTGGCAGTTGTATTCCGTCCATTAATTTTTTTATCCATTTTTCATTACTAGCATATTATTATTATTATTATTATTATTATTATTATTATTATTATTATTATGTTTTCCCACCTGTCGTAGCTGGTGGTTCACTGGAGGCTGAGTGACAGCAAGTCACCTCAGGTTTTCAGGACTCTTCTGAGTATCCTAACCGATCCCAACAGTGCTGTAATTTGGATGGTCTCAATGCTTCCTGTTATTTTCAATTCTCTAAAATTCTTTTCCAGGGCATTGGGGACCGTTCCAAGGACACCAATTACAATTGGTACGACCTTCTTCCATTTCTCTGGCAAGGTCTAAGTATTTGTCTATCTTTTCGCTTTCTTTCATTTTCACTCGTTCACTCATTGTGATTTTTCCTACCAGTGTTAGCTGATGGTCTTTCAGCGGAGTCTGAGTGACAAGTCTCCTCTTAGCGATTTTTTCACCAGCGTTAGTCGGTGGCATTTCACTAGATTCTGAGGGACAAGTCTTCTCAGGGTTCCAGAACTCTTCAGAGTATTCTAACCGATCATACCAATGCTATTGTCTTGTTGGTCTCGAACCTTCCTCCGATTTTCAATTATTATCATTATTTCACTCCTTGTAAGTTTTTACTCCGGCTTTAGGTAGTGGTCTTTTTCTAGAGTCTAAGTGATAGCAAATCTCATCAGATTTCCAGGACAAGAGAATTCTGGCCAAATTTAACAATACTGTTACAGAATCGTCTTGATACTTCCTCGGATTTCCAATTATTTGGCCCAAGTATTTGTCTATGTTTTCGCTTTCTTTCATTTTAACTCAGTCGTCCGCTGGAACAGCAAAATCGATTGAATGAAAAGTTCTCCATTTCTTATATAATTGTTTGGTAGCGTATTAATTGTGTACAGTAAGTATAGCGTAGATTAGAAAATAACGGTTAGTGGAAAAACACGGTAGGGATGATTCGTACCTTTTGATTATTGTGTATGGTCACCTACTTTTTATTATAAAACCCACTCAAGTGAGACGAACAAGACATATAAGCCGACATAAACATTCCTATATCAGCTCTGTGTGGATTCTGGATCTACCTGGGGCGATGGACGATAGGGATAGTTAGCGAGAAAGAGTCATGGGAATCCGTACATACAGTGTGGCCTGATTATATATATATATATAGAGAGAGAGAGAGAGAGAGACAGACAGACAGACAGACAGACAGACAGATTGGTATATTTACTGAGCTTGCCTTAAAAACGCATTATCAAGAAATTGACAATTACCAAGCTACATTTATATCTAGACTACCCCCCCACACACACACATACATATATATATATATATTATATATATATATATATATATATATATATAATTTAATGTAGCAAACTTGTTTGTAAACCATTGCGATAAGAAAAAAACCGTCAAATAGTTTGATTATAAAAAATATACTACCAAACATCACCTGGGGAAAAAATTGAAAAAAAGAAAAGACCAAGATAGTCTTACCGACCGAAAATAATCGGTTGGTACTATAATACTTGGCCATCAGAAGAAAAAAAAATGATATAAATATGAAAAATATATATATACACAGCTTGGATTTTCTAAAGCTAAAGTGTGCTCAATACCTAAGTAGAGCAAATAATAAAGTTTAACCTAATGAATCAGTTTCACTTAGTAGCTCAACAGAGCAAAGATCTGAATAAAGAGACTTGGAGCAAACGCACTATTATACAAAACCTCCCATCGTGATTCAAATAAAATAGCATAAACTAAACCAACCAATAAAAGAAGAACAGAACACCATTTTAATTTTTTTCTTTTAATTATTTATCTTAAAATATTTTCTTTTAAATTTTATCTATTTTTTAATATAAATTTGAATTTCTCTATCTTAATTCCATTATATACCCCAAATCTCCACCAATATCATACATTATAAAGTGATATTCTATCGCTGTCGTCATATTTATTGGGGGAATAAATGGAAAGCCAGCACGCCGACGAGTCCGCATCTCTGCCCTTTGCTATACGGTTTATACTTGCGACTTAAACTAGGGAGATTCAAACAGGGATACGGGGTTCGTTTGGCGAACATCGTCATCCCGAAACACATAACGGGAGAAGCAGCAAATGAATCGGGAAAACGAGACTGGCTCCTGTTGCTGGCACATAAACCAATGCACCGTCTCACTCTTGCTACTAAGCCCTGTCGCTACCCCCTTATACGGTGAGCAGTCAGAAAGGCACACGTTTAATACGGTCAGGGTTCCATCCTTTTAAGTCGAGCGGGGTTTTAACACCCAGGTGGCATTACAACTTATGCTTAATTTAAAGCAGATTACGAACTGAACCGGAAAATGTGGGGGGATTAAAACAACGAGAGAACATCATCCTATTTACTAAGGAGTCAGGTTTTTCATGTCAACAGCTATTAAGAACCTCAGATCTTTGGTTCAGTAGTTCCCTAGTGCTGCGATAACTAACTATTGCCAGCTTTTCCTCCGTGCATAGGTGAGAATATTTATCCCCGACTTTATATTTACGACATTTCTTCACCATCTCCCATTTTGACTCGCCTGTCTGTTTCTGAGCTGGCTCCCTTTGTAACACTTCTCCGTAACAGTAGAGATTGTGATGCTCCTGTGTCACGTAATATGCTAATATCCACAGTATTGTTATCGTCCTGGAGAGGAAATAGCTGAGCCTCGAATACAAATCGCCGGTATCCTCTTGATGATTTCTCCGTCGATATCAGCATCTGTGATTTGTATTGTGCCAATGGCCTCACCCCTCCATTCTGACGATTTTTACAGCTTGAAGATATGTGTCCAACCTCCCACAAATATAGCATGTGTTTTGACGGGATACCCATCTGTTCCAGTGAGGTTGCTTCTTTGTAGTAATCTCCCATTTGTAGTATCGTCACACCTCTCTCGGCTAAAGTTCTGCCCTCCTGTCGTATTCCCGTAACATCTTGCTTTTGCCCTTCTTGCGTGTTAGGGCGTATTTGTCGGCTTGGGTAGCTAGTTCATGACCACTTTCTGCTCTCCTCTCCTCTCCTCAACGTTAGAGCTTCAGTTCTTCGCTTAAGCCGTTTTTGAATTCTTCGATCAATACTAATTGCTTCAGCCGCTCGTAGCTGTTACCTATTTCTTTGGATAAACACCATCTATCGAGGTGCGTCTCCAGGCATCGGTCAGGCATTCTTTGGCCATTTCAGATTCACTGCTGTCCTTTCAAAGTGCTGGAAATACTCGTCTACTTCTTCTTCGGCACCAGTCGAACTTGCTTGGATAGGTCGAACTCTCTTGGTCCCGTTCTAATACACTGGGCATTCACCTCTAGTTCTCTTAACCGCGTCTCTTGCTCTATCCTCACTTTTTCAATTTCTGCTTGAGCCGCCATTCTGGCTTTTTCCAATTCTACTTTGGTCGGCGTTAGTTCTTCAGCATCCGCCTCTAACCCATCTAATATTTCTTCTGCAAAAATGTTATTATCCACGTAATGTTCAGTTATCAGATTAATAACTTTCACTTTCCTCATTGCCATGCGAACACTGAGTTGTAAGTTTTGCCCCACAAGAAATGCGTAATCTTTCTTTAATATAAATAATCTTTCCCAGGAAGGTTTCTTCAGAAATTCTTCTACTACCGACATTGTGTCTTTTCCATATCCCTCTCTTCACCTGTGTGTTTCCCGGACAAGCCTCCGAATTTATGTCACGGCCGATAATATCGGACACAAATTACATTTATATTTTGCCCGGAATCTGAGATTCAGTTGTCCAGGGTACAACTCCAAGGTTCCTGTAAAAGAGATGTCTTTACAGGTGGGAACCCATATTCAGAATAAAGATGATACTTTGGATAGGAAAGACGATATGATAAGTTTAATAATCAGCGAAGAACAAAACAAAACAAATTCTTATAGAAATATAGAGAGAGCAAAGTTCCTTTTTCTTTTTTTTTTCTTTTTTTTTGTTTTGTTTTGTTTGTATGAGGTGTGAGCAATATTTCTGTATGAAATCAATGAAGAAGAATTACTTATCTATTCAGTGGTGGATGTGTCAGCGGTTTTATATTAACGTCCTTTATCTCTGCTGTTTTTATTGTAGTGTTTTTTCAAAGCGTGGGCGCCAGCTTGACCAGTAACTCAGGACGCTTATTTTCTTTTTTTTATATTTTTCAAAACGAACGTTTTTCAACTAGACCAAGCTGCCGTGACGTGCGCGTGTAATTAATTCTTAAGCTGCTGCTGCTTTTTCGCTTAACTAAAGTCTCTCTCACGTCACAATATATATATATATTATAACATAGGTAGAAGTGTCAACGGTCATTAACAGTCTGTAGTGTAAGGAACCTAAGGCATCTATATTAAACTTACCAAACATTTATAAAAGGCAGACCGAGAGCAATGGTCAGAGAATCAGTCTTGCGATTCATTTAATCTGCTTTTGATTCCTCGAGCAACACTATTACAGTTTCTTTCAACGCACTTGGCTGTGTTAATTTAATGCACATTCCATAATCATCAGACTTAATTCCCTGTGACTATTGCTTGTTTTATACGCTGACCATTAATCTCAACGCTAAATTTTGAGGACAGACACGCGATTAAAGAAAATACCGCTTGGTGTAGTTTCACATCACATCAAAATGGATGTTTTCTTAGATGTCGCTTGTCTGTGATGCAACGCTTAATCAACATGGAATAATTAACTGATACAAGATTTCCCGGTCGTTTGGGGTCAAAAGAAGGATCAAATATATTTTTGTCCAATGAATACAGGTTTATCTTTTAAAATGAATTTCTTGCCATCGCCTCCTCTGTTCTTTATCTCCGACAACTTCCGTTCAGACACATCCACTCACCGTAAGTAGTACACAAGATATTCTCGAATTTTGCTTTGTCGGCAGGGCCTAGAATAAGCTTACTGCATCTCCTGTAAGATGGGTAACACCCTCACAAAATTGGGTACCCTAGAAATAAAACTATCAATCAACCCACCAGAATACCAATGAAGTAGAGGGATCCATCTCACAGTCAGTAAAGACTATCGTCCTGTGCCTAGATCTCAGCAAAGGCAAGATTGGATCCCCATCTTCATGACATCAATGTGATCCAGAGAAGGGCAAAGGTGCTGTATCTGGCATTATCATTGCAAAGGGGTTGACAGAAATGAGATTGAAAATAACTTTTGACTGTCTCAGAGAATCCAGCTCCTAGTTTTTTCATTACACTGGCGAGGGATGGAGTTGAAGTCAGTTTTCCCTCTCCTAGGCTCTGACCAAGGCTAGAGAGGCCAGTGCTCGAAAGTAAACTAGATTATGAGACAGAAAAGATGTTCCAAAGGGATGAATGCGAAATAATTGTGACTTGATATTCATATTAATAAAGGGAAATAACATGGATGTCATTTTATTGTTCTTGAGAGAAATAAAAATATATCGAAAATTATGAATCACATATAAAATACACCCACGAAATAGATCTACAAAAATTACACCAGTAAAGGAAACTTTAGTACAACTTTTTTCTCAGACTTTCACAGTTTTTTTAATATTAAATGATCCAAAGAGTTAACAAACCAAACCAACGCAAAGGAAGTCAATGAAAACCATTTATACCAAATTGAAGATATTAAGAACTTGAAACATAGAAATCTTATCAAAATAATTTGTTTCGGCATTAAATGACCCGAAAGGGATAAATGCCGTAAAACAAACCAAACCAAATGTGAAATAATCAACAAGGGTTCTCACTGAATACAAAATACCGTTTGTTGCTTATTTGCTTTCCCAAAACTGGAGGTGTTTTTTTTTAATAATAAGTGAACACTTTCTAATACTTCCTTACAAAGGAAATAGATAAAACCGTATCTTTCTTGAATAATAGGGATAAACGAACACTGTTTAAAAAGAGTTAAGAAAAACAAGACATGAAAGTTGAAATAAAATGTCGTCATCAATAAGGAAGCCAAATAAAAAGCAAAAATGTCTACAGAGAAGTAACTGTACAAGATTAACTGACTGATGGAACAAACACGACTGTGGCTTCGTAAAGATCAGCTTAAACAAGAAACAAAATAAACGGCAAAAGTGATTTAAAATATATGGGTTTTCTAAAGTTACATCGATTCATGAAACTGATATCAAAATGAAATATAAGGGTTGATTAATAAATAAGGTCTCCAATTCTATAAAACCGGTTTTAGACCAGATAGAATAACGAAACTGGTATTAAAATTCAGTAACATGTTTATTGATAAACACTATCTCTAATCATATAAGATATGTTTTAGAGTAAATAGAATATATAACGTTGCTAGAATACCCCTCATTTAGTGGAGGAGTCTTAGTTCTCTGCAGTGGATATAGCCAGCATATTCGAAACCCTCACTGATAGGGTGGACTTAAGTGTAGAGTCATTTTAATATACAGAAATGAATTAATAAATCCAACGGAATATATAAACATGTACGAAGAGAATTTGTTTTTTTAAATAAACTGAGAGATTATCGGGAACCTCTTGAGAAATCAAGTATTTTTTTAGAAGTTTATCTAGTGCTTTGGAAATATTTTGATGTTACTGCCTCCCCGGGAAATTGTTCGATTAATCATGGACAAATTCACCTTTGTCTTTGCATTTTTAAAACAACAAGATCGCCAACTTTATTTACATCTACTTCTTGGATATATTTCAACGAGCACGTTAACATCCTTAAAACGGTTAAAACATGTTTGGAAGGTAAAAAGCACCTTCGAGTTTCATCATCTTCTTATTGGATTATGCAATCTGTTGGTTGGTTAGTTGGTTTTTTTACAGCATTTCAAACCTTGTTGGTTTATTTTATTCCGAAGACATTTTGTTATATTTATTTTTGATGGGTATTCAATTTTTATCTGATTTTTAATAGGACTTTATTTGAATAGAATGACTTATAATGTGAATAGGGAACTTGAAATATCCCATCATACCGGTAAAAATACCAAGAAAATTTGGTTCAGCTTTGAGGGAAATTTGGTAGGCAAAGAGTCGAAATTGCACACATCCATTTTGTAAACAGCTTTGGTTAAAAATTAACCAATAATAAGAATTAGTATAAGTATATCGTTAATCTGTGCAGCATTCAAATCAAACACGGGGGGCAAGGCAAGGCAAAATGTGTCAGTGCACTAATATCACAGTTGGTACATTTCACGGCTTGAACTGCTTTCTTAATAATATAAGCACCGCAAGATAACATGTACAGAAATATTGAACACACATTTGACTCACTCTAATATCATATTGAATTCCTTAGTTCTTAGTCTTGTTCAGAGAAGACGAAATTTTTGGTTAATGTAAAAAATATAATTATGCTTTATTCAACGCGTCAATGGAATTCAAAGTATGGATTTTATTTAAGCTTGGAAATAAAAGATCACGAATAAAGAATTCAACTTCTCGTCCATGAAAATCTATTTTGTTTTCAAATCACACATAAAGCAAGGCAATGCACAACATGTCAGCGCACCAACTAATACCTGAGTACCTTTCATAGCTTGAACTATTTCAGTTACGTGATAAATGCACCGCAAATTAACATGTACCGGAATATTGCAAAACATTTGACTCCCCCTAATTTCTCGTTAAGATCTTTTTTTTTTCTTTTTTTGTTAATATAAAAAATATAATTATGCCTTATAGAACGCGTCAATCGAATTCAAAGTATGGATTTTATTTAAGCTTGAAAATAAAAGATTACCAATAAAGAATCCAGCTTTTCATCAATGGAAAAATAATTTCTTTCGTATTTTTTTTATCCCCAGAGATTCTCAGCAGGTGCTTTGCGACACATCGAAATCTGTTTTTTGTACTTTTCAGCCGATGACAAAACGTGATTATTGGAGCGAAATTCTCTTTAAAAAATCTAGAGGAAACAAGACTTCCGTTCAAGAATGGCCACTACTCTTCTTCCGGTCGCCTGCAACTTTTAAAATGAACAGAAAAGATAAAAAGAAAAAACATCATTTAGGCTCGTCGCATTTGTAAAAAGACAACTCATAGTTTTAGATTTCTCTTCAGCCTCAACATATGTTTTGTGCTAAGAACACGGAAATGGTGACAATTCGTGCAATAATAACACGACATTTGTCATTTAATTGCTATATTCTTAAAATAAATTAATAAGTAGATCTCACTGTGGTAGTTAAAACATTTGCTATTCAATAACCGTTTTTATTTCTTAGTAAAAAAACAAAGATTTGTATATATATATATATATATATATATATATATATATATATATATATATATATATATGTGTGTGGTGTGTGTGTGTGTGTGTGTGTGTGTGTCTGTCTGTCTGTCTGTCTGTCTGTGTGTTTGTGTCAGTCTGCGTCTGAAATTATATTATAGTGCAATACAGAATAGTGTATTACAAAAACAGAGTCAAGTCAAAATACAAGTGACTGAAAGCATTTAACTTTAAAACGTTTCACCATCACTAAAAGTGAAACGTTATATATGTGTATATTTCTAGTCATCCATATAAAATCTTGTTTCGACGTATCACGTCGCTTCAGTGCGGCCAGACTTAGCAGGCTATCTCCAGGCCGGATCATGAATCAAAGTCTCTAACTACCGTTCTATCGGTATGACCCACTGGGAGAAGAGAATTACATTGATAAATGCATACATATGTACACAAGTAAAGGTTGTCGGAGAGAAGTCGACCCGTTTTTTTAAAGCAATATATATATATATATATATATATATATATATTATATATATATATATGTGTGTGTGTGTGTGTGTGTCTGTGTGTGTGTCTGTGTGTCTGTGTCTGTGTGTCTGTGGTTAAAAATAGAGGAAAAATGGATAAAACCACGCAACAGCGAAATTCAAATATTCGCCTTGGTATGCTACGAATATTTTGAATAAATTTGACAAAGTTTCGTAGAATACCGAGGCGAAATATCATTTGTATTTCGTTGCTGTGTTGTTTTATCCTCTTTTCCTCTATTTTCAACCACATATATAAAACATTCCAAGAAAACTTTATATTCATATATATGTATATATCTATAAATATATATATCTGTGAGTGTGTGTGTGTGTTTTGTGTGTGTGTGTGTGTGTGTGTGTGTGTGTGTGTGTGTGTGTGTGCATATTTGCCTGGCTGTATATGGCTTAAAACTATACATAATTCGTGGCTTGCTACGAAATATGACTAGTGTAATTAAACTCTAAATAACAATATGGTAAAAGGAAAGTTACCATTAACCGTTGTAAAAGTATTTGAAACCAGATCAACCTTCGGTGACCTAGTCGCTGATTTTTCATTGGCTGATGGCAACGCTTGGGAAGGTAACTGAATTAAATTAGATCTTGGCGATTAGCCGAATGGAGTAGACGTCTGTTCCCAAGCATGCCAACTTCTTACCTCGCGGTTAAAGCCTTTTTTATTTTGCTTTTAATAAAGACATTTTGAAAACTAAACAAAGTCTTGCTTCATTATTAAAAAAAGAGATGAGGGTGGACAATCACAGCTCAGAATAACAGAAGCTGTATCGACCAAATGAAGAAATCAACGCAAAAGAAAATGTCCAGCAATCGACCAAATAGGAGCCACTTAAAAAACCCGCTCCTCTCCACTCGCCATTTATATACCCAATACAAAAGGGATATTAAGAAAAATGATATTAACTAATTTCTACCACTTGTTTTTTCTCATAATTTTCGTTGCATGAGATAATTATTTACTGAACAGAATGCTTTGACATAGGCTGCTTAAAAATAAATATTTTCCTGTAAAATAAATGATTATCTAATGAACTTACTGATGTATCTATCTATGTAAGTGTGTGCATGTCTGAATGTATACGTGTCAATATATATATATATATATATATATATATATATATATATATATATATATATATATATATATATATATATATGAATCACAGTTTATAGATTGTAATGAACAGAACATTTACCGAACAGTTTACATATACAATTTACAGCATTCATATAGGCTTTTGTTCTGTATAAATCGCATCATATATGTTTTCTATCAACCTGTCCATCTATCTATTCAATAATATATTGATTTTAATTTTCTTTCTTTTATCTATAAAATATGCTAACAATTCTGTTGATCTAAGCATCTTGTAAGGCGTTAATTATTTGTACGAAAGAGTTATTATTTGTAAACCAAGTACTTTCGGTTCTTTTCTGAGCCATTATCAAGGTTTGTTTATATTTGTCTAAACTATCATTATCATAACTGCTCAAAATTTAACTAAACTATTTTTTTTGTTTTTGTCGCTAAGGTGAAGCTAAATATCAGTGGCAGTTTATTATTTAAATATTCCTAACAATCTAACCAAATGGGATTTAGAATTAAAAAAATTCTATCTACTCCTTTTAAGCAATTTAGAATATTGCCTCTAGTTTTAAAGTTAATTGAATATATATATATATATATATATAATATATATATATATATATATATATATATTGTTTCAGAGATAGTACTTTGTCAATTAGCCCATACATCTATCCTTATTTTTCTCTCTCAGATCGGCAAAATACGTAGAAATAAGCCAACCTTTTCGAAATGGACTATCTAATTACAGGTGTACACACAGAACACACACACACACACACACACACACACACACACATATATATATATATATATATATATATAGGCATTAGGAAAAATATACAAACTTGGAATAAAATCAGTAATGACAGTAAATATCGGTTCAATAGGAAAAAATCTTTATCAGACAAGGTTAATGGCTTTTGGCCTCGTTTTAAAATCATCATTCCGTTCAATGAGCATTTGATAACACATGTCACCTATGCATCCTAAGTGGTACAACATTAAATACAGCCTAGCGACATTTGATCTTCTGTTGGCGTAATCTTTTAAGATCATGCCCTGACAGCTGTGTCGTATCAAGGTAATAACTCATCTTATTTGCATCCGCAGCATTACGGAAAAGGTTAGATACATTTGCTATATTTGTATCTATCTCAATAGCAAATGTAAGAGCATCATCAAACCTATTAAATCAATGGAACAAGCGAATATCTAGTTAGAGAGTCTGACAGTTGTGTGACAAGTCAGTAAACGCCAACCACGAAACGTGCACAGTTCTAATGGTGCAACGAGCGACAGGTTTTTCCCAGAGTAGCACCCCCAAGGTCACATTCTGCCCTACCCACTTACCAGTAGCATGTTGCGGAAACCACTAAGTATTGACAAAACAAAGAGGTTGCCTCTAAATGAGAAACGCATTTTGATTTTGCGTATTCCTGTGTCTAACAGAGGATGTGGCTCACACGCTTACAAGCGCGCGGGAATGACGTTGAACGTCACTCAAGTGCAACGGAGCGTGTTCGACCTGCCATGAATGAACCACACATCAATGCTTTCCAGATCAGGCCATGTGGTGCAAGCGTGAATGAAGCAAAGGAATAGGTGGGTAAAATAAGGCAGTGGAATGAACGAAGTTGTAGTAGTGGGAAACGTAAAAAGACTGATTAGTATTGACACTGGTGAAGAGGTGCCTTTTGTAAATGTTTTAAATAATATTGAGTTATCTCCCTTATATTTTTTATTAATGAAATTAAACACTTGATATTTCATTAAATAAAAATTAACTAGCAGGACCTGTGGATATGCCACAGTATGATTATTTAATTATTACAACGTTTGATCTGTTTACCTCAGAGCCGTTGTATATAGTTCAATATGTAAAAAGTATAATAATCTGGAATTAACTATCTCTCACTCCTTTTTGCTAACTTCCCTTCTTTCATCTTTTCATTATGTTCAATTGAAAAAGATTTGCATAATCGCTTCCCCAGGTTCACCCCTTTCGTCATCTCTGCTCTCTTTCTTTATTTCTTATATTTTTTCTGTGTAGCATGTCCCTTTTTTCTTTAAAATAAAGACGGAATGGTCTATTATTTAGCTGATGTGGCGACAAATAAGAAATGAGAATTTGGTGGATAAGCAACATCAAATAATCAGGATTTACATTTTTGCATTGGACGCTACGTTATTTTCTCTCAATTTTCGCGAAAATTGAGAGAAAAATAACGTAGCGTTCCACACGTGTATTTATCCCTTAGTTTCCATTTCTGTATTGTTATCAATTTAATTCTATTCATAAATAATAACTAGTAAAAAAGTTAAAATTTAATTCTAATTATATTTTAGGGGTTGAATATTACTAATTCATAGTTTTTCATTGTTCTTTTTTGTATTTATCCTATTTAAAATGAATAACTATTTAAGAAAAAAATTCTAATTTATTTAGTTAAATTTGATATTGTAGTTATCATAATATTTTAGTGACCGACCCAA
>CM042161.1:85187674-85210174 GCA_023376005.1 Doryteuthis pealeii | reverse complement strand
TGGACGCTTGTGTGTGTTTTTGTCTACCGGTTGGGTGCTAAATTCTTCTTTGTGTCCTGCTGGTTGCATTTACGGTAGCGGTCCGTTTTGAATATACATTTCCGTGCGAAATGCCAGCCGCCCTAATTTCAGCAAGCAGATGGAGGTTTCTTTTGTAGTGCCAAGTACTTCTGTACTTGGACCGTATTAATTATGGAAATTGTTGCTGATACCGACTGTTGTACCATAAGTGAGTCACGTGTCGTATTTTTCAATCGATGACATTCCTCTGTGATTTGGTTCAGAGTAATGTCTGGATTTTGTTCTATCATGGATAGAATACTTGTATAGACATCCCTGAACCGCGCAGACCTCATCCCACACACAAATATCAAGCATCTAATTTGTTGTTCTGTGATGGAAGAAATCTTAAATCACTCCCATTCCTTGTTGACGATGGTTGAATAAGTCGTGAAGTCGGCTGTATCCTCCATTATTGTATTTAAACAGTTGAATATTGCATTAAAAAGTGAAGTGTGTTCACCGAAAATCTTTTTTAATGTCTTTTCTGTTTTGGGGAAAATACAGTCCCATGTGTGTTTCGGTAAAATACGGTTAACATATTTTTCATGTTCGGCTGGGCCAATCTTCCGAAGAAGTAGTCTTACATTTCAGGCGTCCGTTTTTTTCTTTGTAGTACCTAAACTTTGGCCTTCCCCTGATTTAATCCATATTTGAGACACTTACAGCAACTACCAGAGTGGACCTGGGAGTAATTGTAATGAAAGCGTACTCCACACTCCCAGAGCTCCAGAATTGGACTGCTCATCCACTAGGCTTCCATCATTAAGCCTCACAGGTCACTACCCAAAGCCAATATGTGGCTCCATTATAGGGGAGGTGCAGTTGACTTATTCAATAACACCAACCGACAGGGTGATTCTTATAAAGAATGTGTTGCTCGAATGTTTAAGTGGAAAGTGGCCATCTACCAAAAAACAAACAAAAAAAACAAACAAAAACCTTATACTGGATTTAATAGAATTCGAACACGGACCACTGTTTCCAGTTGGAACTTAAAATCATCGATCATGTCTATGGAGGTGCGTTTAAGTAAATTTCGCCTCGTTTCAGCATCAGTAAATAACATTATGGGTTGAATAGATGGAATATTATGATAAAATATCGAAGAAAAATAATGGGTGGAGGTGAAGACAGAAAAAGAAAATAGAGAAAAAAAGAAGGGAATACAGAGAGAGAGGGGGAGGGGAGAGAGAGAGAAGGGGAGAGAAAGAGAGAGAGGGGGTAGAGAGAGACTGACAGACAGTCATAGAGATAAATCAAAGTAACATCAGTATCCTCAAGTCCATTGAGATTGTGGAAAACAAAAAAGGGATTTATGAATATTTATGGGAAAACATGTATATATCGGCAGGATGACGCGCAGATGGAAAAGAAAATATTAAATAAAAGTTAAAGGTTCACGCAATTATGCATATAAATTTGATTATATATGAATATCTGAATACCTGTTCTTGCGCAGAAATATATGCGGTATTGTGTAAAAGCCTATACAGTAAGTGGAGGAAGATTTGTACAGAGAAAAATACATTGAAAAAGGCCGAAATCTTCGTACAAACAGCCATAAAAGCCGGTAGAAATTGATTGTTTGTTGTGCATATGCATGTAAGTATGGACATTACTGGTAGTGGCCGGGATTTATAAGAACCACACACAAATACATATACGCATACACAGAGACATATATATCCACTGCCGCTATCAGTAATATCCATACTTACAGTCATATGCACAAAAAACAAATATATATATATATATATATATATATATATATATATATATATATATATATATATATATTTATTTGCATATAGCTTAATATTCAAGAAACTAATGATAATAATAATAATTTCATTATACAACTACTACTACTACTACTACTATAATAATAATAATAATAATAATAAGAAGAAGAAGAAGAAGAAGAAGAAGAAGAAGAAGAAGAAACTTGAAAACAACACCCCATAAGGAAGCAACTGTGCGGTCACCTGCCCCCTTTCACACAAACCATCTAACGGCCAAGTTACACAGAGAACAAATTTATAAATGACAATCTCCCGTGGACACCTACACATAGTGATACCAGTGTAGGCTGACAAACAAAAAATGAACCAGTAATCTCTGTGTGGATTTTGGATACTGTGTGGAGGACCTCCCAGGGGCGACAACCGATAAGATCTGTTAAATACAGTTAGACAGACAGAGAAGGAGTCATGGATAACCGTGCTGCCACCAACGCCTAGTTATGATGATGATGTGAATTTATCACACCAATTTTAACCTTTGTTTTATTTTTTCTTCTTTGAAGTCTGAGTTAAAGCAAGTATCCTCAATCTCCAGGACTCTTAGTATTTTAGCTGATCTCTCACTCCTCCGTCTCTTTCTCAGGTCTTTGGGAATTATTTCAAGGAACACAATCCCCTTTTTTTCTTCATTAACTCACATAAATGGCCTCAGAGGACAGACAGTCATCTTGCGTCTGTCTACTTCTAACACCCAGCCCGGACTTTCCCTTTTCTCAAAAACTCTTTATAGCTTAGCCAATTAGAAGCCAAGGTTAATGACTTCCACATATCACTCACACGTCTGATTCTGTTTGTTTTTTTTTGTTGTTTTTTATCATTATTACACTTTTCAATGTCCATACTCTCTCTACGCATAAACCACACGACAAACCACTAATGACGTCATACAGTGGTTTCGTCCCTATCCTTATCTTTCGATGTTACCGCCACCTTCCTGTTCCACGGCCTTCTCAGCTTTCTGGCACAATCCAGGTATTTGTCTATCTTTTTGCATTCTTTATTTTTATTCTCTGATCTGCAAGAACGACAAAATCCACAATATGACAAGCTTTTTCCCGCTTGCTAATTACCGCGGGATCTGTTCTTCTAGTCGGGATTTCATAATACTCTGATATTTGTTGTTGTTGTTGTTGTTGTTGTTGTTGTTCTTCTTCTTCTTCTTCTTCTTCTTCTTCTTCTTCTTCTTCTTTTAGCTGGTGGTTTTTCACTGGACTCAGTGTGTGTGACCACAGACCTTTCACCCTATTCTCATTCTGTTATTCTCCTGCGTATATAAATGCTTACTTTGACTTACACATTCAAGATAGCAGGACACAACGGCACCTAGTCACTGATAGTTTCTCTCCCAATGCGATCTTCATACTCCCCTAATTCATTTGCTGCTTCTCCATATGGGTGAGTGAGGTAATGTTTAGATTAGTCGTATCGATGGATCGTTTAACTATCAAAGTGGACAATCGTTGTTTGTCTCTCACTTATTTATTGTTTCAAATCTCTTATTTATAATATATATTATTATATAATATATTAAATAAAGCCTGACTTTAAAAAAATGATTACTGTTTAGTAATTGGTCTCTCCTTTCTTCTTCAGTCAGATTTTAACCCTGATTTATGCGAAACTAATATATCTATTATCTTTATATAATATATATATATATATATATATGTGGTATTTGTGGAAAAGGTGACTTACCGGTGAATAATATAGACAATCCTCATCATTATCGTAAACCATTAAAACAATATCACAAAGCGGATTTCTAACAATATTTATATTTTGATCCTTTGAAAAAATGCAACTTCCGCTCTTTTTGAATTTTAAATCAGCGTTCTTCGACCGCGGACCTATAACCAACCGTTTATCGCGAAAAAATACACACGTGCAATCGATTGCATTTAATCAATATCTTGATTAATCCAGTGGATTTAACCCTGAAGATCTTTATGGTGAAACTCGAGTAGGTTATTATTGTGTACCATTATCATAATATATATATATATATATATATATATATATATATATCAGTCATCCACATTTTCGAAGTTTACTTCTCATCAGTGCGGCTCGACATTTAAACAGCTACCTCTTGCGGGGATCGAAACCCGACAGAATTTTCGTCCAGGAAGTTCCTTACCTTGCGGCTATCAGCGAGCTGTTAATCTAGGGGAACAATTAATTGATACATACTTTACGGCAGCATGTTTTTACAATCCTCAGAGAACTCTAATCTGTAAACAGACGGTTCACGGCTAATATATATATATATATATATATATATATATATATATATATATATATATATATATATATATTCAATTGTTTATATTTCAATATTTTTAAAGTTGTTTCGTCAAACTTTGAAACTCTATCTTTGAATACAATCAATTTTCACTTTCCCTCATTGATTGAACTCAGCAGCTAATTTTCAAATGTCATGAACTTTAGTTCCGTTTAATATTTGCTGGTCATATTAAACTGCGGCTTATGATTAATATAAATCAAGGAGTTGACGTGCGGTCATTTAAACGAAATCTATTAATAATGTTTAGCAGTTTCTTGTTATCAAGCTAATCATATCGCTCTACATGTCTTTGAGGGCAATCATAGTTAAAGGAAATGGATGCTCCGAACCGAGTTCAATTCCTGGACGATGCAGTTTGCATTTCACTCCAGTTATAGTATAGGGAATATAAAACAAAACATACATCCTTCGGTCTTCATGTCGTTACTCGTTGCAAGCGGTGTCGTCAGACAGGTACGGCCAGCCGGATCTCTCCGCTGAAAACAGCCATTCTTTGCTCGAGAGAAAATGCCTCGGCATTTTTGCCTCTCAGTATCGATCCATTCCTGCCAACAGGGATGATATGAATCGTACCACGAGTCACCAAACACGATCAGAAAGTTGGGAGTTTAATTTCTGTAGCTACCCGCACCATATAGGTAAATAGTAGGGCAGACTAGGCTCGTTAGCTGGGTATTGTAATCAGTCTAGGATATCGAAAATTCTGAATTCAAAACTGTTAAATTTCATTTGAAGAAACTGAGTTTCTGTTGCAAAGACGTGCGTAAATAGATACATGTTTTTGATATCGAGAAGTAATAAATATAACATGTGTAAACTTGTTGTAAAAGATAATAGGAAGATTGTATAGGGTAAATCTGTCAATATTTTTGTACTTAAAAATGAATATTTGAAATAATGTATTACAGGATACTTTTATCTGTCTCCACGAAAAATAGAATATTGAGGGGGAAAGAAAGGGATGGCCGGGAAAAATAATCAGAGAGAGAAAAAGAGAAGAGGCAAAGAGAAAGGGGGAGGGGAGAGAGTGAGAGAGTGAGAGAGAGAGAACAGCAAAGGAGAAAGAATGAGAGAGGTGAAGGGGAGAGAGAGGAAGAGAGTGCAGGGATAAAGAGAGAGGAGTCAGGGAGAAAATGAGGAGTGTTAGGGAGTAAGAAGAGAGGGATCAGGGAGAAAGAGAGAAAGTAAGAGAAAAAGAAATGAAATAGATTCGGAGGCCAGAATTATATTGTTTGATAGAGCAATTTTCAGCTACGGGTCATAATTGTCTCGATTAGTGGTAATAACTTGTTTTTTTTGTCAGTGATAAAGAAGCACCTGCATACCACATCTATATGTATTTGCCCAATCTTTCCACCAAGGGCAGGATGCGACACGTGAGGATTTTTTAAGCGGGGTAAAGCTGGGTATAATACAGACTTTTTCTTTTCCCTAGACTGGTAGCCTAAACAAAGCTGAATAATCCAGTTTACCCAACTAGTTTTCATATAGTTGGGGCATGGAAAAACAGATGTATCCATGCATTTTCTAAGGCATTAGTCCAAAGGGAAACGTAAACTACCTCGGACGATTCTATTTCTGACTCCATTTCCTAAAGACGATAACCGTTACACAACATGCATATCACACATCATTCGAACAGTAGCTTATAAATTGTATTATTCTCCATGTTAGACCATTTTATGTGTATTACTCTTATAAAAATAGAATTAGCCGATTTTGCTGGACCACTTATACCTAGGTACATAATGATTATGAGCACTTAATCGATATGTAAACCTACTGGGACAGAAGGTCAAAAGGAGGTTAGGATGATATCTAAAGTAGTAAAACAATTTAATTATAAACTAAGTTCACTAAACCTGAATGGCGTTATTGGGTATGAAAAGAAGTCAACAAATACCAGATAGTATGTCAGAGAAAAGAAGAGAGACAAAGAGGATGAATTCAGGGGTGAGAACCAGAACATATACTCTGTTTCCGCTTCAAAAGCAGTTCATGGTGTCTATTTAGAAAGTATTAAAGGATTCTGGTTAGAATTGTATATTCATTTTTTACCAGGAAGTAAAATTAAGCTTTTTGAAATTTAGAAATGTAAAATATCCTTATTTAATGAGTGTTTTAGTCACCGCAAGACTGTAAACGGGGAGTTTATATTTGAAAGATTTTTAAAGTCTAAATTGGAATTTTAAATATAAATAAAATTAGAGATTGTTTACAAACTGAACAGCATCAGAGAAGAGCAGAATTGAGTGCATTAATGGATTGCTTGAAAGGTGTTAATCGCACGTCAACTCCTTGAGAGTTATTTTATGTCTAGAGGTTAGGGAATCGCGTTCCTTTCATGTTTATATTTACATTTTTTGTTCTTATTTTTAAAATAATTTTTGGCCCTATTCAATAATAAATACATTTTTAATAGATCTATTTGACCCATATATGAGACACTCACCAGTTACTACTCTTTTTAGAGGACGTGTGAGTAATGGTAATGAAAGATTATGCACATTCCCCAGATATCTATAACTGGAGCCTCACCATTAGATGCAGTTTAGTGTCATACCCAGGACACCCTCTTTGTGAGGGTCTTACTCCACTAATTAGGATACAATCACGGTGTTATACACCATGTCAAAAAGGCTATCCGAAATTGAGTCTGAATAGAAGTTGATAAATATCAGACAGGTCTGAGAGAAGAAGAAAAAAGATAAAATGCGAAAAGGAGACTGAGAGTTGATTTGTTGGTTGATGGGTGATTCGGTATTATAGCATATCAGATCCTATTGGCTCATTTTATGCCGGAAGCGTTTTTGTTTTATTCATTTTGATTGGTACACTATTTTTAAAACTCAATTCTTTTAAACAGTTTTTTAAATATTTTTATTTAACTCATAGATAAGACACTAACATGTACTACCTCACCGGGTCATAGTGGATCTTGGAGTAATTGTAATAAAGGGGTACTCCACATAACCCAGAACTCCAGAATTGGAACCACACCTTATCCAGGACATTAAGACTCTCACACACCGCCTTCTAGCACATGCATGATAAAAAGGGTTGGAATTTTTGCCATCAGGACAATAGGTTTTGGACAATCATATGTGACTAGCCGATGGATCGGAGGAGGCTTCTCCAACTGCTCGTCTAGTAAGAGAGGCCAAATTGTATGTTAGGGACTACTTAGCCACCAGGGTCCGTCCTTAAGCAACAAGGGTCGCCAACAACGGCCAACTGGTGGCTCCATTGTGATAGTTAGTTGAGAAGGTATGAGAACTCGAAAAAGAAAGTAACATCAACTACACGGGACGATAATTGCAGTGACACCGATTACTCCTGATAGAAAGTACTAGAAGGTCCTATTTTCAGAAAGAAGAGTCCTGAAGATCCTGTTGTCCATATCTCCAATGGTGTCTAAGAATGATAAAAAAAGTTTCCTATAAAAGAAACGGATGTTATGTTGTTGTTGATTTGCTTGCGACATCCGACATCCCCCCCCCATCACCGAGCAGACAATCACCCCCTCCATCATCCAGCTATCTGTTCTGGGTGAGACAACAATAGGAACTAATGTCATAAGTCGTCCATTTATTTTTTTCTTGGGCCATTCTAAGCCGATTCAGACAAATCCAATGAAAGAAATTGTTGTCTAGGCTTTAGAATTTCTCCCATTAATTACCGATCAATACTAGTGAAACCCAGTCAGCCTCACTGTTTCTTCTTCTCGAAGCGATTTGACGCTGAAGCGTATAAAGAGTTAAACTGATTAAGCTTTGTACAGTTTGTCTATTTGCCGCTTGTAGACACACTTAATACCCAACATGTGTCCAGATTTGAATGGACAGATTAAAGACATCTCGATATAACTAAAAAGTCATCTTTCTTCAGTGTGCAAGAAAAAGAAAAGAAAAAAGATAACGATTTTAAAGTGACCTCTGAATGGAGTCTAATTATTGGGATTTGATTGAATAAAAACTTAGTTTTAAGGAAATCGCACACATTAATTCAAGTGTTGGATACTCTTTTCTAATTCATTTATTTAAATCTCTGTTTAAAGTTAAAGTAAAACTATTAAACGTTCAGAGAAAACAAAAAAAAACATGTCTATATTCTAAACTAATTTAAATGATCAGAGAAATTGAATATTTCTTAAAGGTCAAACAATTTAGTATTCCCACTGAATAACAAAAATTAGACTGAACAGAATTATAAGGAATTTTTATGGAGGCGTGTGTGTAATGGTTAGAGTCGAAGGAAATGGACTCGTCGACCTGAGTTCAAAGCATAGACGAGAATTTTGGCTTTAAATACCCTTAGAAACGTATGAATCCACTACACTCCCTCGAGCTATAGTTAAATAGTAGGTTAGACTGGGCTTTTTTTTTACCTTGGCTAGGTAACCAGTCTTGAAAAGGAAAACGTTGAATTCAAACCTGTTAAACTCCTCCTGCCCGAGCGGAGGTGTTGGTGAATATATATATAAGGATTTTTGTGGGGTAAATAATTGCTTAACAGCCACTCTGGTCGTTCATTTAACCTGATGTTGAGTTACAACCTTTTAATAAATAGTGAACTATTCTCAACTGAAAAAAATTATGTATTATTAACACTGAATAGTTGCTTCCATAATAATATACAACGTTCAAGTCGAGCCCAAATTAAGACCTCTCATACATCATCATCATCATAAATGCATGGCGACAGCATGGGTTCCCTTGACTCTCTCTCTCTCTCTCTCTCTCTCTCTCTCTCTCTCTCTCTCTCTCTCTCTCTCTCTCTCTCTCACCATCCGTCTCTCTCTCACCATCCGTCTCTATCAACCGTCGTTATGGTAAGTCCTATTGACGGCATCCCTCCCCGCACTGTGATAATGAATGTCCATTTTTGCTGATCAGCTAACAATAGGAGTCTACTAGAGAATATTGCTTCTAAGTTATTCATTACTTCTCCGGCAAGGCTCAGCATGTTTTGCTCGTATTACTTGGATGGTTTGTCACATAGTAGGTGGGTGTTCGCACAGTCTGCCTTACTATTTTCCCATAGTTGGAGTGAGAATAGCTTGATTCCTACCTCTCCCAAGTTTATTATCGCTATGAGAAATGCAAACAGCCTCGTCCAGGATGGGAACTCGTTTGACCGTGTTCATTTCTTACGATAATAATCATTAAATAAAAAGCTATTGGATTACATTATAGTTGTATACATATATATATAGATTCTTTTTATATTCGTTGAACATATTTAGAAATATGTAGAACTGTTATTACATAATTGATAATTAGCTTATTAATTAAGTACAATAAGTGTAGCGAAGATTTTAAAATAACGGTTAGTGGAAAGGTATAGGGATGTGAATGACACGGTGAAACCCTGTATTGACCTAACCTCCGATTCATTAACGCAAGCCATGTGAAAAGTAGCTGAGGAGAACAGACCGTAATGGTCAACGCCTTCTAGCACATATATAATAGAAATGGTTAAGGATTTGCCATAATAGGAATAGGGTTGGGACAAATCGTAATTGCGACTACAAACCATAATTGGAATCCTAATACTACAACTCAAAAGTAAGGTACTCCATTCTTCACAAATTTCCTTAACTGGAGCCTTACTATCAGCCTTTTTAACAGCCTTTAACCCTATTGCAGTCCCTGTGTACTAAGGTCTACAGACAAGATATATTGACTAAAGAGAAATAAACTTTCTACAGATAAGTATATATTTGTCAGGGTAGTGTATCTTTGACAATGAGATATCGACTGGCCGCTTGCACGCAGTCTGTACACATTGTAATGTCTGAGATTTTCTCACTAGCGTGGACTTCCCAAGGAAAGGAAGTTAATCCACGTGGAAAGAATACAGCAATACAAACTCTTACAGAACCAGTCAAAGATTCTTACCACAGAAAAATTGCATTTCTTTTAATCTACGATATCAGCGGTTGCCTGATTTATATGCACGTTTACGTTCTTCTTACATTATTGACCAGAGAATAATTACAAGTGTCATTGGAAAAGCGAAAGAAAATCAAAATAAATGTTAATAGCTTCACCGACTGTTATGATAATGATGGAGGCCTTTCGCGGTGAAATACACTGTTGTGCAAAATATTTGAAACAACCGCTTTAGTTTCATTTCTTTCACCCGTATGGTTGGTTTTAGACCCACTAGAGTGACAGTGTGTAATCGATTTCTTTTTTTTTCTGAGATTAAGTCATTTACAGGGATGTGCAGTAATATGAATCTGTTTTCGAAATGAATGATGAAATTTGATAGGCATTTGAAAATATTGCGTCATCAGTGATATTGTCAAATTTGCATAACGGCCAAACACGATTGTCTCGATTGTCGAGATAGTTGTCATACGGCCATTGAAACTGAGATGGATATTATTCCAGTGAAACGGGAAGATCATACAAATTAAACTAGGTATGACGTCTTTGAGTTAGTAAATATCAGACTGAGAATGCAAAGAAATGCCGTAATGAATTTATATCTGTACCAAATTATCCATTTATTCATATATGTTGGCTGTCAACTTGTGTTCGAATATGAACATTTCCTGTTTTTTATCATAGTTGGGTACCAGTAGCATTTGACACTGTATCCTTGTGCTTTCTCAGATGACTCACCAGGCCAGCCTGGGAGAGACATACTCTTCCACATAAACTACATGTTGGAACTTCTCCACTTTTAATGTTGCTAGGCTGACAATTAACCTTTCTAATAGCCCGCTTCAATTTTCGGTGTCTAATTCGGTTGGACTTAAATTCTTCCACAGACAGGTAGATGGTGGCTCTCCAGCCAGGTCTATTCCAAGCTAGTTTCTCCCAGCCCTCCACAGCAATAGCAGTGTTCTTCAGAGTGTCCTTGAGGCAGTCCTTAAACCTCAATTCGGTTTTGCACTGACGACGTTTGCCAGTTGAGATTTCCCTGTAAAATAGTTTTTTGGGGATTCAGCAATCATTTATGAGAATTAGATGACCAGACCAGCGAGACGAGGTATAAGGATCGAACTCTCAATATTAGGCAAGTGACATCTTTCCAATATTGTGGTGTCTGATGTAAATGACAATCATTCTATCCAAACCCTCTCGTTTCTGCAACATAAGGGGAATTTCTTTATCTAAAGAGTTGTCCTATGATAATGTGCTCCCAAGATAGACAAAGTGATGGACTACTTTGAGGCGTTCACCATATGCAAAGATAGTGGGATCCACAAAGTATTTGTTCGGGGAAGGCTTATACATGACAAATTCTGTACATACTTCAGAGAAACAATCCATAAGGTTCTGCATCTCATCCTGTGTGTAAGTCAAAGTCATATGCATATAGTAGCTCCCACAAAATGGCTGTGAATACTTTTGAACCTGCCTTTAGACGTCTAATATTAAATATGTTACCAGATGACCGGTAACAAACGTAAATCCCATTGATATTACTTTTTAAAGCAATCTTGAAGACGACTGCAAAGAATAATCTAAATATTTGTGGTGCGAGAACGCAGACCTATTTCACACCATTCATGATTGAGACAGGCTCTGTAAGGGTACCATTATATGTGACTAAAGCATTCATATCCTCATTAAGAGACCGAATAACAGCGAGAAAATTTGAAGGACATCCTAACTTACCAAAACAATAACATTGGTAAACACGCTTCATTCACTTATCAACAAGTTTAGGCATATTAATAACATTTTATTCTTTGCAATACAAACTGTATCCATCCACCAAAACTTTCAAATTTTTGTTCTGCGTTCCAAAAATGATTTAAAAAATATTCTTTTTCGAACATTTTTAAAATTCTGTTTTATCTCCAATGGATTTTTCTCTACTCAAAAAATAAAAAATTCACTCTGATGAAGGTCGCAAAAATCTCTCTCGGAATATTTTTACATTTTTCCTATTATTATTATTATCACTAGCAAATATATGCACCCTCCGGGTGCAAGTATTTAAGTTTTAATATAATGAAATATCATATTAAATTAGATAGGCTAATGAAACTGAATAAGAATTCAGATAAAAATATTTGGAACAGAGGGGTATGATTGAAAAATAGAACAGCTTTGAAACTAACTCTTCCACCATTTTCCCTTACTCCCGTCTTTCATTGATAAATTTTCCTAATTTAACTATTTAGTTAAAATAGGAAGTAAAGAATGATATTACAGTTATTTCTTCTTGTTAATGGATTTCTTTTAAGATTTATCCCCGAGATTTTTGCTCATATTCAATAAGATAAAACCAAACAATTAGAAATCAATAATACTAAGCACATATTTATTAAAATCAAATTTTAAATATCAATACGCAGATTAGCCTTCCCGTTCACACTGTAAACCGCTATTTTGTTGTATATATAAATACAATTGCATGTTATTAATATGTAAATATGGTCAACAGTTAATAATGTAAAACAATTTTATTAATAATTGAGGTATAAATAAAAATAAAATCATGGAGAATGTGATGTAAATAACAAAGGGAATTGTGACTTGAATAGTAATATAGTTTCGGTTACAGACAGAAAAACACACAATCTCCATTATAATAAGATTATTTCAATTTCATCTGATTATTTTAATAATAATAATAGCGTAATCCGTATACATTTTGATAAACTGACCGAAACACATGTGTAAGTAATATCGATTAAAGTGATATCGATTAAATTCATTTTATCCATCTACAGTTCTTTTCTCAAATTAAACCACGCCTCCCTTCATTCCCCCCACATTTACCCACCCTTCCCATGATGCACCAAACAACAGTCTATAAAGAGAAATACGTTTTTTACTTGGTCTGGGGAGTGCGTAGGCGGGAAACTGACAGTTACACAGCGCCATTGACTTTATGTCTATCTTACCCATAGATATATATGTCATATAACTGAATTTTAGCAGTCTTTATTTATAGGTATAGCAACTATATTATCGATATGAGTGTATGTATGTATGTATGTATGTATGTGTGTGTGTGTGTGTAATCACTCATGAATAAGTAGACTTTTAAGATTTTTAGATTAATAAATACTTTTCTTTTAAAGCTAACATAGCATGATTTTATTATCTATAGAATAATATTATACAATTAAATATACGTTATTAATTATCATTTATTTCTAAATAGCATTGAAACCACCAAAAATATTTGCAACGCCTCTGTAGTATGAACACGTTCATCCCTTCAGCAATGGTTAGTATCAATTCTATTTCTTCATGCTTTGGCATTAAATATTCCTAGAAGGTTGATATGATATCTAACAAAGATTCGAAACCACAACCTTTTAATCAAGAACTATTTTATTGTTGATCTATGGTGATATTGTTCTGAATTTGTGGCAGTGGAACATTGTGTTTTACTGATTAAAAACCGATTTAATTTGAATCATAATATATTTTTATATATGTGTGTGTGTCTGTTTATGTGGACGCACGTGCGTGTGCGTGCAAGTGAAATTACGTTATTATGGAAACTCGAGGTATCCATCATCATACATGGAGCCTGAGGTGCTCCTGTAGAGGAAATGCCGAAGGGGCCACGCATTTCTTGCACTGATCACGCAAGTGCTTCGTTTGGCATGGGAAAAAGACTTTATGCCAATTCGAATAGGTGGGAGATCTGAAAAATGAATACTTGTTATTTTTTCAAAGCTATTTTTAACCACTTGTAATACCAAGGTTTATTTGAAAAAAAGAAATGATTCGGTAATTTATATGATCATGCACGTTTCACAAGAAAAATAGCAAAAATTAAGATTATTACATTGTGTAAGAAGTAGATTAGATAAATTCAAGGTCACTATGATACTGCGCATGTCAAATTTTCAATCAATTTTTTACCACTTAATATCTCCCACTTTAATGTCGTTTTAGAATTCTGTAATTGCAATACAATTTTCTAATCATGATTTCCTTTTTACAGAGTCTCATTTGGAATTCTTTTTTTATTAGTTTTCCATTCTGAAGGAAAAGGACAGAATAGATATTGAGTTCTTGTGAAGGTTAAAGCTTTTATAAATGTGTCCTTGGTATGACGTTAAACTGCATCCAATGCTGAAGTTCCAATTTTGGAGCTCAGGGGAATGTAGATTATATTTTTATTGCCATTACTCTATGGTCCACTCTAACCTGGAGTGGTTGTACCTGTAAGGATCTCATCTATGGGTAAAACAGAAAAATACATTTAAAAAATGAGTTTAAAAGAAATTGAATACCCATCAAGAATGAATAAAAGATGTCTTCGGCATAGAATAACCTAATAAGGGTTGACATGCCGTAAAACCCAATCAACCAACCAACCTTTGTACGTGAATTACTAGTAACAGGATTAGTGTCATAGATAATTTATTTCAACTTCAATCAACAAATTAAATGATTTCCCCCATTCAAAGTAATCCCAAATCTAATGCACTTTCCCATACTTCACTGACACGCTTTTATGTACCACTGGAATAAATCTTCTGGGAAGAATGCTCCTCAGTTCCAGTGTTATGACTCTCTTTATGGTCCCACGCTTTGAAAACGTGCCCTCTTTATTAACCCCTATATCCTGGAGAAAAGAAAGAATTCTGACGAAGCAAGAACAAGGGAATTGGGACGTTGTTCCAGTACGGCGAAGTCTCTCTCGATAATTTTCTATCGAATATTTTCAGTTAGTCGCTTTATAACATCCTGAATCTCATTCTATATCTGATGCTCTAAAGCGTTTTGTTTGAGTCCAAGTGGGGCAGCCATACAATAGCACTGACACGGCTACAGCTTGAAAGAATTATCGCTTTATCTTTTTAGAGAGATCAGATTTCCTCATGATCGATAATCTGACTATAGCTGTCCATGCCTTTCCAATGCGTAATTGACATCACTCACTATGATGAGATATTACTGCCTGGGTATGTGGAATTGTCTATTAATTTCAGAGCTTAGCATCCATTGTGAAGATGTGTCCTTCGTTTCAAATGCATGAACTCAGTTTCACCTGAGTTTACATAGAGACCAAAGCTTCTTGCTGATTTCTCTAGATTATTCAGCAGTGATTCGGCTTGTGTCTTAGATCAGCTCAAGTCTTCTTTCGAAACTTATGGGAACTGTTCTAAGTGCACCAACTACAATTGTCTTTTCAGTTCTCTAGCAATGTCCAGGTATTAGTCTATCATCGTTTTCTTTGCTATCCACATTGTGATCTGCTGGGACTGCTAAATATACCAGTTGACAAATTCTCTTTTTTTCTGGTAAATTAATACTAGGTCTGGTCTTCTGGCTTGGATAAACTGATCTGTATTAATCTCAAAGTCCGAGAAAATTTTATGTTTATTTTCAAGAACAGAATCTGAAATTGTTTCCATTGGATATACCTGACTTCTTGCCTTTTTTGCGTTAAACCTATATATTTCATTCAGGTTCTTGTGAGCTGGTGAATCTATCTAAAAAGTAGCTCTTATTTGATCACAATCATGACATGGACATGAAAAAAAAAGACTTTCCTATTTCATGTCGTGATAATTCGAGCAGTCAACCAACAACCAGCACACGTCATCCTCTTTACTTGCTAAATGTTGACTTATGTTTTTCTTACAACATTTAGAATGCATTAATTAATTTTTAGGAGATTTGCTTATCGTAGCTAATTTGTGCTCATTAGAAATTTAAAAAATAATTAAAAGGGATAATAGATAGTATAGAATATTACAAGTTTATTTTTGTTCGAAATGCAAAATCTGGTTAAAAGATTTCTTCAATTATTCAAAAGTAAAAATCATTGTTATAGAACTCTAAAAAGATATCCCTTTCTTCGTCTTTCAATCTATTCGTACTTTTTGTTGTTTTTACTTGTTCTTGTTTTGTATTTTTATTATTCTAGGGGGTGGTACACACTAAATAGGGTTAATGGGATATTCTTTTATTATTTTGTTTATCTTTCTATCTAAGATGGAACTTTGCAAATCTTTATTGTTATTACAACTTTTGCGTATATTTCAGCAAGTGATATTCTTTTTCGTTCATTTTTCGGATCTGAAACTTTCAAAAAGCAACAGAAAAAAAGAATTGTAAAAAGATTTCCATATTTCACACAACAGCAAGAAACGTCGTCGTCTTCATCGATGCCATCTTGTCTCTAATCCATATCATTCAGTTTTGAAATATTAAAAGACAAGAAAAGAATCCGACGAAAGAGAACTCTAAGGTTTATGAATATTCCATTCCGAAGCGCGAACCGTTTTTTTTTTGTCGTTTTCTTTTGGCTTTTGCATCGGGGTTTATCAGATTAAACGACTCCATCGATGGCGGTCGGAGCAAAAAGAAAATCATTTTCCAAAATGTTACGTGTCAAATTCGCTGCCAAACAGATTTACCTCGTTTCCTCTTCTTCGCCAAAAAACAGTTTCGGTAAATATATCGTGGCACTTGTGTTACTCGATATCAGGCTGAAGAAGCACATTATCCGAATGTGCGCCGACTAGCAAAGAGTGTGCATCATATAGCTTTATGGTTTTGGGAATATAAGCATCACCAACAACAGACAATCGGATAGATTTTTTCCACTTATTAATTCAGTTGGATTTCGTAGCTTTCTTCCTTTTTTGGTCCTATATATATATATTAATACTCGAGTTCCTTAACTGCACGACCATTATCATATTAAAACAACCTCTGGTTAAAATGAGACCGTCCAAATCGTCCAACGTTAAATGCAGTAATGTCGATCCTGATTATCTGATGTTGCTTATCTTATTTCTTATGAATGTCGTCACCTCATGTAAATAATTGTATTTTTATTATAAAGAAAGAAAGAGAAGAAAAATCGATGTTATACTGAAAAATATAAAAAGAAAGGAAGTAAGAAAGAGATATGGTTAAAGACAGAGACAGGGATGAGCGCGTGGAAGCAATAACGACTATAATACAAACATGAAAAGATAGAAAGAAAGAAAAAATGTAACAGAGAGATAAATCAAGATTATTATGTTTTCGCAATAGTTCTTAAGTTCTTAAGTAAAAAATATGAAACGTTGTAATAAATAACTTTACACATCATGGTATTTCTACAGGTCCTGCTAGTAAATATATGGTGGACTCTCCTATCGAGAACGATAGATGAGGGTCAGCAGTGAGTGATTTGATTCCTCCCATGTTGTGCATGCTGTCAAGAAGACATTTTATGTTTCCTCGAGTGTGACAGCAGCCCAGCCCTGCTGCGAGCCATGAAGCCACACTGACAAACGAAATGATCCAAGGCATGAGTTAAATGTTTTTTCTTTTAAAGTTAGGCGGAGCTGAACTCTATGCTTCAGTCTATTTTGTTCAAAGCTCTTTAGTTTAGCGAAACAGGTCTTACGCCATTCCTTCCGATCCGATGCTAGATCTTCCCAAGCACTCAGGTCAATATCGAGGCGTTTCAAATTGTCCTTCAATTTGTCCTTGTAGCGTAAGAGAGGACGTCCAATAGAACGCTTAGCATTTGGTAGTTGCCCGTATAAAATCTTCTTTGGAAGCCTGTTCTCATTCATTCGGACAACGTGACCAGCCCACCTAAGCTGAATCTTGGCTAGTAGAGTTTCGATGCCAGCAATATCGCATCTTTTTAAAATTGTGCAATTTCTTACATTGTCATCCCATTTTATACTGCAAATGACACGAAGACAACGCATGTGAAATGCGTCAAGTTGGTTTATGTGCTTGCAGTAAAATGTCCAAGTTTCAGCACCATACAGTAGAGTAGAAAGCACGACTGCTCTGTAGATGTTAATTTTTATTTTAAGAGATACATCTTTGGTATTCCATAAACGATGTTTCAGATTGCCGAATGCAGTGCTAGCTTTACCTATTCTGGAATGGATTTCTTTGTCCATTTTTCCATCAGATATGACTGTTGATCCAAGATATTTAAATGTGTCAACAATCTTCAATGCTTTTCCATCAATGAAGACAGAGGGATTTACAAGACGTGGATTGCAAGCCGCGGGCTGGTACAGTAGTTCAGTTTTTTTATACTGATTGTAAGTCCAAATGCTTTTGATGTCTCAGGGAATTTATCAATGATGGTCTGGATGTCCTTTAGGCTGTGTGCTAATAGAGCGGCATCGTCTGCAAAGAGAAGATCACGTACTAGCTGCAAGGAATTTTTGACCTAGCTTTAAAACGTTGTTGATTGTATAGGCCACCACTTGTTCTAAATTCAACATTTATTCCTTCACTTAGATCTGAGAATGCTTTCTCGAGCATGGCAGAAAAAAATAATGCAAATAGAAGTGGAGCAAGAACAGCCTTGCTTAGTACCGTTTGAGACAGAAAAGGTACTGGATCGCTCGCTACATAATCTCACAGAAGCCCTCATTCCTTCATGCAAAGAGATGATGATCTGAAGCATAATTATTTGGGACTCCGAATTTTGACAACACTTTCCACAGAGCAGTCCGGGACACAGTGTCAAAGGCTTTTGTGAAATCCACAAAAAACTATGAATAAGTCTTTGTTTTACTCTCGAGCCTTCTCCTGAGCCTGTCGAAGACAGAAAATCATGTCTACTGTTCCTCTACCTGAGCAAAAACCACACTGAGTTTCTGGTAGTGCTGATCCTGAGACAAAGTCATTAATCCTGTTAAGGATGATACGACCAAGGATTTTCCAGCAACCGAGAGAAGAGATATTCCTCTGTGGTTGTCACAGTCATACTTACTTCCTTTGTTCTTGTACAAATGGACAATTGATGCGTCCTTAAATTGTTGCGGGACTTCACCCTTGTCCCACACAAGGTTGAAGAATTTGCAGAGCCTGTGTGTCAAACGATCGGTTCCATGTTTATACAATTCTGCTGAAATTCCATCTTCGCCAGGTGCTTTTCCATTTGAAAGTTGTTTGATAGCTTTCTTCACCTCAAGTATTGACATGCTTTCAGATAGGGATTGTACAACCGGTCTCTGGGGAAGATTGTCTATTACATGAGTATCGAAAGAAGATTTCTGATTCAGGACTGTAGAAAAATGTTCCGCCCAAAGTTTGACAATATCACTTTTGTCAGTCAAGAGAGTGTTATCCACTGACATAATTGGTGATAGACCATTGGAAATCGGACCAAAAACACCCTTTAGATTTTGATAGAATGATTTAAGATCATCTTTGTCAGCAGCCTCCTGCAAAGCTTTTGCCTTTGATGTCCACCAACTCTCCTTCATTTCCTCAATCTGGCTTGTGATTTTCCCTTGGCTGATTTAAATGCATCTTTCTTTGTTTGACATTTTTTATCATTCATCCAGACTTGATGACATTTATGCATGTTTTCAAGGAGAGGTTGTGTTTCTGGATCATTTGAATCAAACCAATCTTGATGTTTCCGATGGGCATACCCGAGCGTTTCTTTTGCCGAGCTATAGAGAATTTCCCGCAGACCCAACCATGTCGCTTCAACTTCATCCCCAATGTCGAAAGACAAGAGCTTGGATTCAGATAATGTTTGGAAAGAGTTCAAGATTTTCATATCTTTTAACTTGGTTACATCTACCTTTCTTGGTGATTTAGCTCTGTTGTTTCGAACAGGTTTCCTTACATGCATGCCAGTGCAAGCGCTAACAATCTTGTGGTCTGACCAACATTGCCCAATAGCTAGTGATCGAGTCTGCTTTATGTCACGACAATCACGACCACGAACTATAATGTAGTCAATGAGATGTTCGTGGCCTGATCTAGGATGCCGCCAGGTAGTTTTGAAACTATTCCGTTGCTGGAAAATCGAGTTGGTAATCACAAGACTGAGTTCACAACAAAGAGACAGCAGTAACAGACCATTAGAGTTTACCTTTCCTACGCCATGTTTACCAATTACTCTTCCCCAAGTCAGTGTGTCACATTCAACACGAGTATTGAAGTCACCCATAACAAAGTTTATCACGAAATGTTGTACGTCTCAGTAGAACACGAAGGTTACTGTAAAAGGATTCCTTTACCTCCTCATTGGAGTCCATTGTCGGCCCATAACAACTCAGCAAGGTCGCATATTTATTCCTTCCGATAGGTAAGCGAAGAGACATCAGCCTGTCAGAAATACCAACTGGCAGCGATTCCAATTTTAAAACAATGTCATTTCTGATGGCGAACACAACACCGGACTCTCTCTTTGCAGTTTCAGGGAGACCAACCCAAGAGAAGGTGTAACCACCATCCATTTCTTTCAGTTCCCCTTTGCCTGGAAGCCTGGTTTCTGAGAGAGCTGCAATACTAATGTTGTTTTGTTTAAGAACCCGGGCAATAATCGCAGATCTGCGTTCAGGGTTTTTCTTGTTGTCTTTAAGTGTCCTTACGTTCCAAGATGCTATGAACATGTTTGTTTCATTAATTTTAGATTTTCTGAAATTTCGGGTGCACAATTTGGATGCCCAGCCATATGCACCTTATAGCAGAGTCATGTACGCACATGCAATTCTTGGGTCGCATTTTATTGACCGTTCCCCATGTGAGGAAAGCAGTGCCATCCCTAAATAGGGCTGCTTTGTTATGAGAGGAGGACATGAAGTGTAGTAATTTTCGATTTTGTAATACACGGCGGCCGTCTACCACTCACCACCCATGTGTGAAGTTCAAGCTAAAGACTTCCAGCGATATCCTCCGCCTGTCCCCGTCACTATCTCTTCCTCGCCATCGGATTTTGGTTAAAAAAGAAATAAAATAAAAACTCGCATTAGCAGTATTTTTAGTCACTCAGTTGCTGATCAACCTGCACTACGATTTGTTTAGAGTGGTCTGTTGCTTGTGCTCTGCAAAACACACTCTCTCCATCAATATAACATAGCCCATACAGGTGCACCGTGTGCCACACGTTAGGTGTTTGTTTTGATAGCATGTTGTTTTATCACGGAGTTTAACCTCTCCGGGACATCAGGTATATGGCTGGTTACCATATAACCTAGTGGGTTTTGGTGTAGTGAATTTTCCGTTTCAGATTGTTTATAAATATATGTATTTCTGAACACTGTTAGCCGGAGTAAATGAATCGAAATCTAATATATATAAGTGGAAGTAGACAATTATTATCATTATTATTATTATTTTTATTATTATTAATATCATATTTATCGTGATAGTTATTACTATTATCATTTTTATTATTGTTATAATAATCATATTTATTGTGAAAGTTATTATTATCATCATCATTTTTATAGTAATATCTATTGTTATAGTAAGTATTATTATAATGGTTATTATTATTACTACTACTACTACTACTATTAAGTCATGCTATTAATATTTTAAACTGTTTAATGATAAAGTAAACATATGAAATAGCAAAGATGGTTCACTACTAGAGTAAGCTCAGTTCTAATTAGTTATCATCCTTCACACATTTTTTTAATGTTATGTGTGAGAATAAAGATATTTCTTTCTTTTTTAACCAGCTTTAGTGAACGGTAAGAAAATGACGTTAAAAGAAGAAAAAAAAGAAAAAACGTTTTAAAAAATCAAGACGCAACTAATAGAATTGAATTCAAACGTAAAATATGAGTAAAGAAATCTAGCTAAGTAATTGTTTATATTTACGCAACTTCGAAAAAAAAAAAAGAATCTTATAAATACTTTATAAATTTGTAAAATAAACAATTGAATTTAAAACATTAATGAGAGAATAAAAGTAAAATAAATATCAAGATAAATACATGCTTTTCTTATTAAGCTTAGTAACATAGTAAATAATTTAAATGTGCTATAACTACGTATTCTGTTATCGTTGTCTAATTTAAAAAGAAAGAAAAAAAAGAAACGAATTCCAGATATTTCACAATATATACAAAATTACAGAAACTTAAATAAATAATAAATAAATACAATTTGATAAAACAAGTTAAACTCTAATATATATATATATATATATATATTAATAGTGTTAATTAATTACTAAATACCAGGCTTCATTTAATTATTTATTTAGTTATCATTCCCACTTTGTTTCCCTATGTTCTCTTTAAAATAATCAGTCCATTAATACTTTTTCTCGTCTTTTGCATTTCTTCGAGTGGCGTCACGCGTCATGACACCTTCGCGTGAGTAGATCGCGACTTGCCTTTCAAAATTAAAACGCTGATTAAATACAGTTACATAACTAAAAAGATTTTCATCTCCTGTCACATATAAAAACATCCATCATTTTCTTCACCCCAAGAGACATCCTGATGAAGGTTCAATGTAACCGAAATGTTTTAAACATCGATTATTAAATTCATCCCAATTTCGGAATACTTGTTTTTTCAAATTTTCTTTATATATATATATATATATATATATATATATGTGTGTGTGTGTGTGTGTGTGTGTGTGTGTTAATATCAGGATTATT
>CM042161.1:85172674-85182674 GCA_023376005.1 Doryteuthis pealeii | reverse complement strand
GCTAATGTGCTGAACAGCGGCATGCTATTAAACGAATTCGAACTCCAGTCGCCCTACTACGATAAATCTCGGAGTAATAACATTGAGAAAGTTGTGAATCCCACATCTGACAAGCTATGGATTAAATAGTGCCACTACTGTTCTTCTTTAAGGATAGCTTTGGCATTAAACAACCCAAGAAGAATGATATGCACTAAAACAAAGAAACCAAACCAAATCAACAGCTTGTCTACAATAACTATCTTTTAACAGTAGACAGATTTGCATATCGAAACTTTTACGTATATTCGTTTTAGAAATGCATTTTAGAATATTGCTAAATATTTAGTTATGACAAATTTTCCTCTGCGTGGCTGGGTAAAAAAGTTATTACAACAATTTGAATAATTTAATCTATTCAATGAAAGGAGTAATGTACAAAGCAAAATGCTCAGTTATCAAACAAAATTATGCATTGAGTCTTATCTGTTATTTGATTATTTACTGCTAAATAAAATCCTCCTTGGGATGATTTCATAATTATTTTGCTCGTAATTAAAACATTTCAACAATTAAGACCGATATTTCGAGGTTAGCACTATTTTTCTATGTAGCATAAGACGGATAGTTTGGTTTAAGCAGCATTTCACCATAAGCAACAAATTCGATTTCGAAGGGATGCTTGATATTTTACTATACATTGTAAGTCCTCTTTTACTAGATAATGTAAGTCTGATATTTCAGGCTCGATGTGATCACGACATATATTGTTAATAAAAGCCTTCACATGATAACAATTAACCTCCCTTCTTCTAATGGAACGACAGGATATATATATATATATATATATATATATATATATATATATATATATATATATATATATATATATATATATATATGTTGTGGCACCCTGGAGTGTAGTTGAATCTATCTAGTCTTCGATTTGTAATGAATTCTGTTACTTCTTTCTGTCTTCTTTCTTTCTTTTTTTCCTTCCTTCCTTTTTCGTTCTTTCCGTTGTCTGATAATTTCTTTCTTTTGTCTATTTTTCTGTCATATATTCTCAACATGTTTACATTTTTTCTTTCTTTTTTTCATTATTTCTATCTTTATTTTATTTCTTTCCTTTCTCATATCCTTCTATATATTTTTGTTTTCATTGTCATTTGTCTTATTCCCTTATTTCTTTCTTCTTTTTCTTATTTGTCATTTTCTTTCTTTCTTTTTTCTTCTTTCTATTTTGACTTCCTTCTTCTTTCTTTCTAAATGTATTTATTTCCTTTTCCTCTTTTGTTCTTTATTACTTTACATTATTCTTTTTTTTTCTTTCTTTCTGTTCCTATTGCTCGTCTATCATTCTGTTTGTATTTCTTCATCTCTTTTTCTTGTCATTCTTTTATTACTTTTTTTCTTTTTTCCTCCTTCCTTTTTTTCTTTCTTTTTTTTCTGTATTTTCATATGATTCTTTTCTCGCTCTTTCTTTTCACATGTTATTTGTCTTTTTCGTGTTTCCTTTTTTTACTTTCATTCAGTTTTCTTTCTTTGTTATTTGTGTTTCTTTTGTTTCTTTTGATTCTTTTCATTATTACTTCTTCTTTCTTTCGTTCTTTCTTTCTTTCTTTCTTTCTTTCGTTTGTTTTTTCTTTCATTTTTCATTCTTTCTTTCATTTTTTCTTTCTTTTTTTTTCTTTCTTTCTGTCTTTCTTTCGTTCTTCTTGCCAACGATGTAAAGGGTTAATGTAAATCAATTGATATTTAGAAATCAAGTGTGATTTGACTAAGCTGGCACCCCTATTGTGATCGAATTCGCCAACAAAACAAAGTCTATATCCCAAAACACTCACCTAAAGAACAAGTGCTTAAATAGAAATTTACAAGTCTAGCCAAGTCTAACAATTAAAAAAAAAGATAAAAAATAAATTGTTTAAACCAAAGATCACCATCATCATTATCATCATCAAATCATGCTGATTGTACTGATTCACTTAACTTTCACTCTCCCCCTCTCTCCCTCTCTCTCTCTCTCTCTCTCTCTCTCTCTCTCTCTCTCTCTCTCTCTCTCTCTCTCTCTGTTATCGCTCCTTAGAGGTTCCTTACATGAAATCGAGTCTCCGTACATAGCTGCTATTTTTTGTAGGCCAGCTAACACAGTATCTCTGTGTAGGATTTGACACGAGAACACCCCTTATGAATTCTTCCTTACTTCTACTGCTGTGTCAAATATGCCTTGTTCGTCTTACTTGGATGATTTGTATGACAGGAAGCATGTATTCCAGGATGTATTTAAAACAGCAACAGCATCCTTGTGTATTTAACATCTAGCCTTTTCCCAAACAATTCGTTAAAATCCAAATGATGTAACCATGCACTAGTACTGATACAGATACAACTTTATTTTATCAGAGAAGTCAAATTTCCATATGATCGATAACATGACAAGATCAGTTCATGAGCCTTCTATGGTTATAGTGACATCGATTTTTGTAGACGAGATATTGCTACCTATCTATTAGAACTGGTCTACAAATTTCAGAGCCTTGTTATTTAATGTTAAGATATAAATTCATGACCTCTGTTTTAACTGAGTTCACATAGAATTCACCGAGAAGATAATATCTCTTCCAAACTGCTACAAGCAAAATATAAAGACATATAAGCGGCGCTTTGAAAACACGGACTGTATCACTTCATTCGGGTTAATTCACACCCCAAACCCCAAAACGGATGTTCTGGGTATGAAACTCAACTGTATCTCATGATGAGGTGGTACTTCTCGAGATCTGGGGAGTAACTTTCATTTTGCCTGGTTCGCTCTCATCCGGAATAGTAGTACCTGTTATGATCTTCTTTATGGGTCAAATAGATCTGCTTGCAAATTATCTGTATATAATATTTGATATCATACAACAGTACGCAAAAAAGCACTAAAGAAACTACGCAAAAAAGGTAAATATATACTTATATAAATATGTTGGAATACAACTTCATAAATTCAAGGCTTAACATACGCTTTGATAGGTTGATATGTCCATCTGTCAAATTATGTGTATCAGATAGGAATAGTTGATATATATATATATATATATATATATATATATATATATATATATATATATATATATATGAGTATAGATAAAAGGATATGAAAACACATAATATGCTGTTAAAGTGAAAATATTTTATATCATATTCATAGCTAATATTGAACAATATTTTGATTTATAAAAATCATCTTCAGAGCTTGTTTATACCATTCATACTTGTTTAGACCATTCATACTTCTTTGCTTTATATATAAGAAAATAGAAAAAATAGAAAAAAAAAAAATAAAAATTTAAATACAAAAATAAAAATTATTTTCTAAAAATCCGTTGCCGTCCTACTGTCAACGGGTTAATACTCATTCTGTTTGATAAAGAGAATTTGTCTATCGTCGAGTTTGGAATATGTCTTCTTTTTTCAAAAACTGTTACAATAAGAGATACATGACTATCACTGACCGAGAAAAGCGTTGGCGGATGGGCTTATATTTGAAACTACCGCATAACTTTTTTGCAACATCAATGTTTTCGTTTTGAATTCATATTATTTTCGTCTCCGCTTCATATATATAATCATTATTATCTCTCTCTCTCTCTCTCTCTCTCTCTCTATATATATATATATTATATATATATATATATATATATATATATATATATATATATACTCATTATTATTAGATAGGGATAAATGAAACCATACAATTCTGTGCTAATCATTCATATTAGAGATACCATAAAACCGTTTACAGAAATAAAAATGTGTTAAGTAACAACTACAAAAACATTAAATATAAACATCATTCCCAAACTTCTACGCATAAAATAATCCTAGAATGGTTGTTATGTCATTAAAATCAATTATTCAACAAATGATAATAATCTATATATTAATAGTTGTGTTCGTTAATTGTACGACCATCATCATCTTTCAATCCCCACCGGTTAAAAATGAGACCGTCCAAATCATCTAACGCGAATTACAAAAATGTAAATCGAGATTATCTAGTATTGCTAATCTACTGATTTCTTCTTTCTTATGAGTGTTGTCACCTCATGTAAAACACTGTATCATTCTGTTTTTATCATAAAGAAATAAGGGAAAGAAAAACGACATGGTACCCATAAAAAATGTCAGAAAGAGAGGAAAGGAAATATATAGAGAGGCGATGAGTGCACGGAAGTGATAAGGCTAATCTGTTTCAATCGAGCATAATGAAAAGATGAAAAGGAAAGAAACAAAAAAGTGAGGGAGAGTTAAATCAAGATCATTGTACGTTTTAGATATTAAACTCTTTCGCAATAGCTCTTAAGCAAACATATCAAACGTTGTAATAATTCAATTATCATACTGTGGTATATCCACAGGTCTTGCAAATTAATATAACTACTGTTAATTTTGGTAATTAATTATAGCTAATAATGATGTTACCAATAGGATATATTGTACTGGCAAACATATTTTTGCAAGAATGCTGCTCTTTGGATTATTTTATAAAAAGTGCAGACTGGAAAAAAAAAAAATAACAGCCTCCAAGTGAAGAACACAGCAGCCAAAGTTTGCGACATTTTCTTGTGAAAAGAATAAATAATTAAATGAAATTAGATACTCTTCAAAAAATACCGCCATATATTCATTTATTATTTATATTAAATTCAAAGGTGAATATTTTGAAGACTTTCTTTAAAACAATTAACCTCTTCTAGTAATTATTCGTTTAAAACCCGATCCCCTGATCAAGAACTATGAGGTTTTAGAAAATTTTTTATTTCATGTGACATCAGGGGGTTTTTAAAAATAAGAAACACGGTCTTCAGGCAATCTAGTTAAAATAATTATCTTACCATTCAGTGAAATGTACAAGTTGAAAGTAAAAGTACGTATGATATTTGCCAATAAAATCATCTATGGTGTATCTAACCCCTTGGTTGGAGTATGGGAAAGACGTTTGTTTGTTTGTTTGGTTAGTTGGTTGGTTGGTTGGTTGGTTGGAACTGTAGTCGAGAAGGAAATGTTTATCTAGCACAGGAGTATAAACGGATACATTTATCTAACAAAGGAGTTGAGAATGACATATATCTGGCAGCGTTTATACATTATCTGGTCCAAGGCTTGAAAAACATTTGTTTACGCTCTGAAATTTTAGAATTTGTAACAGCTAAATTAAATCTGAATCTAGCGTTTGTGCAACTTTTTATCAATTCGTACTGACTAAAAATACGAATTTATATAGTTTACATTATGTCTTAAAGCACAAAATTGACACATTATTTTGAGAAAACACCCAGACATGTTGACTTAAAAGTACAACAAGTGTACGAATAATTACACATCAAAAAACAAAAACAAAAACAAAATGAAGAACAAATGCACAGTGGATATTTCTCTGTAACAGCGTAAAACAGATTAGTTTGGAATATATATATATATATATATATATATATATATATATATATATATATTATATATTCATCAACAAGTTACTACTACATTTTCATTGCTGTAGCATAAGTAGTTAATCCAAAAGGGCTCAATATATCTTGTAAAATATATAGCATTAATAGTTGTAGAAAGGTTTTTCTCTCTACCACGGTTTCGGCGTTCAAGGTACACCTTTGAAAAAGATGTACCTTGAACACCGAAACCGTGAAAGAGAAACAAACACTTTTCTACACACACACACACACACACACATATATATATATATATATATATATATTTATATATATATATATACTAACCCCTGCAAAAAAGTAGCATGATACGCAAGGTCAATTTCTTAAGTGGAGTTTAACAGGTTTGATTACAGAGTTTTCTTTCTCCTAGACTGGTTACTTAGCCAAGGTTAAAGGGCCCAGTCTTTCCTACTATTTTACACATGGCTGGAGGTATACTAGTTAGATGCATACACTATTCAAAGCGCACACATTCCACGTATTTGTAAGAAAGAGAAAATCCTAACAAAGAGCTCACAGCATTTGTTTTCAAATAAACTCACATTAAATTATTCATTATTTGGTGTATTATGTTGTTGATCCCTATTCTAGCAATCAGGGGAAGGCCGAATGTTGATCTAGCCCACCCGCCTTGTTGTGTGGGTGCGTTTGACAGCTGCGTACCCGGTTGCACCCGGTAGGCAAGAGGTTAAACATTAACAAGAATAAGGATTACTGTGGATCTTAAGGTTTTAAACGGTTAACTGAAAGAATGAATCCTTCGCTGTGGATGAAAATCATTAGATCAAATGAATGTAGCCGAGTTTACTGCATATGACATTTGGTGTTTTTAATTATTCTCGGAAAATAAGGAAGAGGGGACTTCAGGCAATCTGGTTGAAATAATTATCTAATCATTCCGTGAAATGCACAAGTTGAAAGAGAAAGTACGTATGATATTAGCCAATAAAATCATCTATGGTGTATGTAAGATCAACCCCTTGATTGGAGTATGGGAAAGACGTTTGGTTGGCTGGTTGATTTGTTGATTGGTTGTTTGGTTAGTTGGTTGGCACTGTAGTTGGAAGGATGTCTATCTAGCACAGGAGTATAAATGAATATATTTATCTAACCAATGAGTTGGGAAGGACATATTTACCTCGTAGAGGAGTATAAACGAGATCACATATCTGGCAGCGGAGTATACATTATTTTGTCCAAGAGTTGAAACGCATTTGTTTATCAAGCACAGGAGTAGAGAAGGTCATATTTATCAGGAGAATAAGCGGACATGCTTAAATGGAACAGGTGTTGAGGACGTATTTATTTGGCACAGGAGTATAAACGGATGTACCTTCTGTTACAAAAGTATAGATGATCATATATATCTACCTCAGAATTATCAACAAAGATATTTATCTGGCAGAAGATTATTTCATGTCAACCTATTTAATGCCGAAGTCAGTGTTTTTCTTTTGTAAGCAATTGTATAGTTTCAAAAAACTAATGATGATAATTATTTGTGACCAATTATTCAATTTAATTATACCTTCTAGTAACTTTTAGACATAGGGTAAATAAAATCGTTCTATGTTACTTTGTGGTGTTTGACTGAAACAGTTCAAAGCGTGAAAGGAACTCGTCGTTAGTAGTATTGTGGCAGTTGGTATGCTGACTCATTGGACATTCCTTCAGATTGCAAAACATCTGAGCCAGCTTACTATATATAATAAAAAAAGATTGCTGTACGTTCACCTACCTCAAACGGCATCTGATGGAAAGGGTACAGTTCTGGAGCCCTGAAGAGTATACAACACTCCATTCATTGATATAACTCTCAGGTCTATTCTAGTCCGGAATGACTGAACCTGTTGACATTACATCAACAGATATCATTAAATATCATCCGTATTCGATACAAAACTATGAATATGAACGCATAATGAACGTGATTCCCTAACCTATGGGCATAAAATAACCCTAGACAATGAGATTACCCTTACAAATATTACTTTAGTAAATAGAATTATACATTTGGATGAATGAGCAATCATCATCATCATCATCATCTCATCCTATGGCATCAAGTCGTGCTGATAGCACTGATTCCTTTTACTCTCTCTCTCTCTCTCTCTCTCTCTCTCTTCTCTCTCTCTCTCTCTCTCTCTCTCCCTCTCTGCATGTCCTCTACACGGCATCCGATGTCAGAACACATGAATCTAACAGAACTGGTGTGTCCATGTGCAAGAGTCCACTGGAGAAGGTAGCGTACATTATTGTTTTTTTTTCGGTACTAATGCACAATACCCCTCAAGTGATGATATCATTAGAATCGCATTTAACGTCGAAATAACATTAGATGTAGGAAACTCCAGAAGTAGCTTATCCCTAACCCTAACACTCACCATAACCCTAACACGTACCCTAACCTTTATACTAACTCTAGCATCTCAAAGGTTTCGGGTATTTCCGTGAAATGTAATGAAATGTTATGTTACTTACACATAACCTAATGATATTATCTCTGTTGTGCATTAGTACCTTTTTTCTGCTTACGGTCAAGTCCTGTTGAAAGCATCGAATCCGGATAGATCCCGATGTTAATCGGCATTGAGCCTGTTCAGTACTTAGATGGGTCAGTGTTTAAGCAACAGCAAATACTGTAAGTAACCACATATCAGAATGACTTGATTTGGCATTAAATGACCAGAAAAGGGTTGATATGCCGTAAAATAAAACAAATAAACAACCAACCAGCCTTCTTATCTAAATAATCTCAGTGATTAAATCGTGGATTTAATAGCCAGACTCCATTCCCCGAAAATCTGACAATTTGCGATCGATTTGACACAGGATAATGCCCACAAAACATTGTTTGTTTTCTCTTTCATTGCGAATGCATTGATTTTGAAAAAGTAATGCCAAATCAATAAAGCTCAAAGTGACTGATAACTAAATTTAGCACATTTTATTTTATGAATCTATGATCCTTGGGGGATTGGCTGTGATCTGTGCCCTTTAGGTAAAAATATTCATTGGCAATTGAACCCCGAGTCCCACACAACCAACCATTCTAAACAGATATGTACAATCTTCATCAGACATTTGTTTCTAGATGTCGGTATTTAAAGTAAGAAAATACAGATAAATCTATTGGGACTGTTTATTTCCAGAACGACAGATTACAGATATGAACATATCAAGCGGATTTGATTAATACAATTCCTGGCCAAAAATATGGACGAACTAGCAAAGAAAAAAAACAGATTCTCCATAGCATAGTGGCTAAGCTGCTGGAGTGCGACATCGTAATGAGTTCGAACTCCAATTCGCGCAATTACGTTCGCTTTTGGACTAATAAAGTTACGTAGCGGGATCATTTAAGGAGATGTCGATTGTAAAATCATTAGAAATGGGGAGCTGACGGTATGCGTGGTGCTCTACCTCAGCACCAGCAATCTCCCTGTTTACAAATCAGCATGTAATGTAGTATTATATATATATTGTAGTATGTGTAATAATGTAGAGTTATGGCTCTCATTTGTAATGACGAGTTGATAAACATAATTTGTGGTATACTAATCTCTATTTTTATTCTACTTGGAAAAGCTCGAATCTGACTGTTCGATATGATGTTCGGTTGACTGGCATTCTTTGATTTTTTCAATCTGGAATCAACTTGGGATGCTGGAGCATATCTTGCCTTGTGCCGTATATATGTTTGAGTAATAACACAAGGCGAACATTTTTTTCTTATGGGATATTTTTTTATACCCCGAAGTCAAATTGTCCTGGGTAAGTGACACATCTCATCCAGTCACATGTCTCACAAAGTCATAGCTTCTTTCCAAATTGATGCAAAACTCTCACATCTCACTCTTATACTTCCACACTTCACCACGTAACGTTTTCTGACCTCTAAGAAAACATCATGTCACATTGTGCTGACTCATCCTAAAAAAGTCCATGCTAAACTACACGTAACTCTTACATTCCTGGCCTCTTCCACTCTCCCTCTCTCCCTATTATGTTACAATAACAATTGTAGGACATCTATTAAGAAAAGATAGGAAGATAACTTCCGGCAATGTATAGGCTTGACTTTCAACGAGTTACTGAATACAGCACACAGCCGAGATGAATTGCGAGCGATTGTCTAAGTGTCATCTGTGGTGCCTCTAAAATAAGATGCTATATAAGTCTATATCATAGAGGGAGAAACTGCTTCAATAATCCAGTGGTTGCTTTACTTATTAGTTTAATTCGTTCCGCTCGTTACTCAATATCAAATTAATTTTCCCTATTAAAATAAGCTTTATTAATAAGTTCCAACCACCACACAATACAACTTAATTGTTTTTATTAGTTTTTTAATAAGAAAATAACAAATTTTAGCTCTCAACACAAAACAAAATATCACCGTGTGCTGATTTGTAATTCGGAAAACTCGTAAATTACGTCACTCAGCCAAGATACCACTGTATAACCCTCTGGAAGTGCAACTTTATTTTCGTTATTAACATATTTAAATTATATAGCGT
>CM042161.1:85155174-85167674 GCA_023376005.1 Doryteuthis pealeii | reverse complement strand
TACACACACTTACACACACACACACACATAAAAAAGCACCTCACCACACACAGAATTTGGAAGACATGAGACAGAACAAATGAACAGCCACTAGCAACAACTTCAGTTCTAGTAATCTTCTGTAGATGGGATTGAGAATAAATCACAGGTTAACAAGCAACACCACAGTTACCTTCTTTTTTCTTCACACTTGCATTGTGATAGCCTTCAAAACCAACCAACAATTATATATATATATATATATATATATATATATATAATATAGATATAGATATAGATATATATATATATATATAAATGAACGTGTTATTATATACGGTTGATTTCAGGTGAACTAGTCTTTAATGACTTTGCACTGATCGATGTAAATCAGGCCTTAATCTACGTCACTAAGTTGAATAGTTATTTTCTTTGATTGAGCTTTGAGCATTGTCGAAACAGTCTATAACAACGTCGTAGTGTTAGGTCGGCAATAAAGCGTGTCATTTTAAGAAGTCAATTCCTGTCTCGTCTTGAGCAAAGATTTGGTTCTTTCCACACACCCCACCCTGATCCACCATGCCATCAAACCATTCACCATTTATCTTTCTTTTCTAAATGGCATTTAGTCGAGCGTCACAGGCCGTTTCAGAAGATGGAATTGTTATTTTATCCATGGTTGTTTAATGACCCGATGTTGAATAGTAACTCGTATCGCCGTCTCAATGACCAAGCCAATAAGCAATGTATATTTTAGTAAATCATTTTGAAATGATCGTGTTCTTTTGATTATGGTAATTTTGTCCGACAAATACTAAATCACTGACCATTTGGCAATACTTTTAAAAGATGTAACTGCGAGTTTAATTTAAAATGACGATGATTTAATTGTATCTTTTGGGAGTTCGATTAAAAGGTCTTTGATGTAATAGTAATAATTCTATACTTACCTTCTTACCGTTCAACTATTCTTCTGGTTGGGTCAGTCTGTGTTTGTTGTTGGGACTATTGTTGGACTGGACGGCATTCTCACTGTTCTTCGAGTCTGGAAATTACTTGGGTCGTCTTGAGGATGTCTCGTCTTGGATCGTTGCTTCTTTTTTTCCTCGCTCATATTTTATTTTATCCCTAAGTAAAAATGCATTGGAGAAGAAACGCGTATCTTGCGCCTGTTCCCTTCCAACACTCAGCCCAGACTGACAACTCATCACTTTCTTTCTCTTACTCTTTTTCTTGCCCTGCGCTGACCAATTATATATCGACAGGTAGCCTTTTATATGTTATTCCATAAATTATTCACTCTTATATACAATTTTTGTTTTTTCCATCTCATTATATAACATTTGTATAAAGAAAAAAGGTGTGTTGTGTAAAGGTTATTTTTGTTGGAAATGGACACGGCAAGACAGGTTCAAATCTTGGACGAGATTAATTACATTCCAAATATCGCTATTTTTATTGCGAAATGTATTAATGCAACTATTCCTCCACCAGCTATTGGTGGTTGATTAGTAGAAGCTGACGGGGCTCTTGAACCTTGGTTAGACAACCAATCCTGGAGAAGGACATCTCTGAATTCAAATTCAACTTAAGAAATTGACATTGAGTCATACCCTACTCGTTCGGTGGAGTTGGAAAAGACGATGGGACTAAGCTATGTCACTTCATCATCATCATCATCATCATCATCATCATCGTTGTTGGTCTTGTTACCAGATTTAGTACTGGGACGCTACTCCTGTACCATGTCTTTAGGATGAAATGAAGATTTATAATTACCATTTCGTAGTTATCTACCTTAAATCTCCGAGGCTCCTAAACCAGGTAAGTATAAGTGCAATGAATGTTGAAGGTAGCATGAAGTGAAACTAGTGCGTGAGACAGTCTAAGTGCAATGAGGGTTCATAGACCTCAGTCCACTGTCTTGCCAGTCCAGCAGTTCGTCCAGTGACAGACGAAAGTCCAAGATGACTGGATTGCCGAGCTGCTCCAGAATGTTATCTCAGGTAATAGCGAGACACTTCCCGAGAGGCAAGCGTCCCCGGAAGCCCCAGCACCAGAACTTATTGGGAATTGACTAATTAAGATATCGAGTGAGGTAACTAGAGTAATTCCCTAATCAAGATATGGAGTGATGTCATTGTTGTCTAAGACAGGCTTCTAAAAAGAAAAGGGCAAAAGGATGTGTAATAAGTAAGTAAAATCATCGGGGTGGCCTAAAGTCTGTATCAGTCAGTCAGCGAGAGAGTCTATCCCCTTTACACTAGCACTAGGCCAAAGAGATTTTTTTGGTGTCTGAGGCGGAGAGCCAAACCTAATATCCTCACTTTACCGTACAGATCCCTGTGCCACTCATAGGCTGAGTTGACGAGCATCGGTATCGAACCATGAACCTTGCGATTCCTAGGTAAGTGCTCAACCGACTGAGCTAAACCGAATCGAATAAATCGCCTTCCGCCAATTTTTTTGTTGAAATTCAAATTTCACTCTTGTTGTAAACTTAGAAATACATACCACAAGCAAGTGATGTAACACACAATCTATATATAAATAAGTATTAAAATGTGCGTACTACGCCATGTGAAATGTTGAAAATTGTGGAAAGTACTCAACTAGCAGAAACGAATTAACTCGGTTCCATGTCCCAAGTGTACATGCATGAAAGTAAGGTATATTTGTTTTCCCGCACTGTCGTTGTTAATATCTGACTGAGAATTATAGTATAAGTTTTATCGACTTCATTGAAAAACAAATAGCATTCATGAAATCTATTGCCTTAACAGATTAAGCGTAACGTATGTGATATGTCAATGCAAACCATTACTACAGAAATGGTTGAGGCTCTGTGAGAAAACAGAATTGAAAGTGATTTATTTTTCACCTCATCACTTAACATTCATACAAAGAATATGACTGTGAGGCTACCGAAAAGAGGTTTGCCGTTTCTAAATAGATAACAGTGTGTATTCCTATCAGTGTCTAACGGAATAAAGAGATCATTGATTTAAGCTGGGTTTCCTGGTGTTAAAACGCACGTTTATATATATATATATATATATATATATATATGTGTATGTGTGTGTGTGTGTGTGTGTGTGTGTGTGTGTGTGTGTGTGTGTGTGTGAGTTTGTGTAAGGTAATCCAAATGACTGGTTGTAAGGGATGATTCTATTTGGGATTTTCCAAATCTCACTGTATAACCATACCGTATGCTCCTGTAGGTGCAAACATATACTCACAAACATAAACAAGGATTTTTATAAATCCCTAAAAAATATATATATATATATATATATATATGTGTGTGGGGGGGGTGGGGGGTGTGTGCATAGAAATATATATAAGAAAAAGTATTTAAAAAATGAATTCATTTGATTTAATGTCGATGTTAGAACGTTTTGATTTGTTATAAAACCGATCAGAACATTAGCAGCGGTATGATGATGTCTAAACCGAATTAGAAACCTTTTCAAAATCAAAACGAATGATGAGAACTTATTTGATAAGACGGACGTTCTTTATTTTTCCACCAACAGGAACAACCCTCTGATTCCGAGTTGCCTGGGAGCTATAGTAATGAAGAGGTATACCACACTCGTAATAACTACAGAATTTGACCCTCACCATCAGACACATGCTACTACATTTTGATGTGATCTACATGTGATGATATTGCATTGGAATGCGTTCTACAATTTCCTTGAATTTTTAAAAATGAAGTTTGGTTATTTGTGTTATTTGGATTGTTGGACTATTGTCATCATCTTTATTGTTTCATACACAAAGTTTCGGCCGATGTACTCTCCGGCCTTTCGTCCCGAATTTGGGAAGAAACACCTGAAGAAGGCCGGAAGGCACATCGACCGAAATGTTGTGAATATAGTCCAAAAATATGTTTTCTACCTTTAATACTGTGATTTATAACAAGAAATGTCATATTCATCAAGGACTAGGGAAACAGCTGTTAGGTTAGTGAGTTAAAACATTAGTGGATATCCTCATACTAAAATAAAATGTGACTTTTGCTGATCCCGTTGGCAAGTAAATCGCACACCAAAGTAGCACAATGTACAGTTTACAGTTATCCTCAGAAAACGCATTTTTAGGGAAAGCGAGTTATTCTAAACCCCCACCAAGATAGTGTGTAGTTAGTTAAATTTCTAATATTAACAGAGTCAGTGAGATCAAATAACAATCAATAAGCATCATCATTTAATCAATACACCCGATTTTCTGACGCAGTTTTAACCACCGGCAAGGTCAAAAAGTCCTTCAACAGCTAAAAAATTAAATAACGCACTTTACTGGCAGGATGATTTTTTTTCTTTTTAAATATATAAGACACAATTTTGAAACGTTTATAAAACAATTCCCTTTGTGTGTATCTGATGTTTCTTTTGTATTTATATTTCTAATATTTATTTTTTAATAGACGGATTGCCAGAACGGGATCCATTGCTTTTTCCAACGCGTTCATTTGATCTAATGCCATCAACTGTTTGTTTTTCGATTTTTGTTTTTGCAAGGAACAATGATAGAATAAGTAAGGGGGAGGCATGTCAAAATATTTAAGTGCTCATAAAATCTTCTTTAACTAAATTCAAGGTCAGCAAATAAAAGTAAGCGAACGCCTTTCAAGCAATATCCGTGATTATTTTAAATGATTTCTTCAAAGAGAGTTCAATAATCCGTTTTAAATATCAATCAATAATTATGCCGCTTATATTATAATCAATACACTACATTAATTGTTTCCTGGCTATGACATTAAACTGCACCCGGTGGTGAGGCTCTAGTTCTAGAATTCTAGAAGTGCATAATCAGTGCAAATATACACATGTGCTTGTGGCATAAGTTTTGTTAATCAAATCATGTCCATTTCGTAGATGAAACCGTTTGCATTTCAATACACTCAAATGCTCTTGGGAAAAACATGAATGCATATATCCTCCCTTCAGCTTGAGGTAAAAATAATGGTAGACTGTGGTCTTTAGCCTTGGTACGGCAACCGGTTTAGGCGGGGGGATTCTGAATTCTACCCATTGACCTCGTGTCACATCCTTCTGATATATTTGTGTAAATGTATACTTATATATTCACCCTGACCAATAGCACTAGTACCTATTAGGTTAAAGTGTACTTTGTGTAGCGTTTATGGTTATAAGAAATGGAATCAGCGACCCAAGTTCAAATCCTTTCATGAACTTGTTACTAAGTTTAATTTTTGATAATGGACAAAATTATCATAATTTATACAGCTCAGTGGTCCATCTTGTATCGCTTTCTATAACGATAATATAAAAGTGCATAAATATATGATGTGCAGTAATGGTTTACTACGTATAAATACTTTTGATTGCATATATTGTTACATAATGAATATGGTAGCCTATTCATTTTGCATGTAGTGTATAATATTTTAATCTAACAATTAACATGGAAAAACAGTAAAAGTAATACAGTATGATAGACAGACGCTGAACCCAAGTTTACCTGTGACGGTATATTCTCATTGGTGTGGGTTTCACGTGACGGCCAACCGTGGGAATGTTATTGAGTTGTGTTTAAGAGGTCTTCGGAGCAAGTAACGTACTGTCATGCTCTGTAGAAATAATTATTCTCTACGCCAGTTAAGGTATTAGGTGTCGGGTGACTGAATAAATATGGATACATCAGACAAGACAAGTCTTTGTGTTCCTGATTTTAATAAGAGCTGACAAAGATGGACACGGAGAGAGATTCAAAACCCAAGATGCATCCGAGAAGACCCAGCACGACCAGAGAAATCAGCCCGGTCGATAAAAGATAAGAAGATAAGACAAAAGCGAATGCAGCAAACTAGTACAAATAGAGTACATGACTATGCACGACTAGGTGGGAAAGCTGATCCACTAGGAATTGTGCAAGGAAATTAATTTTCGCCTTGCTAGAAAACAGAAATGGGAAGAAAAACAGCTATATGGGTACTTCAAGCCGAAAAGATATCACATCAGAAGACATGGACATGGACATGGACATGGCTAAGAAGAGGAAAGCTCAGGAGAGAAACGGAATCTTTTATAATCGCAGCACAAGACAATGCCTTAAGAAGAAATTATATAAAGGCAAAAATAGATAAGACGCAACTGAATAGCAAGCGTAGAATATGTGGAAAAAGAGACGAAACGGTTAATCATATAATGAGCGATTGCAGCACACTATCACAAAGAGAAAGCAAGTCTAGGTACGACTGGGTGGGAATTGTGATACATTGGGAATTGTGCAAGAAATTTAATTTTCACCCTGCTACTAAATGCTATATGCTCAAACTGGAATCTATCCTATCGAATGAGACACATAACATTCTTTGGGTTTTTGAGATACAGACGGACCACTAAATCCCGATAAGGAGACAAGACTTAGTATTAAATAACAAAAAGAAGAAAACGTGTCATCTCGTTGATTTTGAAATCTCGACTAATCCCTGAGTTAAGGTGAAAGAAAACGAAAAGATAGACAAATACTTAGACCTAGCCAGAGACATGAAACAAGTGGTGAACATGAAGGTAAAGGCCGTACCAATTGTATTTAGGGCCCATGGAATGATTCCAAGGGGTTTGGAAAAGAGTGTGGAAGAACTGGAAATCCGAAGAAGAATAGAGACAATCAAAATAACAACACTATTAAGATCAAATTGAATACCCAGAAGATTCCTGGTGTGTGTGAAAAACCAAAATGATATTAATAACAATAATAATATGCATATGATTAGTATCTGTTTCATTGAAATGAAAGGAAGGAAAGTGAGAATGGTAGAAAAGAAGGAGGTAAATAGAAAGGAAGGAAAATGAAAGAAATAGGGAATGAATGGATGATATATATATATATATATATATATATATATATATATATATAGAGAGAGAGAGAGAGAGAGAGAGAGAGAGAGAGAGAGGGGAGAGAGAGAGAGAAAGATATATAGATAGATATGTAGAGATGGATAGAGAGAAAAATAGAAAGCGATATATATGTATATGTTATAGTTTACTATACAATTAAAGGACGTTTGTAACTATTGGTTTCAAAGCAGCGTAATAACCGCTTATCCTCAAGACAAATATTTTCACCGGGGCACTTTGTTTTGAGGATATGTGGTTAATACGCTGCTTTGAAACCAATTCTAACAAACGTGTTTTAATTCATTTCCCTAATAGACACACACACACACACACATATATATATATATATATATATATATATATATATATATATATAATATTGATAAATTTGTAAATAACTGACCTTACATTAAAGAAAATGAATATCCCTCGCTAGTTTCTTAATAATTAATTCATGTGACCAGGTTGTGGATAACATATATATATACACAACCCAACAATGGGGAACAAATAAAGACAATACGTATGTATATATACAAATATACATACACACAATATATATAATCCAAAAATAAAGAAATAAAGGAAATAATATATAAAAATACACATACACACAAGAAATAATATACATATATATATATATATATAAATACACTCACAATATATATATAATTCGAAAGTAAATTAATAAAGAAATAAAGAAATAAAATAAAATCTAACAAAATCTATAATTACAATTTTTGGTAAATACTTGTTTCATTCTAACCTTCTAAATCCAACACACACATACCCACATGTAAATGTATATGAACAAACAAAACACACACACCCAACAAACACACAAGCACACACACACACACACACACACACACACGTACAAATACCACACACACATACACATGGTGTTGGGACTTAAGAACACGCACATAAACACACACACACACAAAGGCAAGGAAATTACACACACACACACACACACACACACACACACACACACACACACAAATAAACAAAGAGACCACAAAAAAGATTAGGCCAAATCCAAAATAATAATCAAAAAATCAGATCCTGTTAATAAACAGAAAGTCTATGCTTGGAGGATGAGCCAGACCAGTAATTTTAATCAGACACACACACATAAGCACACACACACACAACACACACACAAACACCACACATAAACAAACACCCCACACACACATACACACACGCAGAGAGTTTGGAAGTCATGACACAAATCAAAATTAACAGCCACTAACAGCAACCTCAGTTTCGGAGATCTTTTGTAGATGTGATTTTTATCTCGAAATATTAAGAATCATTATAAAAATAAATGGCAGGTTAACAAATGACACTATAGTTACCTTATTTTTCTTTATACTTGCATTGTGATAGCCTTCAAAACGAACCACCGAACCAATATAACACAAATGCTTCAAGTAAATTATAAAACCCTTATATATATATATATATATATATATATATATATATATATATATATAATTATATATATATATATATATATATATCTTCGTCATTGATGGATTGATTAAAATTTTCCATGAGAAAAGGTCATTTGAATAAATAGCTACCTAAAAATGATACACTAGTATTTTATAAAAGGGCTTCCTGAATTGTTAGAAAAGCATGTCTTCATCTAATTGATTTTCGATTTAAGAAATGAACAAGAAAGCGCAGATTTTTTCCAGAATTGACAGCACAATAATAATCAATAGGGACACCCGGAGTTTTTTTTTTATCGATTCACAACTTTATGATCAACATGACTTCTCACAGCAGATGAAATACTGTCTACGTATTTTCTTTTTAAGTTGCAACGGAATTTGCTACATCACTGACATGTTTTTTTTTCTTTTGATTTGGAAACACACATTGAAAATCTTAAATGACACACAAACTCGTATAAAGAAATTAATAGATTAATTCATTTTTGAAGAAATAGTCTTTTTGTTTTTTTGGTTTTGTGTGTTTTCTACATAGAAAAACGATATGAAAATCCCATGGAAATTACTGTTGCGTTTTATCTAATTTTGTAAAATAATAAAATGTGGAAAAACAGGATTATACGTTATTTAATTATGGAAATTAACTAGAATTTAAGGATGACGCATAAAAGGCTGACCTGTTAGCTTCTGATTAAGAGAAAGGGAGAGTGAAAAATTTGGGAGTCTACTCTAGGTGTTTGGAGAAGATGGACAGAGAGAGTTTTGGTTGCGTCGAGAGACAAGTTAGCCTCTCGTCTCAAAGAGCTATTTCTCCAGCTTGGGTTTGAAGTAAAATAAGAGACCTTTAGAAAGACAACCATTTTTTGTATATGTTAATTAAAATCTAAACTACGATACAAGACAAGACACTCTCAAGAGGATCCTAGAAGTTCCAGACTCCTCGAAGAACAGTGAGAATGCCATCCAGCTCCACAACAGAACTAACAATAGACACGAACACATCTACTATATTAACCCAAAGTGAAAACAATTTCGTCTAAGATGTGATCTTGAATCAACGATTCTATTTCCTATGAAGATAGCCATAACAAAATATACGCCTCCGAAGCACAGACTTATTTGTGATTATAGCTATTGGATAAATACGATGACAAACTGACAAAAAATATATATTATAGAAATAATATTTAAATTGAATAATTTGTTCAGATCAAAAATAGAAAATAATTCTGGACACTTTGAATGCTGAAGCAAAAAAATATGAAATCAGTTTGCAATTTGCATTACTAAAACAAAATTGCAAACCAGTGAAATATGCAAATTAGTCATGAGTGAAAAAGAAAAGTGCGTGCAGACATTAACGAAATTTTGGAGGTGGCCAGTTGAAAGGAAATATGGCTACGTTGAATAAGATCTCAATTGAAAACAATAAGGACAATAAAATCCAGCACAATTCGTTTCAAAAGATATAAGTTGTGTAAAAATTGTCAGTTGTGTAAAAATTGTTGCAAATATAATTAAATGGGAAATCTTATTATAATGAAGCTTATCTGTATGTCTGTCTGTAACCAAAACTATGTTACCACGAACGTCATAATTCCCTTAGTTATTCACGTTATATTGCCAATTATTATCGTTATATATTCATTATTTAATTCTAATTAGCATCTTATTTATTAACGATGTCTCTATGAAGGTCTTGTTGACTTAGCTTTGCCTCAACAAAGCTCATGCTAGTGATGCGCTTAAAATCTTACAATGATTTTTATATCACTAAAATATAAAGGTTTACGTAGTGGCAATAATTTGGGGTTTTAACAAAATCGGTTTTAATAAATAATTTCTTGGTATTATTGATTTCAAATATTATAGTTTTATGCTCAGACATATATATATATATGTTCTTGTTTACTATCGTCCGTTTTTCTAATTTAACACACACACACACGCACACACATACACACACACATACAAACACATGCGTGCACACACACACACACACACAAACACATGCACCCCCCACACACACATATATATATATATATATATATATATATACATATTGTAGAAGGAGGAAGAATTTAGATTTGTGCTTAACAAATCTATGCATTGGACGTTACGCACACTCTTTTAGGTTGTCATGATACCATCCTGAGTGATTTATTTTTATTCGATCTATTAGAATATGTTGACTGTATTAACAGCCGAGTAATAAGGCTCTCCTTCACACATACCTTAGAAATAAAGTGTCTCGTGTCGGATACTAAATTGCGTCTGATGATGAAGCACCGGTTATATAGATTGTTTTTGTGTTTTTTTTTATGGCATTGTTTAGTTAGTGGCTAAACAACTTAAAACCTATTTTAGACAGCGCTTGTACATTGTATAATGTGTGTATATCATCTGTTTGTGACACAATGTGTATTGTTATAATATTCCTGTAATACCTGTAATGTGTTTGAATATATGTATCTATTAAACGTATAATGTTTATACGAGTTTATCTCGTCTTTCCTTCCCGTTTATTCAGTGTATTTAGCGTATCACTGGATACACTAATACTAATATTGGAATTTGGTGAGTAGAGACACAGTAATATCTTCACTAAATACAAGTAAAATCTCCAAAAGCGGGCAATAATTCCAGACTATGAATTCGGCTCACCACTACGACGATAACTGAACGCTTATAATTTCTTTCTGCTTGAGGGAATGAGTGGATTCATGCCTTTTCCAAGAGAATGAATTCGAGTTGAAGGTTAACCATTCTAGTCTGAGTGCGAATACGTTCCGCTGGTTCCATTTCATTCGCATCTACTAATCTAATCTTGGGTTGGAAATATAAATGTTTCTTTGTGTAGTGAATTTCAAATGGAATTTTCTCCCTAATCTTTTTTCCCTATTATCTCATCTGAGAAACTGAACAAGAGTGATAATATCTTATAAGCATAATAAAGACGATTTCGGTCTTGTGACAGTTTCATTTTCCGTTTACTGATTTGATGGAATTGCATAGCAACTCTATTCGCCGTAAATCAACAAATTATATCCAGTCAGATTTAATTACATCTTTAAGAAAAGGCATATGAAAAGTTGATTTTTAAGCTTGTCCAAATATACGTTGTTTTTATTCATATTCAGATTTGCATCTAAAGAATTATTCTGTCACTCGACATTTCGGCAGCCATGATAAGAAATAGCTGTTGACGGGCAATGATTACAATTGAAAATAAATATTGTATCTTGTTGTAATATCTATTAGACTGCATCTTGATGATAAATACAATACCTTGCCTCTGCCTATCGTGGTGCAATGATTAGGAAGCTAGTCTCGAGGATCCATTACTACTGAATAGCGAGTTCAATACTCGCTGGATGCCACATACTCGCAACCTTATAGCAAATCCCACCGACGAATGGGTGTGAATAAGTAAAGTATCCTATCGTAGTGTAATGGTTTACAATCTAGTCTCGGATCTCCATTACAACTGAATAGGGCATTCTATCCTCGTTCAATGCCCAACACTTGTGATTTTTATCACATCCTACCCGTGACCAACGGGTTTCGTAAATAAGGCCAGTGTCTCATCCTGCTGTAATGGTTAGCAAACTAGTCTCGGTGAGACTTTATTACTGAATATCGAGTTCGATCCTCACTGGATGCCCCATACGCGTGACCTTGTATCACATCCTACTTGAGGTGAACGGGTCGAGTGAATAACGACGCTGTCCAATCGTTGTGCAATGGGTAGCAAGCTAGCCTCGCAGATCCATTTCTACCGAACAGTGAGTTATATCCTCACTGGATAGCCTCGGTGTTCAGGTTACGTAAATATGGTGGTCTAAATGTCTTCTCACCTATACATATTGTTTTAACTTTGATTATATTTGTTTTGGTAATATATATATAAGTTATGTAATTATTTTACCTCTAAAAATCTTTGAAAACTAGAATATCTTCTAGAATTTCGTGTTGTATTATGCAATTATTTTACCTCTAGGAAGGTCTTAGGTAAAAATAGTGTACAATACATGATCTCCTACAGATTAGAACACGCATGCACATAAATGAATATTAAACATGTACAAAAAATGAGAAACAGTTTTTTTCATTCTGGTAGCCTAGTAGAGTGGTACCTTGACTTACGAGTTTAATTTGTTTTACTCATAACTCAATATCC
>CM042161.1:85135174-85150174 GCA_023376005.1 Doryteuthis pealeii | reverse complement strand
GCTATTATGGGTCTTCCTGGGGGGGGTGATATTTAGGGCTTTTGTGAGGTGTTCGATGTCGTGTACGTATAAAGACTGCCAGTTTAGAGATAAAACAATCAGAATCTAAATGGATTCTAAAATTACAAACGCACGTGAAGGGATTAAACGCAGTTATCGGAATTCTCCGTTATTACAAATATTTCACAAACGCTGCCACTGTCGATAACAACAGAGACAAAGAAACCGTTGAACAGTAACATTTGACAAAGGGTATCTAACGAACCTGAAAATTTATGTAAAAAATAATTAAAAAGTAAGTGAATCCAATACTCCATAATATCGAGTTCATTCATTTATTTATTTTTAATGCTTCCAATAACGCCTATTTAAAAAAACATTTTTTTAAAAATATATATACCGAGAGAAGCATACGGAGACCACCTAAAATACAACACACACATATATATATATATATATATATGTGTGTGTGTGTGTGTATGTGTATGTGTATGTGTGTGTGTGTGTGTGGTGTTTATTTCTATAACTCTGACGGTGGGAAAAAATCAGATAATGCAGTTTGTAAATAAAAAAATGTATAAGCTGATATCTGGGGAAAAAAATTTAAAAGAAAAATACTTTTACTGTCTAAAAATAATCATCGATATCGTAAGAAAGAGGCAAAAAGAAAAGAAAACGAAGGAGTCGTCTAAGTTTTATTTGTAGAAGAGCAAAATATATAAGAATCTGAAAGAGTCAGAAACTATCAACTAAACGGCTTATCAGAATTATCCTGATGAGCCGTTTAGGTGAAACCCAGGTAGGTAGTTTCTGACTCAGATGTATATATATATATATATATATATATATTATATATATATATGAGAAGTAAATACACAAACGATGTGTTTTGATATGGCTTTTTTAGCCGACAATTTTTGGGAGAATATGTGCTTAATTGAAGTCTTACCTAATTTTGAAAGTTAATTAATTATTAATTATGGTAAGCCCGCCTAATTAATTAATTATTAATTAGGCGGGCATACAATAATTATTAATTAATTAACTTTCAAAATTAGGTACGACTTCAATTAAGCACATATATTCTCCCAAATATAAATATATATATGTGTGTGTGTGTGTATGTGTGTGAGTGTGAGTGTGTGTGTGTGTGCGTGTGTGTCGTGGTGTGTGTGTAGCGGTGTTTGTGCGCGTGTGCGTGTGTGTGGCGGTGTGTGGCGGTGAGTGTCGGTGTGAGTGTGTTATTGTTATAATAGTACATTGAGATGTTTATGTATTAAAGGAACAAAACGAAAAACCTGCCCATATTTTTTATCTTTCCTATAATTTTATGATTCGTTGCACAATTCATCATTCTTGCTCAAGTGATAATGATAAGGACTAGATGAGACTGAGTTCTATCCATCCCAATGGTTTCAAGTCAGATATAAACAGTTTCTTTCTTCGGGGTTCCTTTTCTCATCTATGACCGGATCAGCTCACGTACATCTTGCTTAGTTTTATTGCTTCAAGTGTTCATACATTTGTTGTTGTTTTTTTTTTTTGGTTTTTTTCCTATTTTCATTTTCTTGATATTTATTGTTTCCTTGTTTGTCCTTCAGATATTATTTTGATATTGGTGTTAAAATCTGCTTTAATTAGTATTTCATTTTTTCTTTTTTGGCATATTCCTTGAGTCCCTGTAATCAGTATTTATTAGTTGTTTGTATATCATTCGTCAATAAACTGTTGCATCTGCACGATCCACAACGCTGATGAGGCCGTTTTCGACTTCTTTTTTCCTTTTCTTAACACACTAAACCTCTTTATATTATCCCTCGTGTATACGGCCTTGGGCATCAGATATATTATTATTATTACATTATATGCAGTTAATATCTTTATTATTTTACTATATGCATATTATGTGGCCTTGTGTATCAGAGATATTATTATTATTATTATTATTATTATTATTATTATTATTATTATTATTACATATGCAGTTAATATTTTTATTATTATATTATATACACATGATCCGACCTTGGCCATCACATATATTATTATCATTATTACATTATATGCAGTTTACGGTATTTATAATAAAAGAGAATCCACCTGGCTGTCCTAGGATGCTGGATAAATTAATCACGTGATCTCAGGGGCCGTCCTCTCAGGCAATGATTTAAAGGGACAGGGCTGGGTTTATTTGTTCGGTGCCTCATGTGCCTCAAAAGAGGGAGGCCGACGGAACAATTTTTATACTTGCCCATTGCATGAGCTTCGGTTTGTACGCGGTTCCCTACAATAATCGGACTTGATGTTAATCTGATATAGTGGGATGTCAAAAAATCAAGAGATGTGATAATAAATAATACTGAATAATATTTTGATTGTGTAATTTCCTGTGATATAATACAGTTATCCTTGGTTTGAAATAAAGTTTGCTTTTAAATGTTAGGAGGTGGATGTATTTATAGGTGATAGTATATATTAGATTTATAGAAAAGTAACAGAATACATTGTACATTGCTTCAAGTGGATTTATTTTCTGTGGAAAGTATTACTTTTTGTGATTCAGTTATAGGTTAAATCGTACTACTACTGTTCTCTTACAAGCACGGCTTTGGTATTAATTAAACCACGGAGGTTGATATGCCATATAAAAAACAAAGAAACCAAAGCAAACCTTTTGTGGCTGTTAGCTGTAAGATTTTAACTTCAAATAAATCTGGTAAAAGTGACATTGATAAAAAGAAATGAAATTAGTAAAAGTGACATTTGGCATTTAGCTATTAAACTGTTTGTGCGATTAATTCAATCTTGGCCTCTTATGTTTGTCGTAGATAATTCAAATAGTCATAAAATAATCTTTTAAGTGCGGCTAAACTTGTACAAGGTCCATCAGTCTTGTGGGCTGTGGCTTTAGAATACAACGATTGTACCACTGAAAAGGGATAAGACCACCATCCAATAGTGACACCTGTTGGCCGTGGGTAACAACCCGTGATGTTTAAAGACGGAACCCTTGAGGCTGGGCAGTCCATGACATGCAACACTCCACTTTCAACCTTACTTAGGCTAAATGGGTAATTGGAGAGGTTCCATCCGATCAATTGAGTGCCCATTAAGAATGAATAAAACAAAAACGTCTTCGGCATGAAATAACCCGATGGTTTGACATGTCGTTAAAACCAACCAACCAACCAACCAACCAAGGTACACCAGAATGAACTCTGGGAATTAAAATCTAGATAACAAAGGTAGCATGGATCCTATTCAAAAATTTAATCATTTTGCTATAACAAAGAAAAATATTTGCTATTTTTTGGTGATTGTCATCCCCCAAGTTTCGCGTTAAGCGAGAAATGTGAGTAGGTATATTTTAAACCAATCGTTTTTAATCGTAAATATATATATATATATATATATATATATATATATATATATACTCAAATTGTCCTTGCTTAAAAAAATCAAAACGAAAAAAAAAATCATTAGACATGTCTGAACATGTATGATGCCTCCTTCAAAACTATCGATTGGAATTATCTGTTTCGATATGTCATTTGGTGTTTGATTCATACTGTAGAGAGTAGCCTCACTGTCTTTCTGACGGTTATCATTATACTGTTATTAAATCCCCTAAAATGCAAAGCAGGAAAAACGAAGCGGTTCTAGTTTCTGCATCACTGCAAACGCCAAACGCTAAGATCGATTTCTCTTGGAGAATATTATTACCGCCAATCACCTTCATGTGCAAATGAATTTGGACTCGGGTCAGAGACTGGTTCTCCGTTTGATTAAAGAGATGTGCATCTCAAGCGTCACAATCTGTCTATCCCCCCTTTTTCATCGATTAGTTCTTGTCTTTTGGCATTCCTAAATTTGAATAGATTTTTGATTTCCCTTTTTCTTATATTTGTACCACCATATTTTTTCTTATATATATATATATATATATACTAGCAATTATATGCACCCTCCGGGTGCAAGTATTTAAATTTTAATATAATAAAATATCATGTTAAATTAGAAAGGCTAATGAAACTGAATAAGAATTCAAATAAAAATATTTGGAACAGAGGGGGTATAATCGGAAAATAGAACAACTTTGAAACTAACTGTTCCACCATTTTCCCTTACTCCCGTCTTTCAGTGGTAAATTTCCCTAATTTAACTATTTAGTTAAAATAGGAAGAAAATAATAAAATTACAGTTATTCTTTAGTTAATAGATTTCTGTTAAGATTTATCCCCGAGATTTTTTGCTCATATTTATTAAGATAAACAAACAATTAGAAATCAATAATACTAAGCATATATTTATTAAAATCATTTTTTTAAAGATCAATATGCAAATTAGCCTTCCCATTCACACTGTAAATCGCTATTTCGTTGAATATATAAATATAATTGCATGTTATTAGTATGTAGATATTGTTAACAGTCTTAATGATGTAAAACAATTTTACTAATAATTGAGGTTTAAATAAAAAATAAAATCATGGAGAATGTGATGTAAATAACAAAGGGAATTGTGACTTGTATAGTAATATAGTTTCGGTTTACAGACAGACAGACCCACAATCTCCATTATAATAAGATATATATATATATATATATATATATATATATATATATATATATATACAGGGATTCAGTATAATGGTAAAGCCGTCGTTAACTACAAAATCAAAACTGTAGAAGTAAACACCAGTATTAAACCCCTGCTGACTTGTATATATCATTTGACGAGAAAAGTCTCACGAAAGGTACTCTGCATTGAAATTTGCATAGTCACCAGTTATCTTGCTATGATTGCCGCTTCGATGTAGCTATGAAGACTCAGATATTGGCATAAGTGGCGTACAAGGGTGTGCCACTATAATCCAATAACATGCAAATGTTTTATTACCTTATCATCTCAGGAATATTGTATATTTTTCACAAGTTGAATTAGTATTCAGCATGTTTGAGTTGTTATTTTGTGGTAAAGATGGCTATCGTCTCACAAGATGTGTCTGTCACACCCGCACACACACACACACACACACATACACACACACACGCACAGACACTCACACACACATACACACATACTCTCTCTCACACACACAGACAGACACACACACACACACACACACACACACATATATATATATATATATATATATATATATATATATATATATATATATATATGGTGAGTCTAGTTATCAGTATATATATATTATATTTCTATACATGTTTATATATATTTATATATGTCAATAATATATTTTGGGGGGATTTTGTGTCAAGCATGAGTAAAGTTGTGAAATAAATGAGAAACCCCGTTAGATGTTAGGTGTTAAGTTCCATTTTATTTCATAGAATCATATATATATATATATAATTATATATATGTGTGTGTGTGTGTGTGTGTGTGTGTGTGTGTGCGTGTGTGTGTGTGTGTGCGTGTGTGTGTGTTTGTAATATTGTAAAAAAATTAAAAGACACAAGTTTATAATGTTTATTACGCCTACGCTGCAGTATTTCGTTTTTGTTTTTTTTTTCGATATACGCTCATCAGGGCTTTCGTTGGTTTAATAAATTATTACTGAAAACAAAAAGTCTGTAAGCCTCTGTTTTGGGTCTCTTTTTTTGTTGATCTTCAAATGTGATGAGTAAAAAATCCATTTAAAATTGTTGACAAACGCCAGCGTCTTTTAAACTACGTAACGACTTTCGTTGGTTTAAGGAAAAATAGATAGTATAAAAAATTTTTAATGACGCTGGCGTTTGTCAACAATTTTAAATGGATTTTCCTCTTGACATCTTAGGATCAATAAAAAAAAAAGAAGCCCAAGACATGATGAATAAAAAAGTTAAAATGTAAATGGTAAAATGTGATGTGCAAAAAAGATTAGATACCAGGTAAAAAGTAAAAGATTATAGCTAAGGGTTATTATAGGTAATATGCAATAACCAATAATATGATGAGAATCCGTATTAAATATAATAGTCGATATGTATTTGAATAAAAAATGAATATTTAAAATGTAATACCTATGTGTTCTATGGTAAAATCTGAATAATGTGTTTAGTGGTAAAATCTGACTAACAAACAAGCTTTATTAGGTCAAACATAAAGTATCTATCAAAACTTGGTAAGTCAAAACAATTGTCAAATCAAAGTTCTTAAAAGAAGCAAAATTGAAGAAAGATTGAAAGTTGTAGGGATTATTGTTTATAAAGGTAAGTTTACTCAAAATATTGTTTTTATGGATTTCACAGAGATAATACAGAAAGAAACTTAATTTTCTGAGGCTGATGATCATACTAGAAATACTCTTTCACATTTTGTGTGGATATACATTTAATGGGATTTATGACAAAATTTCAAATTAGTGAAATAGATCAATAATTAGGATTAGAGTCTATTCTAGTAGTGTCCACCCCAAGCGGATTTAACATGATTGAATTTAAAGTTTTCCTTCTCCTAGATTGGTTAAACCAAGGTTAAAGAGCCCAGTCTGCTCTACTATTTACCCGTAGCTGGAGGGAGAGTATTTGGATTTATACCTTTCCCAAGGGTATTAGCCCTATGTGAACTGTAGCTTCGTCCAGAATTTGAACTCGGGTCGACAAATCCATTTTTTACGACTCTAACCATTTGCATATGGCAAGTCTCTCAACTCCAACATTCAAATACTATATTGGGAGGTGTGCGCAAAGTGAGCCCTTTGCAGAGCAGCCATGGACATAAGGGTAGTGAGCTTATTACGAAACATTCAAGACTCCTGGAGGAAATTGCATTACTCATGCGTCTGTTAAATTCGCTGTCAGTAGATGAGATTATGCAACCGAAACATGAGAAGTGATCGACTAAATTCAGAGGCTTGACATATGCAAACATATCTATCCCAATCGTATCAAATAACGTTTACTTCCATTTTAGATTTTTAAATAAAAAATTATAATATTTTATAACTTGGATTTAGCAATTAAAATTAAAAACAATTAAGATAAAAAAAAAAATAACGTACTTATAGAGAAGACGTTATTAGGAAGAGATTTTCCGAACGGGATCTGGCTGAAATTGTTAGCTTTTTCTAACCGATTAAGGAGGCAATAAAAAACAGGATTTATTTTCGACGAATGTCGATATGATTTAACAAAGCAAGAAAGTACTCGGCTTAAATAATTGACTTCAATGTCACATCCTGTCCCTGACAGAAAGGGGTTGGGTAAATACACACAAGGCTAGAAAGCAGGTCTTCCTATAATGGAAGATATAGAGTCATTTGCCTTACTAAACTTTTTGATAAACATGGAGACGAACCTGTAACAATAGCTAGATATAGTTTGTCGATATTGACGTGAGTAATTTGTGTTTTTTGTTGTTGTTTTGTTTTTTACATCAGGCGTCCTCATTTCACCGACTCCATGTTGTTTTCTATTCCTTAGACCCATATATAAAATCCCTTGTCAAAATACACGTGCAATCTTAACAAAGAATCTAACTTAATCCATTGGGGCGAAGACAACATTTTCTTTCAAAACAATTTTGCGACTGCGATTATAGATTTCATGAATCGATTATTGAATCATTGAGTGCATATTTTTTGAAGATTTTTGACAGTTCATCAATGAAGCAATTTTAAAAGAAAACTTCAATACAAGAGAATTAAAAAATGGTTAAATCTTTGATTACTATTTGTATATTATGATATTTATTTCTAAGAAATAAGATTTGTTTTTGTTAGCAAGAAATGACTTTATCATATTTCTGTATAATAATTATTATTCTATTTCTATGAAATACAGTGGTACATTGACTTACGAGGTTAATATTTCGCTCGTAACTCATCTCCTCAAGAGTAGAATTGAACTAACCCATTAAGTAATGGGGGCTTCTACAGAAGCACTAAAATATACAAATCACCTATTCCAATAGAATGGAAGAAGCTGTTTGTAGAGACCGGGGAACTCGTATTCACGCTGAATGCTGGAAAATATCTCAATGTAAATAATAAAACTACAACTACTTCGTTATTTTAAAATTCTAAACCTCGTATATACATCCAATTTTCTTGATAGAAATAAGCTGAAATTTCAAAGCCTAACACCCCCCCTCCACCACCCAAAAAACGCCTAATTTTTTGTTACGTTTTTATATTTTTTTAAATAAGAAAAATCGTACTGCATTATATATAGACATAATAGAATAGAATAGAAAGATTTATGTACCGTAATATGTTTTACTATTTGATTTTTATAAATAATAGTTTCTTTGGTGTAATAAATTGGAAACGTAAATGTGTTTAGTGAACTTGGTAAAATAAGCGTATCTGAAGCTCGCTTCTACCTCAAATTTTTAGCTCACAACGCAAAGCAAACGATGACTCGTAAATCAAGTTACCTCTATATCTCTTATTATATGATATTATTATATTTTTATTCAACCTGCTGAACTCCGCTTAAGAAATTGACCTGTGTCCGCCATCCTGCTCGGCGGATGGGGTTGGTAAAATATATAGAAATTCTCAATAAGATACTTTTCTTCACTCTTTACAGACAGATTATTCATTTTAATAGACGGTGGACTTTAACAAAAAGTACTGAAAGGGGCAGTATACTATTATAATGTTATATATTGTACAAACGGAAATTGAATTTCGGTTTATTAGCAAAGAAATATAACAACTGCCCGTTATCAGATCACAGAGATAAAAATGCGTAGGAGTAGCCTATGAATATAAAATAACCGGGGCTCGAGACAGGTCAGTCGTAGTCAGCACACGGAGCAGTCAGCCGGAGAGAGAGAGTGAGGTGATCGGGTCAGTAATCGGAGAGTCGGTACGAGTAGTTTTGGCGAGCGGGATCTCGTGTAGTTGGGTGGTTGGAAAACTAGCCTAAATATTTCCAACTGAAAAAGCTTGTCACCCAGAAATTTAATGAAGCCGAAAGTCTAACGCTGATATACATTAATTAACTGACCCTCTCTCTCGAATTAAGAACTTGAAATTTATTTCAAATAAACTCGGATAACTTTGTGTTATTGTCATCCCTTACAACGAAGATAACACTATTGCAATTTTAGTACCGTGACGACGCCGCTCACGTACAAATAAGGGATAACCAAACATTAATGTATACATATATAACAGGGTAGTCAATGTAACATTATGTTAAGAAATCATTGAAATGTTGTAACAAATCAACTGACCATTTCATCGCTAAAATTACCCATTGATGCATGTTCTAAAGGGAAATCATCCAATTAGACGCGCGAATTTGGTAATCTCGTAGGCTCTCCACTATGACATACATCTGAAATAAATTTTTTAAATTCAATAAGAATTCCATATAAAAATTAACAACAAATATCTACAGGCCCTATATAATTGAATAATTTACCTCAATAAAGTTTAGTTTTTCTTTTAAGTGAGACATTTTTTTAAAACGAATTGCAACACTTTTTTATTTATCACTCTATCATTAGGTTTCGAATTAATGGATCCGGTATTAAAACAATCTAAATAAATATGTATTTATTATGCGTCTCTAATCTTCTTCATAGTACAAACAAGTAATACAAGGGGAAATATAATATGAAGAGAATTAAGTATTATATTAGTTAGAGGTTCAAAATAAGAATGAAGATGATTTTATTGGATATTTGGTAAATATTCCGACACTAAGTGTTTGATTAATGGATCCACAGTATTAAAACATATTTGAAATAATGTGAGGCTATGTATGAGTAAAGGCTGGCCTGATAGTCACCAATCCGTGAATCGGCGGGATGGCACTATAAAATACCCGTGCTCCATAGAATTACCTGTAAAATGTGTGAAGATGTGCAATACTTTGGCAGGACTAAAGAGCCAGTTTCATGCAGGCTCATTGTTGAACTTTTTGAGCACACCAATTATATTCTTTGAACTGTTAAACATTTTAATTCCTTTTTTATATCAGCAATGGCACTTGAAACACGAGTTTGCTGGCCATCATGTATGTAGGTTGTATAATCAATCATACGAAATTCATCAGGGACAATTCATGCACACTCAGGAACAAACAATGTGTCTTGTGCATCTGCAACAAAGTATGTAAGTCAGCTTCTGGTCTTAGAGACGATATCGTGGTGCATAAGCATCACCTTTACATCTGTCCATCGGATAACACTGGGAAGGACGTCCTTCTATGTCCATATTTGCATTAAACTTTGTGGATTTTTGCAGCGGGATTGATGAGTCATTGAGGCTCATGAGAGAAAGGTTCGGTGGGGGATATAGGATTGTAAGGACGGCAGTTATCTGTAAAGTTATGCTATTGCTAATGTTGTATGTCCATAGGAAGTACAAAAATAAAACGATAATGATTAATGTAAATATATATACACATTCACTACAACTAGGCCTAAATAAACAAGGTGTTTTTTTTACGCGGAGATCTTATGGGGAATCCAGCGAGGATTCAAAATGAAATGGATCTGCGAGACGTAAATTTTTACCCCCATCCTCTACCTAGGCGAGGCCAGGTAGCCGTTTCCAGTTATTTATACTAGATCACAAGAAGACCCGATTGAAACAATAAACACCCATTTAATTAGAAATCATTTCTGATATCTAAAGACCAAACACACGTAATAGGTTCAAGTTTGGTTCTTATTAATGGTATATCAAAACTTCGTGTGTTAATTAAGTCATGCCAGCCGTGTAGAAAAACACTACGAGTACTATATAAACACATAGCTGGGGGATCAGGTTTTTCATACCTTCCTAACGTATTAGTCCTAAAATAAACGTAAAGCGCCATTGGAGTTTGAACCCGTTTTCCTCCGGTATGCACAGGGACATCTCATATGTAGTGATGTTCAACAAGCTAGTGTTGTATACTCTTCTTACCTTCTTATCTCTAATCCGTCTTTTCTTCTGGTCGCTTGGTTTTCCTTCTATCATCTTGACTTGGTATATCTTCCTAACATCTTCTTGCGTCTGGGTCAGGAAATCTTCTAAGGTCTGGACTTTCTTGGGGACTCGGGTCTGGTTTCCTCTTAGGGATTCTCCTTATCAGAAGCCCTGTGTCATTGTTAGTTTTTAGGTAATTAAACACAAGACTTCGATACTTTTTGATCTTATTTATTGTTAATCCCCAAACCAGACGTCTGCGCAGATCCTTACATCATACGAGGCTCGGCTTCTAACTTCTTATCTGATTGAGTTACTTCTATCCTTAACTGAAGACAGGGTCTTCTATGCCTTCTGTTCTCCACGATTTATCCCGGAAGAAAGGTGAGAGTGAGGTCAAGCGCCATCACTCACTCTCAAGCCATCAAGCCTGCACAATCGCCTTATATTTCTAACTATTGCCTAAATATTAGGTTTCTAATAATTATGTAACACTAGATTTTTAACACATTACTCGATAGTTTAATTCTTACTGAGTGCCTGTGCACAACTAAAGCTAACCCTATTAAAATACTATGATTTCGGGCAATCCAGCACTTAAGCGAGGGCTCTCCCACGCATAATAGGAGCTTGACAAAAATCCTCACAAATAGGATACCTGTTGTTGTGGGTGGTAACACTGATGCCTAAGGACGGAATCCTGCTAGATGTTGGGTATTAATTTTTTTTTTAAAACGCAATTTTTTTTAACACATTTTTTTAAACTCATTTTTAGGGTTTCATTTTTTTATCAATCTTTTTTAACACCATTTATTTAAACTCATTTTGTATCTATTCAAGCCCCGGTGTGAGAGACTAGTTCTTGGCGCTAAGTTTTCCAGCCGCTTTTTTCATGTGTGGTTTATTTGAAACCCGGGTTACCGAGAAGTAAGATTCGATTTCAGCCCACGGCACCATATAATGGAAGTCCCGAATCCTGGTTAAGACGAAAGAAAGAAGAAAAAGCAAGCAAGAAAGAAAGAACACAGAGAATAATGACCAAGAAGAAAGGAAAGAAAGACAAAAATATATCTTGGGTTAAAAAAAAGGAAATCACGTGAATGCGACAAAACGGTAGAAAGAAATAGAGAAATAGAAAAAAATAAGCTGATGTTAAGATAGAAGAAAATCAAATGCCTCATATTCTAGAAATCTAGTGGTTGGTTGGTTGGTTGTTGTTGGTTGGAATTTACGTCATGTCCAGCCTTGTTGGGTTGTTTTGGTTTTATTCATTCTTGTTGGATATTTATTTTTTAAATTCATTAATTAAATCCATTTTTGAAGTACTAAATCTTTATCTAATCTAGGGATTGGACATTACAGTACTACCACTCGGGTCAGGGTGATCCTAGGAGTATTCGCACATTCCCAGAGTTCCAGAAATGGAACTTTACCACTAAATGAAGTTTAACTTCATACCGGCTTTAGCACATAATGAAAAAGGGTACGGGGTTGCATAAGAGTTATAGGGGTTATGACTAATTGTATAATTATCTAGAGCTTGACGTGACCAGCCTATTGGTGGGGAAGGGACCTTCCAATGCTGTCTAGCCTAAATAAGGGTCAGTGAGTATTGCATGTCATGATTGCTCATTTAACGCAGACTCTCTGATGAAGTGTAGAGTACCCTTCATTACCATTATTCCCAGCTCCGGTGGTAGTAACCTGTTAATGTCCATCTATGGCACGACCAGACATATTGTAGAAATGATGCTATAAATCTGTGTCATTGCCTCCAAGCATTTTCATTAATTGAAATTTGCCAACAGGTACCACCTCGTATGATACTCGTAAATTACGATAGATTGGATTTAACAGCATTCTACTAGTCCGGGGTTATCTTATGCCTAGAATTTAGGGAATTGTCTATATCGAGCATTCATATTCAATGTTACATAATTATTAGATCCTAATACTTATGTCAGTAGTGTAGAAACCAAAAATGGCTGTTATAAGTTGCACCCACGCCTTGAAGGATTGAATGACAAGCTTGACTCACCTGATCCTTCCGTTATACCGTGAGAATCGGTGGAGAAGATCCTCTATCCGTTTTAGATTAGAGAGGTTTTAGTCAGATCGGCCAAAGCTACGAGTGGTAAATCGTGTTATGCAACGTGCCGACTCAATCTGCGCAGGGAGTCTGGTGGGGATTTCAGAATAAATATGAATCTAGTTAAATGAAAGTCTTGTGTTTTTATCGTAAAAACTACCAAATGACACAGGGCTTCTGATAAGAGAAATCCCAATGGAAGAGCCAGACACGAAGTCGCAAGACGAAGGTCCAGACGCTAGAAGAGACGTTAGAAGAGACGCTGGAAGAACATAATAGAAGTAAGAAAGAAAGAGAGTATACAACTTAAATCTTTTGTACAGCTTCAGTGTTCCTTTTTGGGCAGCATGTTTCTGCGATAACACAATATACTTTATGAATATAAATACTTGCAACATCTATTTACTGCATAGATGGGACCCTAGCAGGAACTACTTCACAAAGTGGACCTGGGATAATGATACTAAGAATAATTCACACTCTCAATCTAGCGCATTGCCACTCACCAGATGCGTTTAGTGTCATACCACGAAACCTTTTGTTTTGTGAAGGAACTTATTTATTTTCAGGGTTCGATTTTACGTCAAATGTCCACACACATGAAACACAGAAGAATCAACTTATATATCAGACTTTGTACACTGGTCAAGATGAAATAGAATATAGGCCGGGTCTCAATTGTTTTGTTTTTTTTTGTTTCTCTTTTGTTTTTGCTTTCTTTTTCTTTTTTTTTTTTTTGTACCCCGTTGGTATTAATTTGTCGTATTGTCGTTGACTGGAATTGCAGACGAATTGAGACGAAAACCAGAATAAAGAAAATCTCGAATAGAAAATGTGTAATTATCGCCATGCGCAGACATACGGTATTGATTACAACTGATTTATTTTATGTTAACACAAGATTAAGGATAAAGTTAGAATATTATTTTTCTTTTAATTTTGAATTTACGCTATATGCCGAAAGTACCCAGGATTGGATGAGATAGTTTTCTTCTATTATGCTAGATAACATGTAATGGGAACAACACAATAATTATTGTTTTTCTTTCTCACCTAACACACACATCACACACACACACACATATATATATATATATATATATACAATTATATATAATGAAATTTAAAAAAGGGAAAACTGAAACGAAGTCACAATTTTCACCGTTTGAAAAACAAAAAAGAAACGAACGAGTTATTGATATTAGATATGTATGGTGCTTAAATGCGTACTTATACACACACACAACCAACACAAACACACATAATATTTATATAATATATATTATTATATATATAGTAGTGTTTGTGTTTGCTGTTGATGAAAAGGAACTTTTTTGACAATCGAGATCATGAAACTCAGAATTTTGTTTATTAGTATATTTTTTCTTTAATTTAATATTTTATCAAATTTTTAACTACAGACAAGTTACATTAATAACAGTTTTTTTTTTATGTTTACAGACACACACACACACACAACAACACATACACACACACACACCACACACATTATATTATATATATATATATATATATATATAAACATAATTAAGGAAGTGTGCCTGGTTTACAAACAGTTTCTCGCCCTATGCGATCCTTTAGACTTTTGTCTAAGATTGTATAGGCGAGCAACTGTCGTACCCCAGGCGTTTGTTGAATGCCTGCCACTCTACTTAACTTAAAATATAAAGGCTCTATTAACGTATCCCGCACTGTGTATTATAATAGCACTATATTATCAATAATATCTCTCTCTCTCTCTCTAATATATATATATATATAGAGAGGGAGAGAGGGAGAGAGAGAGACAGACAGAGACAGGACAGAGAGAGACAGACAGACAGAGACAGAGGAGAGACAGACAGAAGATTAGATAGATAGATAATTTGATAATTATAGGTGCTATTTTATAAGTAAATACTACTCAAAATAAAAAATCACTCTGATGAAAGTCGTAAAAAAAACTTCTCTCCGTGTACGAATATTTTTATATTTTTTCCTATTTCATTAATCACTAAATTTCAATTTC
>CM042161.1:85065609-85135074 GCA_023376005.1 Doryteuthis pealeii | reverse complement strand
TATTCAAACATTATTATTTTTAAATAACCAAATTGAATGAATAATAATAATAGAAAAAATGTAGAAATGTTCCGCACACAAAGAAAATTCGACCCTCATTCAGAGTAAATCCTTTTTTTAAGACGCTTAATGACAAGTCATATTGCATGCGAACGATTTGACGCGGAGTTTGAAGTTTTGTGGAATTTAAATCTTAAAAAGCATGAGGATTTTATTTTATTTAAGTAGAAATTATACCGCAGTGTGATTTTGTTAGCGTGGTTAATTTATAATTTAATAAAGTCATTATAGGGATTGTTCTAATTAAAATTGGTTGATATTTAGTCAAACAAAATGAGTATTTAAAATATGTCAGGGAACAAAAACAATAATTTGCTATTCATTTTTAATGGAAGAGAGTAGAAACAAATTATTTATGCAAGGATGAATGTCGATGATAAACGACGTGGCAAAGATAAATAAGGAATAGAACAATGTATTTCTATAGACAGTGATGAATGTTTTTTTAAGTAGTGAAAAGGGAAAATTAGGAATAGTATTAAGGAAAGAAATTCAAGTTTTTAAATTTAGGAAAATGATTTTGGAAAATTTTAGTTTAAAATTTTGAAATTTAGTGTTGTATATTGAAGTTTTTTAATATAATTCTTAGCAAGGAATGCGTGATATTTATTAAAATAAACCCAGGTCTCTGCTGGTAAAGTATGTGATTTAATTTGAAATGGCCGAGGATTCTACATTACGACGTGGCGTTTCGATTGTGGATAAAAGCGATTCATTGCCAGTTTTTCTGCAAAATAAAATTGTGATTTGTTTAATAAATTGTGCGTATGTGGTTACTAACTTAATTGGATTGTATTTCAAACAATTTAGGTCTTTAGAGTGTTATACAATCGTTTTTTTTTTCTTAAATTTCTTGGCAGTTTTCACCGATGTAGACCTTATTCGCATTTGTTTCACAACATATTTCATAAACCACTGCATAGGATCTTGTTTATCAGGAATGTTCAGTAAATGTCTATGTTTGACTGTGAGGGAATTGATAGTTTTAATTCCAAGATGATTTAGATCTTTTTCAATTAAAAGGCGTATTATTAGGGGCTTTTGAGGTTAGTGTGACTGTATGTTGGGTTTTTGGGGATGTTGTAGGGTTTGTTTGAGTTTTGCAGAAATATTATTTGTTTTAGATTTTAATAGCTTTTTAATCTTGAGCGCGGATGATGCAAGAAAACGGCGTGGGAAGTGGTATTGTAAATTTATAAAGATTTTGCATGACTGTATTCTATTCTTCATTAAAAAAATTTGCGAGAAACAGATTCTTTGGGGCCCTAATGAAAGAACCAAAAGATATGCCATTTTTGTCTTATTTACTATGGTTAGAATAAAAATGTATTGTTAGTCATTTTTACCAATTGGTTTGTGTATGGAACTTTTAATGTCAGTTTGTTATTATTTTTATTAGTTAAAATGTCCTACGAAAGTTAGGGAGTTGTTTTTCTAAGTTCAATCGTGAAATTATTGGTGGCGTTTCAACTTGGTTTAATTGTTTATAAATAGGTGCTACTAATAGTTTTATCTGGGTTTAAATTATTAGAATATCGTCAATGTATTTGTAATATGTATGTCAATTAGGTTAAGAATGTATTTAAAAGGTTTTAGATTCTAGGAGTTCAATAAACAAGCAAGCGCTAAAAAACGGCCGCTTAATGCGTGACCCCATTGGGGAGCCCACATTTACGTTGGTAAAAGTTGTTGTTATATTTAAGACGCATGGTAGTGTAAAGTTCATTTATTTTGATTATCTCAGGACATGGTCTAGGAGGAGGTTTATATTAATTTATAAGCGTATCGATGAAACGATTATCGCCATTTTTTGACTTGAGCGACACGTGTAAGTAAAATTCGATTAAAAATATTTCCTATTTTATCCATTCTATACTTTCATTCCTTTATTATATTTTTTCAACCCATAATAATATATATTATATTGATGTATTATTATTACCACATCGGTAATGCCGGATACTCCTGATAATTTCATTATCATTGCTAATTGATTTTGCTTTAGGAAGATGACTCAGAGCTCATAAAGTGTATACCTGACTAGCAGTTGCGTAAGAGGTTACCAAATCTAAGTGCTGAACAGGCAAATCACTATTTTAACTAAGACAATTTTATCGGGAAAATCTTGCACCGTCAACTAATTACTAATCACTGTTTGGTGGTGGTCCGTTGTGTTACAGATGTCCTTGCTAAGAAATGGACCTGGGCTTGCCCGAATTAAAATCATGAACGGACACTGTTTAGCATTTCATACAGTGATGATAATTTCCCATTGGGAAAGTATACATCCAACGATTTCCCTTGCCAGCTATGGTGGTAATAATTGGGCAGAATAGGCTTTTTAAAACTCATTTATGACAAACTACATCTAAGGAGAAGGAAAACTTTAATTCAAAGCAGCTTGAAACTGGAGAGTGTTGTCTACAGTAACAGCGGCTTGCTTAAGTGGTCTCTAATCATAATATTTGAAACAAGTTTATCATAGTGCTTAACTTTTGGTGATTTAGTGCGAACCGTAATTGACCTAAAGACGTTTATTTTATTAAATGTTGTTTATACCGTCAAAATGAGAATATGTTACAGAATTATCCGAAAAGATTTGTGACCCTTATATATTATTTGAACTTTCATTCTACTTTGTTTATATATATATATATATTTATATATATATATATTATAGTTATATATATATATATATATTATATATAATATAGAGTGGTGTAGTTGAGTGTGTTGTGTTTTATTATGAAAAGCGTGACTTACCGGTTTGAAATGGCACAATGCGTTAGTTGACTGCAAGCTTTCACAATGATAAGACAGTGACGTATAACAAATATAAAGTGGTTCAACACCGTGAGTAGCAGCAAATTTATTATTATAATGGTACACAGTAATAAATACCTTACTCGAATTTCACCATAAGGATCTTCAGGCGTTAAATCCACGAGTTAATCAAGATATTAATTAATACAGCCGATTGCACGTGTGTATTTTGGTCAACAACAACCCACAAATAACGTCCGTGCTAAATAGAATTCAGCAACCAAATGATCAATATAGCCATTATGATATATATAAAAATATATAATATAATATATATACTATAATACATAAACTCACAAAAAAATAAAAATAATAAAAAAAGAGCTCATTATCAACAAACCTCATATCCCACCACTTATAAGCAATCTAATATCTATTATATAAAAAACCAAAATATAAAATCACCATTGTATACACACCATCGTTAATCAAAAAAATAACAGAAAACAATAACCACAACCACCATGCTCCAACAATCCCAACAAAACCATTAAAACAAATAGCACAAGAGGATTTTCTAACAATGTTTTATATTTTGCATCCTTCGAACAAAAATGTCACTTCCGCTCATTTTGCAAGTTTCAAGCAGCGTTTCTTTGACTTGCCGGATCTTATAACCAACCGCCATCGCAAAAAAATAACACACGCGCAATCGACTGCAATTTAATCAATTATCTTGATTAATCTTGTATTAATTTACATACATTACCGCTGTTGGCTTTAAATCGTTAACCCATCTAAGCTACTGAACAGGTCCTCATTTGATGCTTAACTTCGGTTGATCGGGGAAAAAAACGGTGCTTTTTAGCGCTAACTTAACCGTAAGGGTATATATTTAGAATAATAATATATATGGTTATGTAAATTCATTTTATCTCCAAAATTAAATGACAAAATTTTCTGACCTACCCGAAAGAATAATGTTTTCGCTCAATTTCTGCGCCGATAAAATTGCATCGCTGTTTTCAGCTATTTTATAAGGGTGGGTTGGGAGTGTTTATTATTTCATGAAGAATTCTATAAAAATATGTTATAAATAATTCTACTTCATATCAAACGATGTAACCTTTTATCTTTCCCGTTCAAATCATATGCTAATGATTTCAACGTCAATTTGTGCTTCTTTTTTATTTTGTTTTTCTATATTTTTTCTTTTTTTTTTAGTTTTCTTCTCAACAAAATCATTTCAAGAACATTACAGTCATTTAAGCGGCCTTCATTCTCCTCCACTTGAAGAAATCTGGAGTAAAATAGAGAACCAAAAAAGAAAAATGAATGTTTCCTCGTTTTGATGAAAAGCTCAAATTGTATCTTGTGTTGGCATATCTTGATCCCCGGCATTTTGTTCAAGTGTCTTAGCTAATGACACTCTTGACGGGGGCAAAACGTTTCAGCGGAGCATAAGAAGAAGAAGAAGGAGAATGCTGTTGTCATTAAAATTGTTTCGACTCGAGTTGATTAGATCTGATCGTCTTCTACTTCAAAAGACAAAATACAAAATCGATTTAGCAGTCGCTTAGTTTTAAATGTGAAGTGATAAGACACGTTTTCAATTGAAGAGTCAAAGGTCACCCCCAAAAAAGAGCTAATTTCCTGACATGGAAATTACTGAGAGAAGAAAACGCTCACTTTGTTGAGAGAAATCGAGCAGTAAAAATTGAGGAACTCAAGGGGGAAAATCGCCAAATCTTCGAGGTGAAATAAGTAAAATATATATCATTGAACAAAAAAATAATGAAGAAGAAGAAGAAGGAAGAAGAAAGAAGAAGAAGAAGAAGAAGAAGAAGAATTTTTTTTTATTTTGGAGGGAGCAGAACTTAGCTTTTTGCACTAAGAAGAGTGGTCCCCGTGGCGTAATGGCTAAATAGGTAGACTGCTAAATCGTATTAAGCGAGTTCAAATTTCAGTCCCGTTACTGGAGTAAAAGACCTGGGAAAATCATGAATCTCCTTATCTAACCAAATATAGATTAAATAGTAACACCACTCTACTTATACAAGGATAGCTTTGGTATTAGATAACCCACAAAGGTTAAGCCATAAAAAGTCAAACCAAACCAGTAATCTTGTTAACAACTATAGCTTCAAGTAACTATTCTTCAAACAAGGGAGCGTAATGGTTTACGTGCTAGACTGCTGAATCATAGAAGGTGATTTTGAACTCCAGTAGCGCTATTATTTTCATTTTCAGACTAATATCAATGGGAAAGGGATAATCACCTTCGTATTTTGTTCTTCTATAAGGATGACTTTGGCATTAAACCCAACAATGTTGATATGCCATTGAATACAAAACTAAGCTAAAGACAAATATGATTAGTGAGAAAAAATTAAGAACTTTCATATTTCAATGTATTCCTTTTAGAAAATTATGACTTTTCGCTAGAATAAATGGAACTTTTACAATAATAGCAAAGGAAAATAACTACTTCCTATGGGTATCTAAGCTATTAGTTGCATTAACATGTGTTGCAATAATAAAACATCTTCAATTACTCTCTGTGTCACATAGTTAATAGGTGGCCTATTAATTATGTACGATAAGTGTAGCTTAAATTCAAACTAACAGTCGTGGAAAAACACAGGAAAAGGAAGTGAAGAACAGATTTTGACCTGCATGTGATCCCTCTTCCGGTTTGCCGGGGCGAACGTGAGAAAGAGTTTAGAAAATCATATTTGTGCTGGGCGGTTGCTGTGGATAAGCAGCAATGGCGCACTGTTCATTGAGGCAATTGTATTAGTTAACTAAAAACAAACAAGAACAGAAGACGTCCCAGAATCGGCTAATAACAGAATAACATCTACCAGTCGAGATCTACACAGAAGTTAAGTATATATGTATATAATCATGGATATAGTGGCATACTATATACTCTACAATATATGTATATACGAGTATCGTATGCAAACATGTTTTTTGTTTAATAATGTAGGTATTGATATGAAATATATGTTTTTGAAGATACCTTGAAAAACGATATAAAAACCAATGGATTGTGTAATCAGAATCACATAACATATACTGTAATTGTTCTCGAAAGTGCTGTAAAGAAACACATGACATTGAAACAAAAGAAAATTATCTTTTCATTTCTTATCAAATGAATCCTTTCTCTTTCGTATTGCACTCACGTATTGCCTGTAGAAACTGACCTCCAATTCCTGGTAAATTTGAAATCACCCGGAATATTCAAACAAATGTTTTGTTTTGGAGAATGACTTTTTGAACAGAAATAGGTTTTGAGTCGTTTGTAAAGAGAAATACCAAGCGCTACGAATCCTTTTAGTTTGATATTTAATCGTTGAACACCATAAGTCTAATTCAATCAGTTGGACGTATTGTAAAGGGGTTGTCCGTTCATCACAAAACGAATAAATCTTTGGATCATTTAACTAGATTCATTAGCAGAGTAACGTCAATTGAGACTTTAATCTGTGTTTGAAGTACAAATGTAATTGGACAACAACACTACTAAGTATTATATCAATCATTAAATGGCTTTCAACAGGAACAATATTAACATTATATGTATATAAGTATATGTATATATATGTATGAGTATATATGTATATATATAATGTAAATATATATGTGTGTATGTGTATCTGTGTGTGTATGTGTGTGTTGAAATCAGTTGTCTCTGTAAGAAATGGACATGGTAATAAGTGTTCAAATCCTAGAAGAGTTTGTAATTCATATAGCACCGATACTCTTCGGAAAGCTAGGAATCTATTCTCCCTCCAGCTATGGGTAATTTGTAGAGCAGACTAAAATATTTAACCTTGGTATGTGTGTGTGTGTGTGTGTGTGTGTGTGTGGTGAAACGAGTTGTCTTTCTAGAAAAAGGACATGGCGACCAGAGTTCAAATACTATAAGAGAATATTTGCATTTCATATTGTGCTAATACCCTTGGGAAAGGTAAGAATCTAATCTCCCTCCAGCTATGGGTAAAGCATAGACCAGACTAAGCTATCTAACTTTGGTATAGCAACCAGTTCAGGAGAAGCAAAACTCTGAAAACCCGCTTAAAAATTGACCTTGTATCACGTCCTACTTTTGATGAGGCTAGACCCATTTTTGTGAGATTCTGATCGAAATGAAATATAACGGGATGACGGTTTGGTAAGTTGTTCTTTATATATATATATATATTTGGTACAGCTGAATTTATATAGAATTTTAAAAAATAACATACTTTTATTGATCAGCAATTTAACAGAGCAAAAGAGAAAGGAAAAAACGAGAACTTTCGACCGGTGCTTTTTCAAAAGTAACGACCGGTAGATCGTTTAAAAGTCACAATGTATATGAAATGGGTAAAAGAGGGAGATTAAACCATACAAAATGGTAGGGCAATATGAAGGCAAAGGGGAGGGGAAAATTGTTTGTATATACCTTCATGGAATCCCCACTTCAGCAGTCACATCCCCAGCAAAAATTGCCAGGGAGTGTTTCAGGTGTCTTTGTCTATACAGTGACGGGCAGTAAAAAAAAAACCTCAAACAATGAGGTGGTGGCTTGTCCTAGCCCTGTGTAGAAAGGAACATTGCTGATAATTGTAGTTGATCTTACGCTACAAAAGTGGTCACCGATGGCAGAATCGTGTGCCTGTGAAAGCCCGGATGTGGTTTGGGGGATGCTTCTTATACCCCTCGGGACATGTTGGTTGATTCGGACGCTCAACCTCTACGTCGTTCTACTAATGTAACTGGCAACGCACCAGCATTGATATTTATAATTACAAAACTTTGTTCAAGGATTGGTAGTCGCCTTTTTGAGCAGAGTGAAATGCAGGTATGGTGGTGAAAATTGTCTGGACTTTAACTGCGTTGAAGCAGCGTGTTATGGCTAATTTGGTCTTGTTTGCCAATTGTCTGACCAACAAGTCCTATCCACGCAATCGCAAATATACAGGACACTTAGGTGACCAAACTCTTTATTGCTGTTAAAATTTGATATGGTTTAGTGATCACCTTCGTAGTCAAATCCCCAGGATACCCATTGTCGGCAAAGATGTTATTATATTTTGATTTCATCTTCAATCTTGCAATCAGAGCATATCATCAATGCTCTAAATGTTAAGCATTTAATTAAGTTCACATTTCTGGATTAGGGGACTTACGATAAATACTCGTCACAAAGGACGGGGAAAGTTTTTCAACTAAAACGTCCTATTATTTTTCTCCTCTTCCATTGTGAACCTTAGGTGGGTATGTAGAAAGAATTTAAGAGTTTCATCCCGTGAACTGAAGCAAACAAAAGTGTCATCCACGTAACGTGCATAATAATGTTTGGGAACCTTATCAAACAGCATCTTTTCAAGGAAACCTACAAACACATTAGCCATTAGGGATCCAAGGGGACTCCCCATCGAGATACCGTCAATCGGCCTATACATGGTGTCAGTAAAGCTAACGGGCACTGATTTAGTGGCCAACCCCATTAACTCAATGAAAACATTCTCAGGAAAAGTGTGGGGGCAGATGGCTACGATACAGCAAATCTGCACAGATGCCAATAGTCTCGTCTAATGGCATATTAGTAAATAGAGACATAACATCAAAGGAAACCAGAAACTGGGATTCTTTACAACAGGGCAATTGAAGAATAGAGGAAACAAAACTGAAAGAATCAGGAACACAATAAACTGAATAAAAATTCAACACAAGATTTAATAATTCAATTAACTACTTGGCCAGCTAATGCTGGGCCGAGCGGCACATCGACAATATTGGTCGTAGTGGGGCACCGAGTTTGTGGATCTTTTGTAACCCGTACATCCTTGGTCTGTTTGAATCGACTGGGCGGATCCTGTCATATAATTCCTTAGATAGCAACTTTTTATCACGTAGACTAAGAAAACGTTTTTGCAGCTTCAATTTTTATTGGTCTCATCATTTGATAAATCTCCCAATTTTGTGAATTTACTAATATAATCTAAAATAGTGTTCATTTTATACACATAATACAAGCGATCTAAAACAACAACACCAGAACCGTTATCAGGTCTGGTGAGGTAAATGTTTGTATTACGCTTGAGGCCCTTGGCTGTCTCAAAATGGTTCTTCTGTGGGCTATTTAATGACAGATCTTGTTTTTTGTACATATGATTTGTAAGCGAATAGTTGGTAAATAGATATTTTTGTTTGGTTTTAGAAACTGGCAGAAATAATGTCCATTACTTTCACATGTATCATTTAACTGGTAGAAATAACTTTCCTTCGCTCTCAACCGCAATTCTATTTAACCCATACATTAGATCCTAACAGGTATTATCTAACAAACGAAATAAAAATGATGAAAGTAAACTCCGACATATGTTCTCCCAACTGACAAAGTCCTTAGTCTGCAACAATCTCTCACAAAAGTACGACTCTCTTCTTAAGAGCAAGCCTTATACTATCGTTCTTGCTCGGTCTGAGCAATAAATACACAGTTAATATGTACATCCGGGCTTCTTACTCTGGTCTGGCATTGCTCGTTTAGAACTTCATTATTCACTAGCATTTTGAGTACGTGTCAATACTGTTTACATCCGGGTTATCTGCCAACAGAATTTCAGCGACGAGGAGGTAGCGAGTTTAAATATCCGTGGCCACTCATCACACTCCACACCCTCGCACAGGCCAAACATATCCGGACGCGCTTTGTTCAAGGGGGTTGAGAATCTGCTCGTCCATAGTTCTGCCTCTCAATTTCACTACATATTATTACTCTGGAGCATACTGAACCAGGAAATATTTGCAATTAAGTTGTACTCCACACACCCTAGAGATCCAGCATTGCAGTTTTTTTCATCATACTCAAGAGACTAGTTTCCTAGAAATAATTTTCATAAATTTTATATGTATCTATAAATTAAAAATAAATTCATCTGTATTAATAAAGTGTTAATTAACCCTGCTGGCAGCGGCTCTTGGAGTTATCACTGTTTACACTGAAATATCACTACGTGAACACCTCTGTCATCTTTATTTGAATAGGATGAGTTCTTAACCGAATCGATAAGGACTATTCCATCAAGTACCAATAAATTTGACAAAGCCGTGTGAGAAATTTGGTAGAAAAAGTGATAAAAAAGACTTGGATGCTTGCTATAAGAGCAGTTTGAAAAATACGACCATGACAATCATAAAGGCTTAACATGAGTAGCCAATTGATCAGATCAGGCCTCTCTGATTGCATGTAAGAGCCGACGGAGTGTGTTGCATGTCACGTCACCACTTAATATTCGGTCCATGAACCACCAAGTTCATGTCCTTAGGCATTCTGAGTTACCATTCACGGCACGGTGACCCCATTGGAAAAGGGGTTTTGTCCCAATGCAGCGTTACTGTCGGCCTATTCTAAATCTTAAACTGACAAGCCCGTAAAGTTATATCATAAAAATATAATAATATCATATAATAAAGAGATATAGAGGTAACTTGATTTACGAGTCATCGTTTGCTTTGCGTTGTGAGCTAAAATTTGAGGTAGAAGCGAGCTTCAGATACGCTTATATTACCAATTCCACTAAACACATTTAAGTTTCCAATTTATTACACCAAAGAAAACTATTATTTATAAAAATCAAATAGTAAAACATATTACGGTACATAAATCTTTCTATTCTATTCTATTATGTCTATATATAATGCAGTACGATTTTTCTTATTCAAAAAAATATAAAAACGTAACAAAAAATTAGGGCGTTTTTTGGGTGGTGAGGGGGTGTTAGGCTTTGAAATTTCAGCTTATTTCTATCAAGAAAATTGGATGTATATACGAGGTTTAGAATTTTAAAATAACGAAGTAGTTGTAGTATTATTATTTACATTGAGATATTTTCCAGCATTCAGCGTGAATACGAGTTCCCCGGCCTCTACAAACAGCTTCTTCCATTCTATTGGAATAGGTGATTTGTATATTTTAGTGCTTCCTGTAGAAGCCCCCATTACTTAATGGGTCAGTTCAATTCTACTCTTGAGGAGATTGAGTTACGAGCGAAAGTAATTAACCTCGTAAGTCAATATACCACTGTATTTTATAGAAATAGAATAAGAATTATTATACAGAAATATGATAAAGTAATTTCTTGCTAACAAAAACAAATCTTATTTCTTAGAAATAAATATCATAATATACAAATAGTAATCAAAGATTTAACCATTTTTTAATTCTCTTGTATTGAAGTTTTCTTTTAAAATTGCTTCATTGATGAACTGTCAAAAATCTTCAAAAAATATGCACTCAATGATTCAATAATCGATTCATGAAATCTATAATCGCAGTCGCAAAATTGTTTTGAAAGAAAATGTTGTCTTCGCCCAATGGATTAAGTTAGATTCTTTGTTAAGATTGCACGTGTATTTTGACAAGGGATTTTATATATGGGTCTAAGGAATAGAAAACAACATGGAGTCGGTGAAATGAGGACGCCTGATGTAAAAAACAAAACAACAACAAAAAACACAAATTACTCACGTCAATATCGACAAACTATATCTAGCTATTATTACACGTTCGTCTCCATGTTTATCAAAAAGTTTAGTAAGGCAAATGACTCTATATCTTCCATTATAGGAAGACCTGCTTTCTAGCCTTGTGTGTATTTACCCAACCCCTTTCTGTCAGGGACAGGATGTGACATGAAGTCAATTTTTTAAGCCGAGTACTTTCTTGATTTGTAAATCATATCGACATTCGTCGAAAATAAATCCTGTTTTTTATTGCCTCCTTAATCGGTTAGAAAAAGCTAACATTTTCAGCCAGATCCCGTTCGGAAAATCTCTTCCTAATAACGTCTTCTCTATAAGTACGTTATTTTTTTTTTATCTTAATTGTTTTTAATTTTAATTGCTAAATCCAAGTTATAAAATATTATAATTTTTTTATTTAAAAAATCTAAAATGGAAGTAAACGTTATTTGATACGATTGGGATAGATATGTTTGCATATGTCAAGCCTCTGAATTTAGTCGATCACTTCTCATGTTTCGGTTGCATAATCTCATCTACTGACAGCGAATTTAACAGACGCATGAGTAATGCAATTTCCTGCAGGAGTCTTGAATGTTTCGTAATAAGCTCACTACCCTTATGTCCATGGCTGCTCTGCAAAGGGCTCACTTTGCGCACACCTCCCAATATAGTATTTGAATGTTGGAGTTGAGAGACTTGCCATATGCAAATGGTTAGAGTCGTAAAAAATGGATTTGTCGACCCGAGTTCAAATTCTGGACGAAGCTACAGTTCACATAGGGCTAATACCCTTGGGAAAGGTATAAATCCAAATACTCTCCTCCAGCTACGGGTAAATAGTAGAGCAGACTGGGCTCTTTAACCTTGGTTTAACCAATCTAGGAGAAGGAAAACTTTAAATTCAATCATGTTAAATCCGCTTGGGGTGGACACTACTAGAATAGACTCTAATCCTAATTATTGCTATTTCACTAATTTGAAATTTTGTCATAAATCCCATTAAATGTATATCCACACAAAATGTGAAAGAGTATTTCTAGTATGATCATCAGCCTCAGAAAATTAAGTTTCTTTCTGTATTATCTCTGTGAAATCCATAAAAACAATATTTTGAGTAAACTTACCTTATAAACAATAATCCCTACAACTTTCAATCTTTCTTCAATTTTGCTTCTTTTAAGAACTTTGATTTGACAATTGTTTTGACTTACCAAGTTTTGATAGATACTTTATGTTTGACCTAATAAAGCTTGTTTGTTAGTCAGATTTTACCACTAAACACATTATTCAGATTTACCATAGAACACATAGGTATTACATTTTAAATATTCATTTTTTATTCAAATACATATCGACTATTATATTTAATACGGATTCTCATCATATTATTGGTTATTGCATATTACCTATAATAACCCTTAGCTATAATCTTTTACTTTTTACCTGGTATCTAATCTTTTTTGCACATCACATTTTACCATTTACATTTTAACTTTTTTATTCATCATGTCTTGGGCTTTCTTTTTTTTATTGATCCTAAGATGTCAAGAGGAAAATCCATTTAAAATTGTTGACAAACGCCAGCGTCATTAAAAATTTTTATTACTATCTATTTTTCCTTAAACCAACGAAAGTCGTTACGTAGTTTAAAAGACGCTGGCGTTTGTCAACAATTTTAAATGGATTTTTTACTCATCACATTTGAAGATCAACAAAAAAAGAGACCCAAAACAGAGGCTTACAGACTTTTGTTTTCAGTAATAATTTTATTAAACCAACGAAAGCCCTGATGAGCGTATATCGAAAAAAAAACAAAAACGAAATACTGCAGCGTAGGCGTAATAAACATTATAAACTTGTGTCTTTTAATTTTTTTACAATATTACAAACACACACACACGCACACACACACACACACGCACACACACACACACACACACACACACACACACATATATATAATTATATATATATATATGATTCTATGAATAAAATGGAACTTAACACCTAACATCTAACGGGGTTTCTCATTTATTTCACAACTTTACTCATGCTTGACACAAAATCCCCAAAATATATTATTGCATATATAAATATATATAAACATGTATAGAAATATAATATATATATACTGATAACTAGACTCACCATTATATAATATATATATATATATATATAATATATATATATATATGTGTGTGTGTGTGGTGTGTGTGTGTCTGTCTGTGTGTGTGAGAGAGAGTATGTGTGTATGTGTGTGAGTGTCTGTGCGTGTGTGTGTTGTATTGTGTGTGTGTGTGGTGTGTGCGGGTGTGACAGACACATCTTGTGAGACGATAGCCATCTTTACCACAAAATAACAACTCAAACATGCTGAATACTAATTCAACTTGTGAAAAATATACAATATTCCTGAGATGATAAGGTAATAAAACATTTGCATGTTATTGGATTATAGTGGCACACCCTTGTACGCCACTTATGCCAATATCTGAGTCTTCATAGCTACATCGAAGCGGCAATCATAGCAAGATAACTGGTGACTATGCAAATTTCAATGCAGAGTACCTTTCGTGAGACTTTTCTCGTCAAATGATATATACAAGTCAGCAGGGGTTTAATACTGGTGTTTACTTCTACAGTTTTGATTTTGTAGTTAACGACGGCTTTACCATTATACTGAATCCCTGTATATATATATATATATATATATATATATATATATATATATATATATATCTTATTAATGGAGATTGTGGGTCTGTCTGTCTGTAACCGAAACTATATTACTATATACAAGTCACAATTCCCTTTGTTATTTACATCACATTCTCCATGATTTTATTTTATTTAAACCTCAATTATTAGTAAAATTGTTTTACATCATTAAGACTGTTAACAATATCTACATACTAATAACATGCAATTATATTTATATATTCAACGAAATAGCGATTTACAGTGTGAATGGGAAGGCTAATTTGCATATTGATCTTTAAAAAAAATGATTTTAATAATATATGCTTAGTATTATTTGTTCTAATTGTTTGTTTTATCTTAATAAATATGAGCAAAAATCTCGGGGATAAATCTTAACAGAAATCTATTAACATAAAGAAATAACTGTAATTTTATTATTTCTTCCTATTTTAACTAAATAGTTAAATTAGGGAAATTTACCACTGAAAGACGGAGTAAGGAAATGGTGGAACAGTTAGTTTCAAAGTTGTTCTATTTTTCCGATTATAACCCCTCTGTTCCAAATATTTTTATTTGAATTTCATATTCAGTTTCATTAGCCTTTCTAATTTAACATGAATATTTTTATTATATTAAAATTTAAATACTTGCACCGGAGGGTGCATATAATTGCTAGTATATATATATTATATATATAAGAAAATATGGTGGTACAAATATAAGAAAAAGGGAAATCAAAAAATCTATTCAAATTAGAATGCCAAAAGACAAGAACTAATCGATGAAAAAGGGGGGGATAGACAGATTGTGACGTCTTTGAGATGCACATCTCTTTAATCAAACGGAGAACCAGTCTCTGACCCGAGTCCAAATTCATTTGCACATGAAGGTGGATGGCGGTAATAATATTCTCAAGAGAAAATCGATCTTAGCGTTTGGCGTTTGCAGTGATGGCAGAAACTAGAACCGCTTCGTTTTTCCTGTTTGCATTTTAGGGGATTTAATAACAGTATAATGTAACCGTCAGAAAGACAGTGAGGCTACTCTCTACAGTATGAATCAAACACCAAATGACATATCGAAACAGATAATTCCAATCGATAGTTTTGAAGGAGGCATCATACATGTTCAGACATGTCTAATGATTTTTTTTTCGTTTTGATTTTTTAAGCAAGGACAATTTGAGTATATATATATTATATATATATATATATATATATATATATACGATTAAAAACGATTGGTTTAAAATATACCTTCACATTTCTCGCTACGCGAAAACTTGGGATGACAATCACCAAAAAAATAGCAAATATTTTCTTGTTATAGCAAAATGATTAAATTTGAATAGGATCCATGCTACCTTTGTTATTCTAGATTTATTCCCAGAGTTCATTCTGGTGTACCTTGGTTGGTTGGTTGGTTGGTTGGTTTTAAACGACATGTTCAAACCATCGGGTTATTTCATGGCCGAAGACGTTTTGTTTTATTCATTTCTTAATGGGCACTCAATTTGATCGGATGGAACCTCTCAATTACCCATTAGCCTAAGTAAGGTTGAAAGTGGAGTGTTGCATGTCATGACTGCCCAGCCTCAAGGGTTCGTCTTAAACATCACGGGTTGTTACCCACGGCCAACAGTGTCACTATTGGATGGTGGTCTTATCCCTTTTCAGTGGTACAATCGTTGTGTTCTAAAGCCACAGCCCACAAGACTGATGGACCTTGTACAAGTTTAGCCGCACTAAAAGATTATTTTATGACTATTTGAATTATCTACGACAAACATAAGAGGCCAAGATTGAATAATCGCACAAACAGTTTAATAGCTAAATGCCAAATGTCACTTTTAACTAAATTTCATTTCTTTTTATCAGTCACTTTACCAGATTATTTGAAGTTAAAATCTTACAGCTAACAGCCACAAAAGGTTGCTTTGGTTTCTTTGTTTTTATATGCATATCAACCTCCGTGGTTTAATTAATACCAAAAGCCGTGCTTGTAAGAGAAACAGTAGTAGTACGATTTAACCTATAACTGAAACAAAAAGTTAATACTTTTCCACAGAAAATAAATCCCACTTGAAGCAATGTACAATGTATTCTTTACTTTTCTATAAAATCTTAATATATACTATCACCTATAAATACATCCACCTCCTAAACATTTAAAAAGCAAACTTTATTTCAAACAAGGAAACTGTATTATATCACAGGAAATACACAATCAAAATATATTCAGTATTATTTATTATCACATCTCTGGATTTTTTGACATCCCACTATATCAGATTAACATCAAGTCCCGATTATTGTAGGGAACCGCGTACAAAACGAAGCTCATGCAATGGCAAGTATAAAAATGTTCCGTCGGCCTCCCTCTTTTGAGGCACATGAGGCACCGAACAAAAACCCAGCCTGTCCTTTAAATCATTGCCTGAGAGACGGCCCCTGAGATCACGTGATTAATTTATCCAACAGCATCCTAGACAGCCAGGTGGATTCTCTTTTATTATAAATACCGTAAACTGCATATAATGTAATAATGATAATAATATATGTGATGGCCAAGGTCGGATCATGTGTATATAATATATAATAAAAATATTAACTGCATAGTATAATAATAATAATAATAATAATAATAAATAATAATAATATTAATAATAATATCTCTGATACACAAGGCCACATAATATGCCATATAGTAAAATAATAAAGATATTAACTGCAATAATGTAATAATAATAATATATCTGAGCCCAAGGCCGTATACACGAGGGATAATATAAAGAGGTTAGTGTGTTAAGAAAGGAAAAAAAGAAGTCGAAAACGGCCTCATCAGCGTGGATCGTGCAGATGCAACAGTTTATTGACGAATGATATACAAACAACTAATAAATACTGATTACAGGGACTCAAGAGAATATGCCAAAAAAGAAAAATGAAATACTAATTAAAGCAGATTTAACACAATATCAAATAATATCTGAAGGACAAACAAGGAAACATAAATATCAAGAAAATGAAAATAGGAAAAAAACCAAAAAAAAAAAACAAACAACAAATGTATGAACACTTGAAGCAATAAAACTAGCAAGATGTACGTGAGCTGATCGGTCATAGATAGAAAAGGAACCCCGAAGAAAGAAACTGTTTATATCTGACTTGAAACCTTGGGATGGATAGAACTCAGTCTCATCTAGTCCTTATCATTATCACTTGAGCAAGAATGATGAATTGTGCAACGAATCATAAAATTATAGAAAATAAAATATGGGCAGGTTTTTCGTTTTGTTCCTTTAAATACATAAAACATCTCAATGTACTATTATAACAATAACCACTCACACCGACACTCACCGCCACACACCGCCCACACAACGACACGCGCACAAAACACCGCTACACACACACCACGACACACACGCACACACACCACACGCACACTCACACACATACACACACACAACCACATATATATATTTATTATTTGGGAGAATATATGTGCTTAATTGAAGTCGTACTAATTTTGAAAGTTATTAATTAATAATTATTGTATCCCGCTAATTAATTAATATAATTAGGCCGGGCTTACCATAATAATAATTAATTTAACTTTCCCAAAATTAGGTAAGACTTCAATTTAAGCACATTATTCTCCCAAAAATTGTCGCTAAAAAAGCCATACAAAAACACATCGTTTGTGTATTACTTCTTCATATATATAATATATATTATATATATAATATATATATACATTCTGAGTCAGAAACTACCTACCTGGGTTTCACCTAAACTGCTCATCAGGAAATTCTGATAACCGTAGTTGATTAGTTTCTGACTCTTTCAGATTCTATATATTGCTCTTCTACAAAAACTTTAGGACGACTCCTTCGTTTCTTTTCTCATTGGCTCTTTTACGATATCGATGATTATTTTAGACAGTAAAAGTATTTTTCTTTTAAATTTTTTTCCCCAGATTATCAGCTTATACATTTTTTTAATTACAACTGCATTATCTGATTTTTTCCCACGCGTCAGAGTTATAGAAATATTCACAACGCTGCCCACTGTCGATAACCAACCGAGACCAAAGAAACCCGTTGAAGAATAACATTTGGACATAAGGGTATTCTAACGAACCTGAAATTTATGTAAAAATAATTAAAAAGGTAAGTGAATCAAATACTCCAATTAATATAATCTGATGTTCTTCATTAATATTGCTATTTTTAATGCTTCACAAATAACCGCCCTAATTTTTAAAAAAAACATTTTTTTTAAAAAAATATATAAGTACCGAGAGAAGCATTACGGAGACCACCTAAAATACACACCACCACTATATATATATATATATATATTGGTGGTGTTTAGTGGTATGTTGTATGTGTATTGTGTGTGTGTTGTGCATGCCTCTCTCTTATTTCTATAACTCTCAAAATCAGAGTAATGCAGTTTGTAATATAAAAAGTATAAGCTGATATCTGGGAAAAAAATCTTAAAGACAAAATACTTTTACTCTGTCTAAAATAATCAGTCGAATTCCGTAAGAAAGAGGCCAAAAAAAGAAAAAGAAACGAAGGAGTCGTCCTAAAGTTTATTTTGTAGAAGAGGCAAAATATATAAGAATCTGAAAGAGTCAGGAAACTATCAACAAACGGCTATTCAGAATTTATCCTGATGAGCGTTTAGTGAAACCCAGGGTAGGTAGTTTTCTGACTCGATGTATTATATATATATATAATTATATATATTATATATATATATATGAGAAGTAAATACACAAAACGCATTGTTTGATATGGCTTTTTAGCCGACAATTTTGGGAGAATATGGGCTTAAATTGAAGTCTTAACCTAATTTAAAGTTAATTAAATTATTAAATTATGGTAAGCCCGCCTTAATTATAATATAATTAGGCGGCATACAATTAATTATAATTAATTACACTTCAAAATAGGTACGACTTCAATTAAGCACATATATTCTCCCAAATATAATATATTATAGTGTGTGTTTGTATGGTTGAGTGTGAGTGTGTGTGTGTGCCGTGTGTCGTGCTGTGAGTGGTGTATAAGCGTGTTGTGCGCGTGTGCGTGTGGTGGCCGGTGTGTGTGGCGTGAGTGTCGGTGTAGGTTGTTATTGTTATAATAGTACATTTGAGATGTTTATGTATTAAAGGAACAAAACGAAAAACCTGCCCATATTTTATCTTTCCACTAATTTATTGATTCGTTCACAATTCTTCATTCTTGCTCAAGTGATAATGATTAAGGAACTAGATGAGACGAGTTTCTATCATCCCAATGGTTTCAAAGTCAGATATAAACAGTGTTCTTTCTGTCGGAGGTTCCTTTTCTCATCATAACCGGATAAGTCACCGACATCTGCTTAGTTATTGCTTCAATGTGTTCATACCATTTGTTTTTTTTTTTTTGGTTTTTGCCTATTTTCATTTTCTTATATTTATTGTTTCCTTGTTTGTCTTCAATATTATTTTTATTGGTGTTAAATCTGCTTTAATTAGTATTTTCATTTTTTCTTTTTGCATATTCCTGAGTCCCCTGTAATCCAGTATTTATTAGTGTTGTATATCATTCGTCAATAAACTGTTGCATCTGCACGATCCAACAACGTGATGAGCCGTTTTCGACTCTTTCCTTTTCTTAACCACACTAAACCTTCTTTATATTACCCCTGCGTGTTTACTGGGCCTTGCATCAAATATATTATTATTATTACAATATGCAGTCTTAATATCTTATTATTTACTATATCATGATTATTGGCCTTGTGTATCAAGAGATATTATATTATATTATTTTATTTTATATTATATTATTATTATTACATATGCAGTTTAATATTATTATTAATTACTATACACATGATCCGACCTTGGCCATCACATATATTATTACATTATTACATATATCAGTTACCAGGTATTATTAATAAAAAGTAGAAATCCACCTGGCTGTTCCTAGGATGCTGGATAAATAATCACGTTGATCCAGCCGTCCTCTCAGGCATGGATTTAAGGGACAGGGCTGGGGTTTTATTTTGATTCGTGCCTCATGTGCCTCAAAAGAGGGAGGCCGACGACAATTTTTATACCTTGCCCATTGCATTGAGCTTCGGTTTGTACGCGTTCCTACAATACGACTTGATGTTAATCTGGGGGATATTAAGTGGGATGTCAAAAAAATCTTCAAGAATGTGAAATAAATAATAGCTGACTAATATTTTATGTGTAAATTCCGTGATATAATACAGTAGTCTTTGGTTTGAAATAAAGTTTGGCTTTTAATGTTAGGAGGTGGATGTATTTATAGGTGATCAGATATATTAGAATTTATAGAAAGTAAAAGAATAACATGTACATTGCTTCAAGTGATTTATTTTCTGTGGAAAGTATTACTTTTTTTGATTCAGTTATAGTGTTTAAATCTTACTACTTTACTGTTCTCTACAAGCACGGCTTTGGTATTAATTGAAACCCACGGAGGTTGATATGCCATATAAAAAACAAAGAAACCAAAACAAACCTTTTGTGGCTGTTAGCTGTAAGATTTAACTTTCAAATAATCTGGTAAAGTGACATGTAAAAAGAAAATGAAATAGTAAAAGTGACATTTGGCATTTAGCTATAAACTGTTTTGTGCGATTAATTCAACTTGGACCTCTTATGTTTGTCGAGATAATTCAAATAAGTTCATAAAAATAATCTTTAAGTGCGGCTAAACTTGTACAAGGTCCAATCATCTTGTGGGCTTGGCTTTAGAATTTACAACGATGTACCACTGAAAAAAAGGGATAAGACCACCAGTCCAATAGTGACACCTGTTGGCCGTGGGTAACAACCCGTGATGTTTAAAGACGGAACCCTTGAGGCTGGGCTTTCCATGACATGCAACACTCCACTTTCAACCTTACTTAGGCTAAATGGGTAATTGGAGAGGTTCCATCCGATCAATTGAGTGCCCATTAAGAATGAATAAAACAAAAACGTCTTCGGCATGAAATAACCCGATGGTTTGACATGTCGTTAAAACCAACCAACCAACCAACCAACCAAGGTACACCAGAATGAACTCTGGGAATTAAAATCTAGATAACAAAGGTAGCATGGATCCTATTCAAAATTTAATCATTTTACTCTAACAAAGAAAAATATTTGCTATTTTTTGGTGATTGTCATCCCCAAGTTTCGCGTTAAGCGAGAAATGTGAGTAGGTATATTTTAAACCAATCGTTTTTAATCGTATATATATATATATATACTCAAATTGTCCTTGCGTAAAAAATCAAAACGAAAAAAAAATCATTAGACATGTCTGAACATGTATGATGCCTCCTTCAAAACTATCGATTGGAATTATCTGTTTCGATATGTCATTTGGTGTTTGATTCATACTGTAGAGAGTAGCCTCACTATCTTTCTGACGGTTATCATTATACTGTTATTAAATCCCCTAAAATGCAAAGCAGGAAAACGAAGCGGTTCTAGTTTCTGCATCACTGCAAACGCCAAACGCTAAGATCGATTTCTCTTGGAGAATATTATTACCGCCAATCACCTTCATGTGCAAATGAATTTGGACTCGGGTCAGAGACTGGTTCTCCGTTTGATTAAAGAGATGTGCATCTGTCACAATCTTCATCGAAATTCCAAATTTGTCTATTTTTTATTCCTTTTTTTTATAGATTTGAGTATTTTTGTACCACCTTTTCTTATATAATATAATATATATATATATATATATATATATATATATATATATATATATATATATACAGGGATTCAGTATAATGGTAAAGCCGTCGTTAACTACAAAATCAAAACTGTAGAAGTAAACACCAGTATTAAACCCCTGCTGACTTGTATATATCATTTGACGAGAAAAGTCTCACGAAAGGTACTCTGCATTGAAATTTGCATAGTCACCAGTTATCTTGCTATGATTGCCGCTTCGATGTAGCTATGAAGACTCAGATATTGGCATAAGTAGCGTACAAGGGTGTGCCACTATAATCCAATAACATGCAAATGTTTTATTACCTTATCATCTCAGGAATATTGTATATTTTTTCACAAGTTGAATTAGTATTCAGCATGTTTGAGTTGTTATTTTGTGGTAAAGATGGCTATCGTCTCACAAGATGTGTCTGTCACACCCGCAAACACACACACACACAACATACACACACACACGCACAACACTCACACACACATACACACATACTCTCTCTCACACACACAGACAGACAGACAGACACACACACACACACACACATATATATATATATATATATATATATATATATATATGGTGAGTCTAGTTATCAGTATATATATATTATATTTCTATACATGTTTATATATATTTATATATGTCAATAATATATTTTGGGGGGATTTTGTGTCAAGCATGAGTAAAGTTGTGAAATAAATGAGAAACCCCGTTAGATGTTAGGTGTTAAGTTCCATTTTATTTCATAGAATCATATATATATATATATAATTATATATATGTGTGTATGTGTGTGTGTGTGTGTGCGTGTGTGTGTGTGTGCGTGTGTGTGTGTTTGTAATATTGTAAAAAAATTAAAAGACACAAGTTTATAATGTTTATTACGCCTACGCTGCAGTATTTCGTTTTTTTTTTCGATATACGTTCATCAGGGCTTTCGTTGGTTTAATAAATTATTACTGAAAACAAAAAGTCTGTAAGCCTCTGTTTTGGGTCTCTTTTTTTGTTGATCTTCAAATGTGATGAGGAAAAAATCCATTTAAAATTGTTGACAAACGCCAGCGTCTTTTAAACTACGTAACGACTTTTGTTGGTTTAAGGAAAAATAGATAGTATAAAAAATTTTTAATGACGCTGGCGTTGTCAACAATTTTAAATAGATTTTCCTCTTGACATCTTAGGATCAATAAAAAAAAGAAGCCCAAGACATGATGAATAAAAAAGTTAAAATGTAAATGGTAAAATGTGATGTGCAAAAGAGATTAGATACCAGGTAAAAAGTAAAAGATTATAGCTAAGGGTTATTATAGGTAATATGCAATAACCAATAATATGATGAGAATCCGTATTAAATATAATAGTCGATATGTATTTGAATAAAAAATGAATATTTAAAATGTAATACCTATGTGTTCTATGGTAAAATCTAAATAATGTGTTTAGTGGTAAAATCTACTCAAAATATTGTTTTTATGGATTTCACAGAGATAATACAGAAAGAAACTTAATTTTCTGAGGCTGATGATCATACCAGAAATACTCTTTCACATTTTGTGTGGATATACATTTAATGGGATTTATGACAAAATTTCAAATTAGTGAAATAGATCAATAATTACGATTAGAGTCTATTCTAGTAGTGTCCACCCCAAGCGGATTTAACATGATTGAATTTAAAGTTTTCCTTCTCCTAGATTGGTTAAACCAAGGTTAAAGAGCCAAGTCTGCCCTACTATTTACCCGTAGCTGGAGGGAGAGTATTTGGATTTATACCTTTCCCAAGGGTATTAGCCATATGTGAACTGTAGCTTCGTCCAGAATTTGAACTCGGGTCGACAAATCCATTTTTTACGACTCTAACCATTTGCATATGGCAAGTCTCTCAACTCCAACATTCAAATACTATATTGGGAGGTGTGCGCAAAGTGAGCCCTTTGCAGAGCAGCCATGGACATAAGGGTAGTGAGCTTATTACGAAGCATTCAAGACTCCTGGAGGAAATTGCATTACTCATGCGTATGTTAAATTCGCTGTCAGTAGATGAGATTATGCAACCGAAACATGAGAAGTGATCGACTAAATTCAGAGGCTTGACATATGCAAACATATCTATCCCAATCGTATCAAATAACGTTTACTTCCATTTTAGATTTTTTAAATCAAAAAATTATGATATTTTATAACTTGGATTTAGCAATTAAAATTAAAAACAATTAAGATAAAAAAAAAATAACGTACTTATAGAGAAGACGTTATTAGGAAGAGATTCTCCGAACGGGATCTGGCTGAAATTGTTAGCTTTTTCTAACCGATTAAGGAGGCAATAAAAAACAGGATTTATTTTCGACGAATGTCGATATGATTTACAAAGCAAGAAAGTACTCGGCTTAAATAATTGACTTCATGTCACATCCTGTCCCTGACAGAAAGGGGTTGGGTAAATACACACAAGGCTAGAAAGCAGGTCTTCCTATAATGGAAGATATAGAGTCATTTGCCTTACTAAACTTTTTGATAAACATGGAGACGAACCTGTAACAATAGCTAGATATAGTTTGTCGATATTGACGTGAGTAATTTGTGTTTTTTGTTGTTGTTTTGTTTTTTACATCAGGCGTCCTCATTTCACCGACTCCATGTTGTTTTCTATTCCTTAGACCCATATATAAAATCCCTTGTCAAAATACACGTGCAATCTTAACAAAGAATCTAACTTAATCCATTGGGGCGAAGACAACATTTTCTTTCAAAACAATTTTGCGACTGCGATTATAGATTTCATGAATCGATTATTGAATCATTGAGTGCATATTTTTTGAAGATTTTTGACAGTTCATCAATGAAGCAATTTTAAAAGAAAACTTCAATACAAGAGAATTAAAAAATGGTTAAATCTTTGATTACTATTTGTATATTATGATATTTATTTCTAAGAAATAAGATTTGTTTTTGTTAGCAAGAAATGACTTTATCATATTTCTGTATAATAATTATTATTCTATTTCTATGAAATACAGTGGTACATTGACTTACGAGGTTAATTCATTTCGCTCGTAACTCAATCTCCTCAAGAGTAGAATTGAACTAACCCATTAAGTAATGGGGGCTTCTACAGGAAGCACTAAAATATACAAATCACCTATTCCAATAGAATGGAAGAAGCTGTTTGTAGAGACCGGGGAACTCGTATTCACGCTGAATGCTGGAAAATATCTCAATGTAAATAATAACACTACAACTACTTCGTTATTTTAAAATTCTAAACCTCGTATATACATCCAATTTTCTTGATAGAAATAAGCTGAAATTTCAAAGCCTAACACCCCCTCCACCACCCAAAAAACGCCCTAATTTTTTTGTTACGTTTTTATATTTTTTAAATAAGAAAAATCGTACTGCATTATATATAGACATAATAGAATAGAATAGAAAGATTTATGTACCGTAATATGTTTTACTATTTGATTTTTATAAATAATAGTTTTCTTTGGTGTAATAAATTGGAAACGTAAATGTGTTTAGTGAACTTGGTAATATAAGCGTATCTGAAGCTCGCTTCTACCTCAAATTTTAGCTCACAACGCAAAGCAAACGATGACTCGTAAATCAAGTTACCTCTATATCTCTTTATTATATGATATTATTATATTTTTATTATATAACTTTACGGGCTTGTCAGTTTAAGATGTAGAATAGGCCGACAGTAACGCTGCATTGGGACAAGACCCCTTTTCCAATGGGGTCACCGTGCCGTGAATGGTAACTCAAAATGCCTAAGGACATAAACTTGGTGGCTGAGTGGTTCATGGACCGAATATTAAGTGGTGACGTGACATGCAACACACTCCGTCGGCTTTTACATGCAATCAGAGAGGCCTGATCTGACCAATTGGCTACTCCTGTTAAGCCTTTTATGATTGTCATGGTCGTATTTTTCAAACTGCTCTTATAGCAAGTATCCAAGTCTTTTTTATCACTTTTCCTACCAAATTTCTCACACGGCTTTGTCAAATTTATTGGTACTTGATGGAATAGTCCTTATCGATTCGGTTAAGAACTCATCCTATTCAAATAAAGATGACAGAGGTGTTCACGTAGTGATATTTCAGTGTAAACAGTGATAACTGCAAGAGCCGCTGCCAGCAGGGTCAATTAACACTTTATTAATACAGATGAAGTTATTTTTAATTTATAGATACATATAAAATTTATGAAAATTATTTCTAGGAAACTAGTCTCTTGAGTATGATGCAAAACTGCAATGCTGGATCTCTAGGGTGTGTGAAGTACAACTTAATTGCAAATATTTCCTGGTTCAGTATGCTCCAGAGTAATAATATGTAGTGAAATTGAAAGGCAGAACTATGGACGAGCAGATTCTCAACCCCCATGAACAAAGCGCGTCCGGATATGTTTGGCCTGTGCGAGGGTGTGGAGTATGATGAGTGGCCACGGATATTTGAACTCGCTACCTCCTCGTCGCTGAAATTCTGTTGGCAGATAACCCGGATGTAAACAGTATTGACACGTACTCAAAATGCTAGTGAATAATGAAGTTCTAAACGAGCAATGCCAGACCAGAGTAAGAAGCCCGGATGTACATATTAACTGTGTATTTATTGCTCAGACCGAGCAAGAACCATAGTATAAGGTTTGCTCTTAAGAAGAGAGTCGTACTTTTGTGAGAGATGGTTGCAGACTAAGGACTTTGTCAGTTGGGAGAACATATGTCGGAGTTTACTTTCATCATTTTTATTTCGTTTGTTAGATAATACCTGTTAGGATCTAATGTATGGGTTAAATAGAATTGCGGTTGAGAGCGAAGGAAAGTTATTTCTACCAGTTAAATGATACATGTGAAAGTAATGGACATTATTTCTGCCAGTTTCTAAAACCAAACAAAAATATCTATTTACCAACTATTCGTTTACAAATCATATGTACAAAAAACAACATCTGTCATTAAATAGCCCACAGAAGAACCATTTTGAGACAGCCAAGGGCCTCAAGCGTAATACAAACATTTACCTCACCAGACCTGATAACGGTTCTGGTGTTGTTGTTTTAGATCGCTCTGTATTATGTGTATAAAATGAACACTATTTTAGATTATATTAGTAAAATTCACAAATTGGGAGATTTATCAAATGATGAGCAATAAAAATTGAAGCTGCAAAAACGTTTTCTTAGTCTACGTGATAAAAAGTTGCTATCTAAAGGAATTATATGACAGGATCCGCCCAGTCGATTCAAACAGACCAAGGATGTACGGGTTACAAAAGATCCACAAACTCGGTGCCCCACTACGACCAATATTGTCGATGTGCCGCTCGCCCAGCATTAGCTGGCCAAGTAGTTAATTAATTATTAAATCTTGTGTTGAATTTTTATTCAGTTTATTGTGTTCCTGATTCTTTCAGTTTGTTTCCTCTATTCTTCAATTGCCCTGTTGTAAAGAATCCCAGTTTCTGGTTTCCTTTGATGTTATGTCTCTATTTACTAATATGCCATTAGACGAGACTATTGGCATCTGTGCAGATTTGCTGTATCGTAGCCATCTGCCCCCACACCTTTTCCTGAGAATGTTTCATTGAGTTAATGGGGTTGGCCACTAAATCAGTGCCCGTTAGCTTTACTGACACCATGTATAGGCCGATTGACGGTATCTCGATGGGGAGTCCCTTGGATCCCTAATGGCTAATGTGTTTGTAGGTTTCCTTGAAAAGATGCTGTTTGATAAGGTTCCCAACATTATTATGCACGTTACGTGGATGAACTTTTGTTTGCTTCAGTTCACGGGATGAAACTCTTAAATTCTTTCTACATACCCACCTAAGGTTCACAATGGAAGAGGAGAAAAATAATAGGACGTTTTAGTTGAAAAACTTTCCCCGTCCTTTGTGACGAGTATTTATCGTAAGTCCCCTAATCCAGAAATGTGAACTTAATTAAATGCTTAACATTTAGAGCATTGATGATATGCTCTGATTGCAAGATTGAAGATGAAATCAAAATAATTAATAACATCTTTGCCGACAATGGGTATCCTGGGGATTTGACTACGAAGGTGATCAACTAAACCATATCAAATTTTAACAGCAATAAAGAGTTTGGTCAACCTAAGTGTCCTGTATATTTGCGATTGCCGTGGATAGGACTTGTTGGTCAGACAATTGGCAAACAAGACCAAATTAGCCATAACACGCTGCTTCAACGCAGTTAAAGTCCAGACAATTTTCACCACCATACCTGCATTTCACTCTGCTCAAAAAGGCGACTACCAATCCTTGAACAAAGTTTTGTAATTAAATATCAATGCTGGTGCGTTGCCAGTTACATTGGTGGAACGACGTAGAGGTTGAGCGTCCGAATCAACCAACATGTTCCGAGGGGCATAAGAAGCATCCCCCAAACCACATCCGGGCTTTCACAGGCACAAGATTCTGCCATCGGTGACCACCTTTGTAGCATAAATAGTTGTAAGATCAACTACAATGATCAGCAATTTTTCTTTCTACACAGGGCTAGGACAAGCCACCACCTCATTGTCCTTGAGGTGGTCTCCATTTTTTTACTGCCCGTCACTGTATAGACAAAGACACCTGAAACACTCCCTGGCAATTTTTGCTGGGGATGTGACTGCTGAAGTGGGGATTCCATGAAGGTATATACAAACAATTTTCCCCTCCCCTTTGCCTTCATATTGCCCTACCATTTTGTATGGTTTAATCTCCCTCTTTTACCCATTTCATATATATTGTGACTTTTTAAACGATCTACCGGTCGTTACTTTTTGAAAAGCACCGGTCGAAAGTTCTCGTTTTTCCTTTCTCTTTTGCTCTGTTAAATTGCTGATCAATAAAAGTATGTTATTTTTTTAAAATTCTATATAAATTCAGCTGTACCAAATATATATATATATATATAAAGAACAACTTACCAAACCGTCATCCCGTTATATTTCATTTCGATCAGAAACTCACAAAAATGGGTCTAGCCTCATCAAAAGTAGGACGTGATACAAGGTCAATTTTTAAGCGGGTTTTCAGACTTTTGCTTCTCCTGAACTGGTTGCTATGCCAAAGTTAGATAGCTTAGTCTGGTCTATGCTTTACCCATAGCTGGAGGGAGATTAGATTCTTACCTTTCCCAAGGGTATTAGCACAATATGAAATGCAAATATTCTCTTATAGTATTTGAACTCTGGTCGCCATGTCCTTTTTCTAGAAAGACAACTCGTTTCACCACACACACACATACACACACACACACACACATACATACCAAGGTTAAATATTTTAGTCTGCTCTACGAATTACCCATAGCTGGAGGGAGAATAGATTCCTAGCTTTCCCAAGAGTATCGGCGCTATATGAATTACAAACTCTTCTAGGATTTGAACACTTATTACCATGTCCATTTCTTACAGAGACAACTGATTCCAACACACACATACACACACTGATACACATACACACATATATATTTACATTATATATATACATATATACTCATACATATATTACATATGACTTATATACATATAATGTTAATATTGTTCCTGTTGAAAGCCATTTAATGATTGATATAATACTTAGTAGTGTTGTTGTCCAATTACATTTGTACTTCAAACACAGATTAAAGTCTCAATTGACGTTACTCTGCTAATGAATCTAGTTAAATGATCCAAAGATTTATTCGTTTTGTGATGAACGGACAACCCTTACAATACGTCCAACTGATTGAATTAGACTTATGGTGTTCAACGATTAAATATCAAACTAAAAGGATTCGTAGCGCTTGGTATTTCTCTTTACAAACGACTCAAAACCTATTTCTGTTCAAAAGTCATTCTCCAAAACAAAACATTTGTTTGAATATTCCGGGTGATTTCAAATTTACCAGGAATTGGAGGTCAGTTTCTACAGCAATACGTGAGTGCAATACGAAAGAGAAAGGATTCATTTGATAAGAAATGAAAAGATCATTTCTTTTTTTCAATGTCATGTGTTCTTTACAGCACTTTCGAGAACAATTACAGTATATGTTATGTGATTCTGATTACACAATCCATTGGTTTTTATATCGTTTTTCAAGGTATCTTCAAAAACATATATTTCATATCAATACCTACATTATTAAACAAAAAACATGTTGCATACGATACTCGTATATACATATATTGTAGAGTATATAGTATGCCACTATATCCATGATTATATACATATATACTTAACTTCTGTGTAGATCTCGACTGGTAGATGTTATTCTGTTATTAGCCGATTCTGGGACGTCTTCTGTTCTTGTTTGTTTTTAGTTAACTGATACAATTGCCTCAATGAACAGTGCGCCATTGCTGCTTATCCACAGCAACCGCCCAGCACAAATATGATTTTCTAAACTCTTTCTCACGTTCGCCCCGGCAAACCGGAAGAGGGATCACATGCAGGTCAAAATCTGTTCTTCACTTCCTTTTTCCTGTGTTTTTCCACGACTGTTAGTTTGAATTTAAGCTACACTTATCGTACATAATTAATAGGCCACCTATTAACTATGTGACACAGAGAGTAATTGAAGATGTTTTATTATTGCAACACATGTTAATGCAACTAATAGCTTAGATACCCATAGGAAGTAGTTATTTTCCTTTGCTATTATTGTAAAAGTTCCATTTATTCTAGCGAAAAGTCATAATTTTCTAAAAGGAATACATTGAAATATGAAAGTTCTTAATTTTTTCTCACTAATCATATTTGTCTTTAGCTTAGTTTTGTATCAATGACATATCAACATTGTTGGGTTTAATGCCAAAGTCATCCTTATAGAAGAACAAAATACGAAGGTGATTATCCTTTCCCATTGATATTAGTCTGAAAATGAAAATAATAGCGCTACTGGAGTTCAAAATCACCTTCTATGATTCAGCAGTCTAGCACGTAAACCATTACGCTCCCTTGTTTGAAGAATAGTTACTTGAAGCTATAGTTGTTAACAAGATTACTGGTTTGGTTTGACTTTTTATGGCTTAACCTTTGTGGGTTATCTAATACCAAAGCTATCCTTGTATAAGTAGAGTGGTGTTACTATTTAATCTATATTTGGTTAGATAAGGAGATTCATGATTTTCCCAGGTCTTTTACTCCAGTAACGGGACTGAAATTTGAACTCGCTTAATACGATTTAGCAGTCTACCTATTTAGCCATTACGCCACGGGGACCACTCTTCTTAGTGCAAAAAGCTAAGTTCTGCTCCCTCCAAAATAAAAAAAATATTCTCTTCTTCTTCTTCTTCTTCTTCTTCTTCTTCTTCTTCTTCTTCATTATTTTTTGTTCAATGATATATATTTTACTTATTTCACCTCGAAGATTTGGCGATTTTCCCCTTGAGTTCCTCAATTTTTACTGCTCGATTTCCCTCTCAACAAAGTGAGCGTTTTCTTCTCTCAGTAATTTCCATGTCAGGAAATTAGCTCTTTTTTGGGGGTGACCTTTGACTCTTCAATTGAAAACGTGTCTTATCACTTCACATTTAAAACTAAGCGACTGCTAAATCGATTTTGTATTTTGTCTTTTGAAGTAGAAGACGATCAGATCTAATCAACTCGAGTCGAAACAATTTTAATGACAACAGCATTCTCCTTCTTCTTCTTCTTATGCTCCGCTGAAACGTTTTGCCCCCGTCAAGAGTGTCATTAGCTAAGACACTTGAACAAAATGCCGGGGATCAAGATATGCCAACACAAGATACAATTTGAGCTTTTCATCAAAACGAGGAAACATTCATTTTTCTTTTTTGGTTCTCTATTTTACTCCAGATTTCTTCAAGTGGAGGAGAATGAAGGCCGCTTAAATGACTGTAATGTTCTTGAAATGATTTTGTTGAGAAGAAAACTAAAAAAAAAAAGAAAAAATATAGAAAACAAAATAAAAAAGAAGCACAAATTGACGTTGAAATCATTAGCATATGATTTGAACGGGAAAGATAAAAGGTTACATCGTTTGATATGAAGTAGAATTATTTATAACATATTTTATATAGAATTCTTCATGAAATAATAAACACTCCCAACCCACCCTTATAAAATAGCTGAAAACAGCGATGCAATTTTATCGGCGCAGAAATTGAGCGGAAACATTATTCTTTCGGGTAGGTCAGAAAATTTTGTCATTATTTTGGAGGATAAAATAATTACATAACATATATATTATTATTCTATATATACTTACGGTTAAGTCACGCTAAAAGCACCGGTTTTCCCCAGATCACCGAAGTTAAGCATCAATGAGCCTGTTCAGTACTTAGATGGGTAACGATTTAAGCCACAGCGGGTAATGTATGTAAATTAATCAAGGATTAATCAAGATATTGATTAATTGCAGTCGATTGCGCGTGTGTATTTTTTTGCGATGGCGGTTGGTTATAGATCCGCAGTCAAAGAAACGCTGGCTTGAAATTCAAAATGAGCGGAAGTGACATTTTTTCGAAGGATCAAAATATAAACATTGTTAGAAATCCTCTTTGTGCTATTGTTTTAATGGTTTATGATAATAATGAGGATTGCCTATATGATCATAGAGCCTGGTGCGATTAAACGTGGTTTTGCTAATATATGCCTAAAGTTATTTATTTTATTAAAATTAACAGAATGTGTATGTGTATACACACATATGCAGGTGTATTTATACCATTTCAATGGTCTTATTATTATTAAAAATAATAGATAATTAGATTGCTTATAGTGGTGGGATATGAGGTTTTGTTGATATGAGCTCAATTATTTATTTATTTTTAATTTTTTTTATGATGGACTATATATGAATACTCATATATATATATATATATATATATATATATATATATATATATATATATATATATCATAATGCTTATATTTGATCATTTGGAAAAAATCACCTCCGCTGATTTTCAAATTTTAAGCCCGGCGTTCTTTGACTGCGAGTCTGTCACTAACCGTCATTGACCAAAAATACACACGTGCAATCGGCTGTAATTAATTAATATCTTGATTAACTCAGTGGATTTAACCCTGAAGATCCTTATGGTGAAATTCGAGTAGGTTATTACTGTGTACCATTATAATAATAAATTTGCTCTACTCACGTGTTGAACACTTTATATTTGTTATATCACTGTCTTATCATTGTGAAACTTGCATCAACTAACCATTGTGACCAATTTCACCGGTAAGTCACCTTTTTCATATAAAATCACACACACACACATACACACATATATATATATATATATATATATATATATATATATATATATATATATAATATATATATATATATAAAACAAAGTAGAATGAAAGTTCAAATAATATATAAGGGTCACAAATCTTTCGGATAATTCTGTACATATTCTCATTTTGACGGTATACAACATTTAATAAAATTAACGTCTTTAGGTCAATTACGGTTCGCACTAAATCACCAAAGTTAAGCACGATAAACTTGTTCAATACTTATGATTAGAGACCACTTAAGCAACCGCTGGTACTGTAGACAACACCTCTCCAGTTTACAACTGCTTTGAATTAAGTTTTCCTTCTCCTAGATTAGTTGTCATAATGAGTTTAAAAAGCCTATTCTGCCCAATTATCTACCCATAGCTGGCAAGGGAATCGTTGGATGTATACTTTTCCCAATGGGATTATCAATCACTGTATGAAATGCTAACAGTGTCGTTCATGATTTTAATTCGGGCAGCCAGGTCCATTTCTTACAAGGACATCTGTAACACAACGGACACCACCAAACAGTGATTAGTAAATTAGTTGAACGGTCAGATTCCCGATAAATTGTCTTAGTTAAATAGTGATTTGCCTGTTCAGCACTTAGATTGGTAACCTCTTACGCAACTGCTAGTCAGGTATACACTTTATGAGCTCTGAGTCATCTCTAAGCAAATCATAGCAAATGATAATGAAATTATCAGGAGTATCCGGCATTACCGATGTGGTAATAATAAATACATAATATATATATATATATTATGTTGAAAAAATAAATAAAGGAATGAAAGTATAGAATGGATAAAATAGGATATTTTAATCAATTTTACTTACACGTGTCTCAGTCAAAAAATGCGATAATCGTTTACATCGATACCTATATACAATTAATATAAACCTCCCCTCACCCATTCCTGAGATAATCAAAATAAATGAACTTTACACTAACCATTGCGTCTTTAAATATAACAACAACTTTTACCAACGAAAATGTGGGCTCCCCATGGGGTCACCATTAAGCGGCGTTTTAGCTTGCTTGTTTATTGAACTCCTAGAATCTAAACCTTTTAAATACATTCTACCTAATGACATACATTTTACAAATACATTGACGATATTCTAATAATTTACCCAGATAAACATAATATACACCATATTATAAACAATTAAACCAAGTTGAACCCACCAATAATTTCACGATTGAACTAGAAAAAAACAACTCCCTACCTTTCGTAGACATTTTACTAATAAACAATAATAACAAACTGACATTAAAAGTCCATCACAAAACAAATTGTAAAAATGACTACATACATTTTTATTCTAACCATAGTAATAAGACAAAAAATGGCATTCTTTTAGGTTTCTTCCTTAGGGCCCAAAGAATCTGTTCTCCAAATTTTTTTAATGAAGAATATGAATACATCATCAAATCTTTTATAAATTTACAATACCCCGTTTTCTTCATACATCGCGCCAAGTTAAAAGCTATTAAAATCTACAAAAACAAATAATATTCTGCAAACTCAACAAACCCTAACAACATCCCCAAAACCAAATACATCACACTACCTCAAAGCCCTATAACGCCTTTAATTGAAAAAGATCTAAATCATCTTGGAATTAAAACTATCACCCTCACAAGTCAAACAATTAGACATTTACTGAAACATTCTACAAATAAACAAGAATCCTATGCCAGTGTTTATGAAATATGTTGTGAACAATGCGATAAGGTCTACATCGGTGAAACTGCCAGAAATTTAAAAAAAAACGATTGTATGAACACTCTAAAGACCTAATGTTTGGAAATACATCCAATTCGTTAGTAACACACAATTTATTAACAAATCACAATTTTATTTTGCAGAAAACTGCAATGATCGCTTTTATCCACAATCGAAACGCACGTCGTATCGTAGAATCCTCGGCCATTTCAATTCTCAATACTTTACCACAGAGACCTGGGTTTTTTTAATAAAATATCACCATTCCTTGCTAGAATTATATTAAAAAACTTCAATATACAACACTAAATTTCATAATATTTAAAACTAAAATTTCCAAATCATTTTCCTAATTTTTTAAAAACTTGAATTTCTTTCCTTATACTATTCCTATTTTCCCTTTTCTCTACTTAAAACATTCTCCTGTCTATAGCAAATTACATTGTTCTATTTCCTTTATTTTCTTTGCCACCGTCGTTATCATCGACTTCATCCTTGCATAATAATTGTTTCTACTCTCTTCCTATTAAAATGAAATAGCAAATTTGTTTTATGTTCCCTGACATATTTTAAATACTCATTTTGATTTGACTAAATCAACAATTTTAATTAGAAAATCACTATAATGACTTTATTAAATTAATAAATTAACCACCAACAAATCACACATGCGTATAATTTCTACTTAAAATAAATAAAATCCCTCATGCTTTTAAGATTTAGAATTCCACAAAACTTCACTCCGCGTCAAAATCGTTCGCATGCAATATGACGTCATTAAGCGTCTTAAAAAAAAGGATTTACTCTGATGAAGGTCGAATTTTCTTTGTGTGCGGAACATTTCTACATTTTTTCTATTATTATTATTTCATTTCATTTGGTTATTTAAAAATAATAATAGTTTGAATAACGTACACATGGATAAACTCCTGACTGAAACACGTGTAATTAAAATTGATTAAAATATCCTATTTCATCCATTCTATACTTTCTTTCCTTTATTTATTTTTTCAACATACCGTCGGATTCACTTTCATTTTCATTTTACACACACACACACACACACACACACACACACATATATATATATATATATATATATATATATATATATATATATATATATAAAGAGAGAAAGTAAACAGTTGAAAATAAGCAAATTGCCTAAGATCGTTTGGTATATCAAAACGTGCTTAAATGCTAGCCAGCAGAGCAGGATAAAGCCTAAAAGAACGTAACACAACCTATTCTCATAACAGTCTCATTACTAGAATGTTCACGTATCCTCACCTTTTTCGTCTGCAGTACTCAAAACATCAATGTCCAGTTCCAGAAAATAATACCCGGCACTACATTTTCATTGACAATTAATCTAGTATTCTTCCTGCGTGAAGCATTTCAAAAACGAAATGCCAAAGAAGCATAGTATCTCCGATCTCTCGTAAACATGATGCATCCTACGTTAAACAGGAGCTAGTGACATATTCACACCCTACTTAAGGTGAGAAATCAGTGCCCATTGAAGGCATACATGACTTCAACAGTAAATAATTCTATAACACGATTTTTGTGGGGTTTTTTCTCAGTGCTGGAGCTAACTTATAACTTCGCATTTGGCACAATGTCTCGTATTTGGTACATTCAGTACGAATCAAAATGATTTATCTTGTGTTGAGGATAAAACTGGAAAATACATTTAGCACCTATATAATCTTGATCAGACATGAGACTACATTGCTCTCATGGAAAAGCGAATGGATCTGTGAGTTCAGTCGGCGGTTGCTATTTGAACAGCTATTTTCTAAAGGCTGTTGACGCTGGCTCAGGAGTTATGGAATTGAGTACCTTTTGAAGATCAAATGATATAAAGTGTAGATGTAACGTTCAAATACGCTTGTTGACCATTACTGTCCAGTAAATATCGCACTAGATAGCCACACATCATAATCATTGATAGACAGGTTTCGGTCAACTTCTTGTTCAGGATTTGAGCCCTTGAAAACAATATGGGTCGGCAAACCCAAACAATATACTTCTATTCTAAAAAATTAAATGAAATAAAACAAAATAGAATACATATCTAGAAAATTGTGCAGATAAACGGATGTACGTGCTACACCAAATTTTCAATTTATTTTGTTGTTTTTTTATTTAATTGATTGACCCGTTAATTGATTTTGATAGGATACCAAACCATGTACTTAGGAAACAGTGTTCCTATTTACATTTTTATGTAGTGATTTCTTAAAACTGTTTTTTTCTTTTTTGCACACGGCCTCATGGTTACAAGTTGTTTTTTTTATATCTACTAATATTGTATTCACTGTTATATGGTTTCAATTAATCATTTCTAATTGATAATAATAATCTATTTGCAAACAGTTATATGGTTTCAGGTAACTAATAATAACAACCGTCAGTAAACAATTATAGCTTCAAGTAACTATTCTCAATACAAATAATCTACTGATAATAATTGCAATTAAGAGGTGGTTCCTATAGTGTTCAGAGTTCCAGAACTGGAACCGCAGTACTGGATGCTGTTTAGTGTTATAACAAAGACTGTCATTTTGAGCTACTACAAAAGATTCAGTCAGCGTATTATAAGACCCAATAACAGGTCACATTTAAAATATTCAGCAATTAATGAGACAAATTGTTTATTCCTATCATTAGTCAAATATATTTCAGTGGCTCTTACACTTTATTAAACGCATTAGGGAGCTTGAAATTGCGAATTCGTGATCCTTTTCACGGTACCAAATGTTGTCCTATGTTAGTGATGGTACTTGATGAGATGACTACCGCATCCAGTCCGACCAAGTTGCGTCGACTCCAGTGCTGGGGATCAAAGTAATGCAGCGTGGGTACAGAAAGCATCGATAGGGAATCTAGGTGAGGACGAAAGTGCATCATCTCATCAAGTATCTTGACAAGCATTGGACCACAAAATGTTTTTATTTGTATTATTTAAATTTTTCAGAATGTTGTCTGCATATACACAACCTTTTGGCCGATGTGCCATCTTACCTTCTTCAGGTGTTTCTTTTTTAATCTTTTTCGTCGAACTCGGCAGCTTTCATGTCAAAATCGGAAGCCTTCACGGAACCTCGAACCGAACCCTTTATTTAGTCTATTGGATAAATTTGTTCTCATTCTGTTAACCATGACCGGGTAAACGTGTTAAGCTATGTTAAGTATTCTATGATTGTAATCAGGATTGAACCTGCAACCCCCAGATGATTGTCACTTAGACCTGTACTAACTCAACTCTAATATCCGTTGCGCCATGTGTCCAACATTTTTATTTATCTATTATATTAAGGCTAACATATTTTCTTGGGTTTTCATATTAAAAAACAAAATAAATGTTAAATTTTGATATAATTACGCGTGCTGTAATGGTCAATGATCAAGGCTAGCAGACCAACATTTATTAAATAAAAATTATTAAATGATTACGGGCAAGTCCCGCTGATCGGTTCGCGATAGATCACCGAAGTCAAGCAGTGATGATCCTGTTCAACATTTAATTAGGTGACTACTTAAGCAATAGCAGATACTGTAATCAACATGAGTCCTTTGTTTAATAACATGTTTGGATTTGGCATTAATGACCCAAAAAGTCTTGATATGCCGTTAAACAACTAATTTTTTCGACAAATAAACCAACCCAAACCAAATACCTCCACTGTCTTTACCCAATTGTTTTTCTGGATGTAAAGTGATGGGTTTTGTTATTATAACAAGTAGCAAACTGTTCCCTCATTCCTTGCAGGCATTTGATTCATAAGGGGTTATGCTGTTCAATAAATTACGGCAAGGTTATGCTGTATGCAGCAGTTTCTGATACATCACTGAAGTTAAGCAATGAGAAGCCTGTTCAATACTTAATTGGGTGACCACTTAAGCAACACAATGTACTGTAAGCAACCTGGGTCTTTTGTTTATCAAAATGACGATTAGGTATTAAATGACCAGAAGAGTGTTGATATGCCGTACCACAAACCCACCAACAGCATATCTTAATATATATTGGTTAATTTAAAATGTATCTGATGGTGACACTCTAGTTTTGGGAATATAGAGAGTGTGAACTACCCCTTTATTGTCATTACTCCCAGGACCACTTATTCCCAAATGTAGCACTGGTTCTCACTAGATCACCGAGATTAAGCAGTGATGTTCAATATATAATTGGGTTACCAATTAAGCAAGAGCAGGTACTGTAATCAGACTGAGTCCTTGGTTTAATAAAATGACTTGATTCGGTATTAAATGACATGAAACGGGTTGATATACCGTAAAATCAACCAACCAACCAACAATTTATTAAATGGCTTCTGGTTAGGTGAGAATTAAGACAGCGGTCACCCCTTGATTACCGAAGCTGAATAGAACTCTTAAGCTGCACATAGTATACATATATACCAACCCATCCACATGAGTACGAAGTGACACAAGATCAATTTCTTAAGCGTAGTTTAAATATTTGAATTCAGTGTTATTCTTCTCCAAGATTGGTTGCCTAAGCACGTTTTAAGAGCCCTTTCTTCAACAATAGTTGGATTCCCCAGGGGTATTAGCGCTATATGAAATGCAGACAGCCTCTTACAGGATTTGAGCTCGTCTTACTGTGTTTATTCCCCGCGACGATAACTGTGGGTGGCAACCCGTGATGCTTAAGAATGGAACCTTGGTGGCTGAGCAGTCCATGGCATGCAACACTCCACTTTTGTCCTTACTTCGGCTAGATGGATGGTTGGAGAGGCCTCTTCCGGCTCAATCAGCTGGTCACATCAATCCCTAGCACTTATATAATTGTTCCAACCCTATTGGCTTATGTCAATCTCCAACCTTTTTTATCATATATGTGGTAGATGGCGGTAACTGAAGGTTTTATTGTCCTGGTTATATCGTTAAACTGCATCTAATGGTGAAATTCCAATTTTGGAGCTCTGGGGAACGTTGAGCATCCCCTCATCACCATTACTCCCAGATCCATTCTCATCTAGAGTGGTATTACCGGTTACAGTCCACTGAATGAGTTAAATAGAAAAAAATGAGTTTTAAAAAATGTTAAAAATTACGTTTAGAAATTTTTTAAATATCCATCAAACATAAATAGAAGAAAACGTCGTCGGCATGAAATAACCCAAAAAGGACTGAGATGCTGTAAAATCCAACAAACCAACCAACTCTGATAATCCTGAGAAAGAGGGTAACCATTACAGAATGCGCCTCTTGCTACACTTAGCTGCACAGAATATAGACGGATAACCACATATGAATTGAAAGTATCGTAAATATGTAACAGTCTAAAAAAATCTGAGATAATCCTGAGAAAGGGGTAACTTTCAACAAAAATAAGAAGCTCATTGAATAATAGTAACGTTTTCGGAAGGAAAAAAGACAGCATATTCTCTTGATTCGATTATTTTCTTTTCTTCTTAGGTTGGTTTATTTATTTCTAAAGTGACTGCCAATTTCTTTCTACATATTAAATGCCTGTTAGATCACGGGGGGAAAAAAAAGAAAGAATACATAAGTAAAAATGTTTCTCTGATCCAAAAAGAAATAAAACAAAATAACAAGCGTTGCCACCAAAAAAGCATAGATCATTTTATTTATTTATTTATTTATATATATATATTTATTTCTAACATTTGTTTCGTTGGCATTCGTTTCTTTCCTCCCAGCAGGATGTGGTAAAAGAATCAATTTGCTTTAAATAACATTTGATTTTCTTATATCTGTTTTCTGTATTTAGATTTATTTCAAAATATGTTGGGAAAGAATTTGTTGTAATCGTTTCAGCTTTAGAATTGAAAGCAAAGTAATATGCCATCGACCAGTGTCTGTAAAACAGGGGATTGGACTTTGTGGTAAACTCAAACATAGTTGTTTCTCACAGAGTCACTTCACTGTAAATACTAACATAAAGATTCTTCACCTTTTCAGGACCGCATTATCATTATTATTATCATTATCTATATATTAATACCAGTGTTCCTTAATTATACAACCATTATCCACTTGCAACAACATCTGATTAAAATTCAGACCGCCCAAATCGTTCAAGATCAAATGCAAACTGTAACTCCTGATTATCTGGTGTTGCTTAATTATGCTAAATAATGGACCATTCCGTCTCTATTATAAAGAAAGAAAGGGAAGAAAAAGGAAAATTCATAATAAGAAAGAAAGAGTGTAAGGGAAATATATATAGAGAGATTGGGTGTGCGGAAGCGATAACGCTAATCTTTTTTAATCGAACATAATGAAAATATAAAAATAAGGAAAGAAAAAAAGTGAGAGAGAGAGTTAAATCAAGAGTGTTATACTTTTTACATATTGAAGTATTACAATAGCTCTTAAATGAACATAACAAACGTTGTAATAATTAAATTATCATACTGTGGTATATCCACAGGTCCTGCTAGTATTGAATAATGATTAAGTAAAGCAAATTTTGTGTTTGGCTTTGATTACAGAATGATTCCTGCCAATTTGTTCAATTATTACCCATTGCTGGTGAGATTTAATTTCGGTTTAATTGTTTAATGACACGTCAACCTTCGTGGGTTATTTAATAGCATTGCCATTTTTATAGAGGAACAGAAGTAATCATAGGTGCCGCAACTCAGCTGCTCTGAAATGGGTATACCTTAAAGAACGTGTTTTCCCAACGTGGTTATTCACTAACAGTTTAATCAAGACTAAAAGTAGGATAACATTTATATAAGAAATTAAGATAACACAAAGGTTTTAATCGCAGATTGAACAATCGAAATGACTGAAGACGAATGTTTTGACGAAACGACTTGAACTACGTTGCTTCTCACATTCATGAAAATGAAAGAAGAAAAATGGCTATTTTACAATGGAACTAAGAAAATACTTTTCTCCTCTAACCTATCTATCTGTATTTCCAGTTTTATTACACACATTTGAACTTGAACACATTTATAGTTTATGCTGTATTTAGACCAACTCGTCTGAAGACAGCATAGGCGAGAAATTGTCAGTAACCAGGTGTTGAGTCCATGTCCACTCTACATTAACTTATATATAAATGCTTTATCAATGATATTGAGCATAGTGTACCTAAAAATATAGTACCTTATTATCTACAATCTCTCTCTCTCTCTCTCTCTCTCTCTATATATATATATTATATATATATATATATATATATATATATATATATGAATAAAAGGAAATTAATCCGACAGTGTGAATTTGATATATTGAAAAACAAATGATGTTTACAAATGCTTGGGATCATCAGGAGAGAATATGCACCGTTTTGGGGCCTTCCTCTCAACGGGGCGATGTGCTGTTAAAACCGTTGAGAGGAAGGCCCCGAAACGGTGCACATTCTCTCCTGATGATCCCAAGCATTTGTAAACATCATTTTTTTTTTTTTTCAATATATCAAATTCATATATATATATATATATATATATATAATATATATATATATATATATATATATATATATGGGTGTTGGTATTGACTGACAAATCGTATTGTCAATGGAACTATACCTTGAATACGTGTAACATGCTATTTTCTCTCACGTAAATTTAACCTAATATCAGAGGTTATGAGAAACAAACTTCATGTTAAAAGTTAGCCAGGGCTTGGGAAAGCTTACCTGTTAGCCCTCAAATGTCCACCTGCAAAGGGTTTTAATTTAGGATACAAAAAATCGCATAACACGCGATAGAGAGAAAATAACACTATTTACAGAATATATTTACAAAAGCAACAGAGAGATAAGAAAACTTTAAAAACAATTTTTGTGAATATTTTTTCCGAAATTACTCTTTTCCGAATAAGTAGGATCGCTTTTATCTCTCAGGCATTCGATAAGAAAATTAGTGTGTGGAGGTAGTGTCACACCGGGTGTTCTCATATGACAGCATTGAATCAGAGTAAAGTTAATTATCTTATTTGTAGACATGAATAAAACGCAAAATAGCAGATAATGTTATTGGGTTCAAATTTTACATTAACGAACAGAGAATGAATGAATTAGTTAAAAGCGAAGTCAAACCAGTTTGCTTTGTATAATTTGTATAATTAGAATTATATATATATATATATATATATATATATATATATATATATATATATATGTGTGTGTGTGTGTGTGTGTGTGTGTGTGTGTGTTTGTATATTTGGGCCGCATTTTTTCATTTATGCATCTCCTGTTAAAACGATTTTATTTGCGGTTTTTTCAAGTTTTCTGGCCAACTTTTAATATTTGGCTGGAATTCATGGATTAGTCAACCAAAGTTCATGTCCCGAGTACACTTTTACAACATATCCATATAAAAAAACCTTAACTCAACTACTTTAAATTTTAATAGTGAGTGCCCTGAAAGGTACAAAAAATCTATAATAAAAAACATAATATATCGCTCATTTCTTCCTCAAAGCCGATATTCTATTCCGAACTCAAAAACATCAAACAGACGCTGGTTAATAACGGATTTTCTAATCACGTCATTGACGTACAAATCAAACAGGTCATCCAAAAAATAGACGCTAACCACAAGAAAAACATACTGCAGCAAATACTTCTTCAAATAAAATTTACTATCGCAACCAGATGCACAGGAATTACAAACTTGATGAAATAGCACTAAAAAAAATAATTCGGAATAATGTTACTGCAACCACGCCTGATAATAAGGTAAAATTGATTATATGAGATTGCAGTCTCCAGAAAATGAAAATACACACATCGGTTTTACCTCAACGACATTGTCACGCCGTCTAACTTTCATTTAACAGATAATAGCTCCATTTCACAACACTTAAAATTACATTCATACCTCCACTCTAATTACGGAAATATCTTAACGAAAAATATACACATTTTGCACAAAGAAAAAAATAAACAAAAACTCCAAATACTAGAAGCTTTATACATAAACCATCCTTAAACAAAATTAATTTCCAATTCAGTACACACATTAAAATGCCTATAACACTTTTCCTATCAATTCTCTTCCTTCCAGCCTCCACGTCCATTAATATAATTTGAAGAACTGGAAGACATCACTCCTGATGATGGCGCTTCGAAGTGCCGAAAGTACTCGGACATGAACTTTGGTGGACTAATCCACGAATTCCACCCAAATATTAAAAAGTTGGCAAGAAAACTTGAAAAAATCGCAAATAAAATCGTTAAATAGAGATGTGTCTGTTGTTTAATTCAACATGAATATATATATATATATATATATATATGTGTGTGTGTGTGTGTGTGTGTGTGTGTGTGTGTGTCTGTGTCTGTGTCTGTCTATGTTTACTGAGCTCTAATCAAGGTAATTTCCAAAAAAATATTTTAAAATTATAAAACTGGCTTCGCATATAAGAAATAGATGAATAGTACAGCTTTTTTCAAATGTCTGGGATGATAAAAATACATATGATATAGATCCTCTCATAAAGTGGAAGATTATAAAAAGAACCTGCAATTATAAAGCCGTATGGAAGAAAAATAGTTATCGCATCTTTTCCTCCTTCAAAAAACAAAATTATTCAATCCAAGATCGAAAATTGTTCATGAGCCTCACAACCGTTAAACATCAAAACGTATGCTGCGTTCGTTCTCTAATGGCTTTTTTTTTGTTACATCCACTTGTTCTAAATACTCTTAGTCAGAGCTACCTGAGGAGCCTTCTTAGTGAAACCTAAGATGATATGTTCTGCTAATAATAGGTTTTCTCATCCAGCTCTACGTATGTACTGAGCACTTTTTCATATTGATTCATTATTCTGACTTATTTGGTTCATTCTTTTATTCTCGACACTCAAAATTGTGATTCGCTCGATTTTCTTCTTTTTAAGTCATCATACTTCATATATATATATATATATATATATATATATATATATATATATATATATATATATATATATTAGGGCCGGTTTATCTCAGTCGATTGAGCATCCAACTAGGAACCACAATGTTCCTTCTTCGATACCGGACCTCGCCAACTCAGCGTATGAGTAGCACAAGTATATGTACAATAAAGTGAGCAGCTGATAGTAGGTGTGGCGCTCCGCCTCAGATGCCAAAACAATCTCCTTGGTCTAGCCCTACTAAAAAGGGAATAGACCCCCTCCTCTAGCCGCTACCGACTTTAGGCTACCCGACTATTTATATATATATATATATATATATATATATATATATATATATATATATATACTAAACCAAATATTTTGGTGAATAGCCCAACTGTAGAAAGTAACCACATGTTTGTATATAATGGGTATGATTCTCGAAAAAGCCGTCAGGATTTTAAAATACCAATGCCCATCAGAAAAGCACCTGATGCCGTTAGAAAGACGGTGTTTTCTATTTATCGGTCATGCGTATTGACCGCCTTCCTTTATTCATGAGCAATATGGACAGTTCCCTGCAGGCATCGACAACCTTTGGAATGTTTTCATCAAAAATGCCCGGGGCGAATACTCAAAAGAAATGGCAAAACAAGACACCGGACACGGACATTAGGAATATGACTGAATGCTCAAGTGTAGATCCTGTCAGGAGAAAGACAATTAAAACATGGTTTTCATCTTTTAATCAGAGAGGTACAAATCAAAAAAGGTTTAACTGTTGATCTCACAGGTTCTAGGATATGATTAGAGGTGTGATATGTTGTGACCGTATTCTTCTCTTGAAAGCTGGATGATTTAATCACATGAAGTTTCGTGAACAGGACATACTTCTTATGGGGTGAGGTAATACTAGTCATTTCCAGTCTAGTCTGTAAATGTTTGTTAACTTGAAAAGACATCATGGCCGTACACAAAAACTTTCTGCAAATACGGCATGAAGTAACATCTTCAGTTATCACAGTTTTTGCCTCAGTTTCAGCCTCAAGTTTTGCAAAACAGAAAGTCATCTGAAAGGAAACACTGGAAAAGAAAGGGCCCATCAAGACCATCATGTAGAATCAAGAGACAAAACCAAAATCATATATATATATATATATATATATATATATATATATATATATATACAAACCGCTGGGATTGTCTAAAGTTGAAATGTAAAAAGTGCTCGATAACTAAGTAGAGCAAATAATGAAGTTAAACCAGATATGCGTTCTGATAATTCATCAGGGCAAAAATCTGACTATTTTGCTCCATTACAAATGAAATTAAAAGTGCTCGATAGTTATGAATAGAGCTAAATTCTTGCCCTGATGATCTACTAAGCGAAACTATTAGTAGGTATATCTGACTCATTAGGTTTAACTCATATATATATATATATATATATATATATATATATATATATATATATGTTCGCCACCCCCGGTAGTTTGAACATTCTGGGAGTGAAATGTGCTATTGGCAAAATAGTTCAGTATATAAAGAGTATAATTATCAAGATTTAATTCTCTCAAACATTTTTCTTTCTTTCCTTCTTCTTATCTTTTCATTATGTTCGATTGAAACAGATTAGCGTTATCGCTTCAAAGTTCTCACCCATCTCTTTATCCTTCCCTTAAACTCTTTCTTTATTTTTCTTATTATATTTTTCTGTGTAGCATTTCTTTATAATAAAAACGGCATGGTCCACTATTTAGCTGGAGTGACGACACTCATAAGAAATAAGAATTCAGTGGATAAGCATTACCAGGTAATCAGTATTTACATTTTGCATTTGATTTTGGACGATTTGGACGGTCTTATTATTAACCAGAGGATGTTGCAAGATGATAACGGTGGTACAATTAAGGAACACGGGTAGTAATATATAGATAGATACTAATAATCTATAAAAAATTATATGGTTTCAAGTAACTATTATAGTAATATATTTGTTTGCAAATATATAGTTTCAAGTATTTTTATCAAGGATCAATAGTTTTCAAGCAATTATATCGTTTTTAGTAACTGATTGTAGTCTTACATTTCACGTCTTTCTATGCAGATACGTTTTGGTAGATACTAACAGTGTGCATATCAATTCCTGGGCATTAAATTATTAATCTAGTTATTAAAAACTGGCATGAGAATGTAAAAAGCGTATTTTAACATAGAGCATCATATTCTTTAATATGCTGTTATCATGTTGTTTATCAATTTAGAATAGTTTTTAACGAAGTGATTCATAAGAAATCTGTACAATACTACGAAATCATCCAACTTCCAACTGAAATCTGTTTTCGTTTATCTCCGAACTCTCCAAAAACAATTTCTCTGACATTGTGTCAGCTTCCGATCTGTGTCACTCGTCTCTGAACCAATTTTCGAGAATCCAAAACCCCTCACGTGACTTCGGTTAAATGAGGTTCTTCATGCAGTCGAGTTTGACACGAGGAGACAAATGAAATGCCTTTTTTCTCATCTATAATGACGTATACTTTACTTTCTAGCATATCCTCATGTGTTACAACGAATTTGAACACGGATTCGCAAAAACTGTAAAAAAAAAAAAAACACTTGTTAACCAGTATTAATTATTTCGTATTGATTTATACGCAGAAACTTGAGGCAGATGCAATTGTAGATTCACTTGAATCTATACTGTAAGTAAAGAGAAAACAACTTTTCGACGTAGTAGGTAATCGATATCCTTTTTTCAAAGCATTATTTATTAAATATCATTCTATTTTTCCCCACTCTCTTTCTTTCTTTCTTTCTTTCTTTCTCATTATATTTTTTCTGTGTAGCATGTTCTTTTTCTTCCCATTATTTATAATAAAAAACGGAATGATGCATTATTTATCTGAGGTGACGACACTAATAAGAAATAAGAAGTCGGCGGATAAGCAACACAAGATAATCAGGAATTACATTTTTGCACTTAATCTTGGACGATGGTAATGGCCGTAAAATTAAGGAACACGGGTATTAACACATAGATTCAACGCATTGCTCACAGTTTCTGAAAATAATGTACAATAATGTTGGAAGAATTCGACTTCTACAGGGACATGTAAAGTCGTCAGGGTGGCATAATATCGGTATCAGCCGGACAGCGAGGGAGTATATCCCCTTTTTACTAGTGCTAGACCAGGGAAATTATGTTGTGTCTGTGTTGTAGCGCCACACCTACCATCAGCTCATTACTTCATTGTACAGACCCCTGTGCTACTCATGCGCTGAGTTGGCGAGGGTCGGTATCGAACCAGGAACCTTGTGATTCCTATGCGGGCGCTCTACCAACTGAAACTGTTAACGCCTATGATCAACATCCTTTATTCAATACACTGGTTATTGTCTTTAAAAATATGATACATCACAGTTAGAAACTTTTTCACTATAATATACTCTGCAAACATATAATCAAAATCTTACCCTCTTAAAATATTGTACTATACAGTGTATGCGCCAACTTTAACATGAATAAATACTGTACCTGTATATATCTTTTCTTCAATATATTGGTCTTTTGAAATAATGCGTAATTTTTATAAAAATTCTTTCTTTCTTTCTTTTTTCAAGTACAGATAATCACAGATTTCATGATAGATAATTCTGGGAATTAGATATTTGCACAAAGAAATTCTTCAGCTTTTGCAACCATTAAATAGATATTTTGTCAAATACAAATCTGTTTCTATTCTTTCTTTTAATAAGAACTTAGGTCTCAAGTTTCTGCTACGATTTTCGAACATGTGTGCGTCTTCAAATCCAAATTAGCTGCAGTTGAAAAACTTTGCAAAGCTCTCCAGAGATGACTTTACTTTTATAACGAGAAATTAATTGCGTGTAAAACGGAACGGCGACAGAACGGCACGATGTCGAAAATTGCCAATGGTGCGTGTCAGAGATCAAGATTTTGAATTTGCAGTAATGATAAGCCGAGTGCTTAGTGTTAAGTTGCTTTTCCTACAGACAAGATGCACGGATGACCACAGCACACCTTCCCACTTCTATGAATTGCACAATATACAATCCCCCGTCCTTTCCCCTTTATCGTTCACTTCTGGACATCAATGCATCTCACTTCCCTTTTCGGGTTTCTCTCTTATTCTCACGACTTATTTCTTTAGAGTCTCTTATTTTCAATAACACTTGCCTTTTATCTATCTATCTATCTATCTATCTATCTATCTAAGTGAATGTTCATTATTATCAAACGTTAGACTGGAAATTGCTTTCCGTTCTACGTTGGAACATTTTAAGTGTATTAGTCTGATATAAATCTTTCTGTGATACGGCAGATATTTGAATATTAAATTTTCTCTATTATCAAATTTCTCATTATATATACATATGTGTGTGTGTGTCTCTCTCTCTCTGTCTCTGTCTGTCTGTCTGTCTGTCTGTCTCTCTCTCTCTCTCTCTCTCTCTCTCTCTCTCTCTCTCTCAGTCTGTCTCTGTCTCTGTCTCTGTCTCTCTGTGTGTGTGTGTGTAGAAAAATCGAAAAACACGAAATTCCAAAAGATAATTTTTATTCTTGATGGTGAAATCGACGCTATAAGGTTTCGGTTTTACATCATCGACTTCACCATCAAGAATAAAATTGATATTTTGATATACTTCGTGGCGGATTTAATCTCCTATTTTACATCCCACACATAGATATAAATTTATATATCTATCTATCAATTATTATACTAAAGCTGAGATTTTCAGCTTTCAATCTCTTTTTTTTGCTGGTGATCTTGATGACACGAAATTTGTCCTAAATTAATGCCTTAGTTTTAGGATTACTAAATGTTTGAAAAAAATTCCACTTTAATTGGTTCTAATTAGTCGTAATTTGCAATTAAGTAAAAAACTGACCCGTCTCTGCTTTACATTCTGCATAACTCTCTTTTCTTCTCTATATGCCTGTGAAGGGGAGATGGCATTGTGATGAACAAAGACACTTATAACAAGTCACTACACTTGATAATTTTACTGAAAAATCAGCAGCCACTGAGAGAATAACCTTCCCTTCTTTCTCTCTTTACAGGCCACAGAGAATAACTTTTGTTTTGTTTTAATAAAACAAAAGTTATTTTTACGTTCAACTAGAATTGAATATTATGCTTTAAAATAGATTTTTTAAATTACTTTAATTATTAATTTTTAAAATTTATAAAGCCAAAGGGGTAAGCACATCGAATAGTTGTTGGTAAAAAATTAGGAAGATGCTATTTAGCTGGTTTCGGTAAAATATAAAAACCTACTTGCTAGGCACTGTCAAATTTGCCGGAAAATCCTTATTTTACAAAATACATTAACACTCCACACCCGATTGAAAGAAACTTACTAAAAATCAGTGAATAATCTGATTTTATTGTAATTTTTAGTGTTGATTTATCAATGAATGAATTTTATTATGCATCAGTTATTTTATTTCAAAACTTACTGATTTTTTTCGGGTCACTTAACGCTGACCCCACCCCTTATTTTTTGGGATGCAAAATATCGGTGAGGTTAAATAAAATTGAAACTAATTACAGTATAAATAAAAAAACAAAAAAACTAAAGGTGGGAATTAGGTATACCCAAAATGGGCCTAAAATGCGTTTTTGACCAAATGAATTTACCCCCGCCCTACAGAAAATAATTTACCAAAAATCAGGGAATTATTGGATTTTAATGAAATGTTCAGTGTTTATTTATCAATGAATGAACTTTAAAATACATTATGTATTTTATTTCAAAACTTTCTGATTTTTTTCAGGTCACTTAATTTTGACCCCCCCCCTTATTTTGGGGGTGTAACATTTTTGCGAGTTGTTTTTTTTCTGTACTAATTACAGTATAAATAAAGAGATAAAAGACCAAAGTTATGAATAGAAAAAAATTACGGGCTTTTCTATGTACTTTTTGTCCCTAAAATAAGGTTTGCATTAAATAGATATTTATTTCTAGAATCTAAAAGTATAACATTTTAGACGACATCAGGCTTTTTATATTTATATATTAATTTTTCATAGCAAAAATACTTAATTAAAGTTTTGAAATAAAATAACTCATGCATTATACAATTCATTAATTGATAAATCAATACGAAAAATTAAATTAAAATCGGATAATTACCTGATTTTTGGTATTTTTTTTGCAATCACGAATGTTACCCTAAATGTGTAAATATATATCACCCTGTATGTAACCCAGAAAAAAACAGAACCCACAAATTTTGTAATAAAACTTAATTTTAACTAGGTGGTTTAAAGTTGGGTTTAGGGTTAGGGTTAGGGTTAGGTTTTCGGGAAAAACGACCTAATTTGATTGGGTTTTTTTTGGGGGGGGGTTCAAGTGATACCACTTTGTAGCTGGTGTTGTTTTTTCAGCAATCAGTGGCTAGCAGTTTTTGAGGCAGGAGTCCAGGACGGAACTCCGCAAAGATTACCATTATTTGTATGATTCAGACGATTGTCCTCATCTTCATTGTTATCTGTACAACATTTCGGTCGATGTGCCCTCTGGCCTTCTTCAGGTATTTCTTGTCGGACCAGGAACCTTCTTGTAATTGGGAGCCATCACGGAACTTTGAAACTAACCCTTTATTCAGTCCACGGGGGTATCCTGTTCTCATTCCACTAACCATAGCTGGGGTACAGGTGTTAAGCTGTGTTAATTATTATTCTGTTACTGTGGGCCCTGACCCGGATGAACCTGCAGTCTAGAGATAACTGTAATTTAGAACTGTCTTAACCTAACCCCTTTATCTTCTAGGCTATGTGTCTAATTTGGACAATCCAGTGTGAATTTTTTTCAATCGCAAAAGTTACAATTTATTTTGTAAAAGCAGATTTTAAGTAGCGTCTTGATCGAAATTGACCGAACAAATTGTTTTAAATATATCAAAAACAAATTACATGTATAATATTATTTTGCTTTTTTACTGATGCTACATTTCGACTTAAACAAAAATTTGACCTTAAATAATCGGTTTAATAAAATTTAATTCGTTTTTAAAATGAAAAGAAGACGATATTTTGACAGATCCTACTCTTTTCCCTAATCCCAATCATCTTGCGAGAGATTAATGGCTGACCCAATGGGTCACTTTTTTTAGTTTATATATATGTATATATAGATCGTACTCATACCCACCGGTAAGTTACTACTTATACATTTATATATATATATATATATATATATATATATATATATATATTATATTATATATATAGTCTTTATATATATAAGTCTTTATATATATATATATATATATATATATATATATATATGTATGTGGGTGGGGTTGTCCCAACAAAAATTTCACATCACAGCGATATTTATTATATTGAACAATCTATTCCTTGTAACGGATATGTCAATCTGTCTAGTGATATTTTATACGGGGATATTAAGGTTTCATTGCAAGTTCATGTTCTTAGTTTTGATTTTCTATTTAATTCTTAAGAGTTATTTTTGCACACAGCCCTATCGAATAAGAATAATGTCTTTATATATACTTGATCCATAAATGGGATACTAACACCCAGGGTGGTTGCAATTCTGAAATTAGTGACAATGAAGGGGTACTACACAACGAGAAACAGGTATATATTTTAAAAAATATAATATCATGTTTTTATTGTTTGATGGTGACGCTTGTGTTGGAGCAGAAGAATCATCGTAGAGAGATCGCATATACAAAAGAATTGAAGAGTGAACGTTAATTACATTTCAGCCAATGATTCTAGACTTTATACAGTCTTAGAACTCCCACGTAGCCACATCTTATTGACCGTGACACCTACGCAGTTTTCTTGCAGACAAACCTTTTTGCACATTTAAAAAAAATGATTTATTAGTCATTGTTTATCTCACCGCATTTTCTGTGTTAATATTGGTCATGGGTTACACCCACGAATATACTATGTTTAACCTTGGCCATAGGTTACACCCAGACATTTCCTGTTTTTATGTGTTAGTTATAGAACAGTTTTCCAGTAGTCAATTTCTTGACATTATCCACGACCGAATGGACCTTTCAGGGTCACTTTTCGGTCCAGGTAATGTATGGCATTTTTTCTTTCAATGATTTGATCTCATAGATTCTCATATACTCTGAACGAAAATAAAAATCGAGCAAACCGAATATGTATTTCTGTTTTCTTAAGAATACACATACGTAAATTATCACTTACACAGCTAAATAGGTACACATGTTCCAAATGAAGGTTGTAACAACAATATCTAGAACCTGATATCAATAAAGAGCATGTATTTATCAAACACTTCCTTGGAACTGCATCTAATGGTGAAGTTTTAATTTTAGAGCTCTGGGGAGTGTAGATTACCCCTTCATCGCCATTGCTCCTAGGTCCATTTTGACCCGGAGTGGTAGTACCTGTTAGGGCCCCATCTATGATTTAAATAGGAAAAATGAGTTTAAAATTGTGTCGAAAAGATGGAGTTTAAAATACTTTTGTATATCTATCTTGAAAGAATAAATCAAAACGTGTGCAGCATAGAATAACCCATGATACGATATCCCGTCAAATCCAACCAACCAACGAAACACATCCACCAAGGTCAGGATGCGATGCAAGATCATTTTTAAGCTGGTTTGAATTCAGTGGTTTCTTTCTAGATCGGTTTCTTTACCAATGCTAAATACACCAGTCTGCCTACTGCCGTGTTTTCCCCGAAAACAAGGCCTACCTACAAAATAAGAACAAGCGTGCTTTTTCAGGATGATTTTAATATAAGCCCTCCATTTGAAATAAGCCCCAGTTGAGAGCGACAGACAGACGAAAGAGAGCATTATTTACAACCACTTCATGCGGCACAAAACTCGACATCCCCCAAAAATGAGCCCCGCTGTTATAATTCGGAGTAAAAATTAATATAATCCCTGTCGAGGAAACACGGTATTTACCCAAAGCTTGGGTAGGGGGCTGGGGAGTATTCATGCCTTCAACCATGTCATTATTTGATAGTGAAACGCTAACAGCCTCGTCTAGATCCTGAACCCGGGTTGCCAAATCCATTTTCTACGACTATAACCATTACGCTCAACGTCAACAAGTGTAAAGTGAGCTAAAATCCGAATTTTAGATGGTAAGAAATGGCATTAAAAAAGGACTAACATTACCTTTCACTGTTATCTCTCACGAAGCATATCACATATATGGGAAACCTTTTTAAATAGTTTTCCTCTTTAACCAGGGACATTTATATCAAACGGAAAGTGATATATTCTGTGTGGACCTCTTCTTTGTGTCGTTTAACGAAGCTGATCGCAGGTTAATTAGATGGAATGTTTTTTATAAGCCTTGGATTTATACAAACTCTATTCATGAGTGTTATATTAGTTCGCGGTATCTGATGTAGAGTTGCGTGGAAAGTGAATCGGAGGCTTTACTTTCTGAGCTTCCATATCAGATCACCGGAATCAATAAAATCCAGGGCAAAGGTGGATTTTCCCACCATGAAAATTGCTTCATTTCATTAAGACCTATTTGTTTCTACAATTTCTATTTACTTTTTATCGAATTTGAGTGTGTTCACTTTTACTTCCAATTATGGAAGCACACGCGCACAATATTTATGTATTGATTCATAATAAAAAAACGAGCTAAAATCATTTGTATTCGATATTTTTAACGAAAAAATATCGGTAGATTAATAGAATTAACGAAAAAAATAAATATATCATAATCTCGTAAAAAGATAACTAAATCATAAACGTGTATATAAATAAATGAATAAATTATAAGAATGAAAATTATAAGAATGAATTTATATTTTTGTGGTTCCTTTTAAAGTCAGTATATAAATATTGAATATCGTTGTGGGAAGGGCATTCGACTTCCCGAGTTCAAATCCTGAATGAGACTGATTACATTTCATATGAATGAATTTCCCAAGGTATGGTGAAGTAATAGGACAGACTGCCCCCTTTAAGCTTGGTATATTAGATGATGGGGGTCAAGTAATAGGATGGGTGTTTTCCCTCTCAGCAAGACATACAGTCATCCTATTCTCAACCCCCACTGCCAGGGTGAAAAGAATAAGATTATATGAGATACAACAAGGAAGATTTCTTTGTTTTGTTGGCTCGATTTTACGGCATGTCAACGCTTGGGTTATTCTATGCCGAAAAATTTGGTTTTCATCATTCTTGTTGAATATTCATATTCTATACGCATTTTTAAGAATTTTTTAAAATTACCTTTTGATCTATTTAACCCATAAATGGGACCCTGAAAGGAACTATCACTCCGGGCTAGAGTGCAACTAGGTGTCATTATCATGAAAGGATTATTTTCTTGCTTATAAATGTAAGCAAAATCGCCACTATATACAGACCCTAACAGCAGTGTTAGCAGCAACTTCCGATAAGAGGTAAGCCAAACGGCTGGTAAATCAATAGACATTTAAGATCGTTCATTGTCTTAAACTCAATCCCTGGACTATCAATGTCTAGAAGGAGGGCTTATTTTTCTTTCGACAGAAGGTTTACATCAGACTTGGATTAACAATAATCCTCCTCATCATCATCCTCCTCCTCCTCCTCCTTCTCTCTTCTTCTTCTTCTTCTTCTTCTTCTTCTCTCTTCTTCTTCTTCTTCCTTCTTCAACAGCAACAACAACAACAACAACAAGAGCAACAACAACAATGGCTTCACGGATTATATCAAGGGTACTCTACGACCTCCACATCTCCAAAATTTAAGCCACACAATCAGATGCAGTTTTGTGCCATACCCAAGACTCTTCGTTTTTGGGGTCTTAAAGTCTCATCTGGCGATGCAGTCAGTGCATTCCTCGCCTACCAACTGGGGTTTTCTTTTTATTAAAGAAATACACTTAAAATCGACTAAGATTGAAAAAAGGCTCTCTTAAATACAATATGCCCGCGAACGCTATCTTCCTGTTGGATATTTTTTATTTATTTTGTTTCGTTTTGCTTTCTTTTTCTTTTTTTTCTTCTTTTTTTTTGGTTAATCATGCAAATTCCCGATTTACCAGGGATGATAATAATTGTACAATAGGTACAATGGTGAGATAAGAATCGGTGAATGCTTCTATGCGTTGAAGTATTAAGTGCTATGAGGAATCAGTTCTTTACAGCGGATGAGAATTTTGGAGACAAATCCTCAAATGGATAAAGATAGTGACAATACAGAATTGAAAACACCAAGTAAATCTGAATTGACAACAAAGTTTAACAAAGCGACACGTTTTTTGAGTTTTCGCTTTCTATAAATCGAAATTATACATATATGTATATATATATAATTTCGATTTATAGAAAAACACACACACACACACACAGATATATATATATATATATATATATATATATATGTGTGTGTGTGTGTGTGTGTGTGTGTGAGTGTGTGTGTGTGTGTGTGGTGTCTAGATAGATACAGAGAGACAGAGGAACAGAGATAGAAAATATACAGAAGGAGAAACAAATAGAGAGACAGACACAGAAAGATAGAGAGAGAAAGAGAGTGAGCAAGAGCGATAGAGTTCAATATAGACACACACACACACACACATTCACAGATATATATATATATATATATATATATATATATAGAGAGAGAGAGAGAGAGAGAGAGAGAGGGAGAGAGACAGGCAGACAGACAGAGACACAGAGAGAGAGACAGACACAGACACAGACAGAGACAGACAGACAGAGACAGGGACAGAGACACATAGACATATAGACAGAGACAGAGAAAGCCAGATACAGATACAGAGTGACAGAGACAGAGCGACAGAGAGGGGGCAAGGAATCTAGGGAGAGCGAGAGATATACTGCAAGATAGTTAGATAGATAGATAGAGAGAGAGAGAGTCTGTGAGAGAGAAAGAGAAAGAGAGAGGGATAAACCAAGACAGAGATGGAGAGAGATAGAGAGAGCAAGAGAGAGAGACAGAGACAGAGACAGAGAGAGAGAGTTAGTGAGTGAATGAGTGAGAAATAACGCTTAACAATGTAATTTCAATGAACGAAAATCATGTTCCTGAAGAAGCACAAAAAAGAAAATGAAAAAGAAAAAGAAAAAGAAAGTTCTTGTCACTTGGATCTATGTTGAGCGAATTATCTTCTACACAATCACATGCAAAATTCCCATACTTGACAAGGATTAAACAGATAGCTGAACAATGGCAATGCTTTTACTCTCACAGAAAAGATGTTATTTTCGATGTTATCAATTCTCTGGCGTGGAAGAGAAAATGTCAGATCCATCGTTTTTCATATACGACAACCTCACCCATTTACATTTAATATGACATCATTACAGAGTTAGTCTATGTATAAGTACCGGCAGACTACTGCGTCTGGATAAATATGAACATACAAGATAATTCAATTCAACAAATAAAACCCGAGAAATATTTTATATACCATCAAATATAGGTCTTTCTACCAGAAGGAAAAATAGGTTGATTACAAATCAATATGTATATTTTTAATATGTATATATTTAAGTCTATTAATTTTCATCTCTTTCTACTTTCTCGTTCTTTATTTATCTCTCTCTCTCTCTCTTTCTCTCTCACTCTTTCTTTCTTCCTCTCTCTTTCTCTCTCTCTCTCTCTCTCTCTCTCTCTCTCTCTCTCTCTCTCTCTCTCTCATTCTTTATTTATTATTATACTAAACCTGAATGAATAAATGATTGTTTGCTAAAGGCTTTTTTCCTATTTAGTTTAATGATACAAAATACATCATAAAACGCTCCTTAGTTTTGGAATTAAGTTTGAAAAAGTCCCATTTTATTTGGTTCTAATTAGTCGTAAATTGCAATTAATTCAAAAACTCATCGCCTTTTACTTCAGACTTTGCCCATCATTTTCCCCTTCTCTATATATATATTGACTAACTAATCCTTATATATGTTAGATTTCTTGTGAGTTTCAGGAGAGATATTGGAGAATGTCAACGATACATTGAACTGTTCGTTTGTTAATTTCCAGCGCCTAACAGATGGATTATATTTTAAAAAAAACGGTGTTTTTTTTTTATTTAAATGCAAATTTTAACAAAAGGAATTTAGTATTTTTTATTATCAGTCGTATTTCTTCTTTTAATTTAATTCGTTTTGTAAACTAACTTTCTTCCTGATTACAATTATCTCTTTCTCACTCTCTCTCTCTCTCTCTCTCTCTCTCTATATATATATATATATATATATATATATTATATATGTGTGTGTGTGTGTGTGTGTGTGTGTGTGTGTGTGTGTGTTGAAAAGAAAAATAAACAAAGGAAAGAAAATGCTGAATGGATGGCATAAATGTTATTTTACTCATACGTATTTCGGCCAGGAGTTTATTCATGTGCACACGTATCCTATTTATTATTATTTTAGATATAAAATAAAATAATAAGAACAGAAAACTACAAAATCTTTTAGTATACAAGGAATAATGGCCTTCGTCAGAGTAAATCCTTTGGTGTTTTATATCAAAGCGCTCAAATTACGGAGAATTTTTGAAATGCTCGGAAAAATAATTCTTTTGAAATTGTTTGAAGAAAATGTTTCGCTACGATAGAGAATAGTGATGCTGACGTCATCGTAGTTTGCGACGGATTTTGAAAAGAAAGAAGACGTTTAGAGAATATATCAGGAATAAAATCAAGCGGAATTCCAATTTTCAATGTTGGGGGAAATTTGAATTTTTAAAATAAAATTTGTTATTTAATTCATGAGTATCTGTTTTGTGTTGGTTGTATATTTATAATTTGTTATTAATATCATTATTGTGATTACTATTTTAAAAATGTTGTTTTAATAAAAAAAAAAATAAAGTGAGTTATTAGAATATGTCAGGAAATATAAAGAGACTTGCTGTTACATGTTTTTAGAAGGTAAATAGAAAATATATAGCCAACGATAACAACGACGACAAGATAAATAAAGTAAATAGTCAAATATAATTTATATAAATTGGAGAAAGTTTTTAGCTCTAGAGAAAGGAAATAGGCATGTGGTGGTAATGTATTTTTATATAGTTTAGAAGTGATTTGGAATTTAAATTTGGTTTAAATTTTGAAATTTAGTGTTGTATATTGAAGTCTTTTAATATAATTTTAGCAAGGAAAGGTGATATTTTTATAAAAGCCAGGTCTCTGTGGTAAAGTGTTAAGGATTGAGATGACGGGAGAATCTACGATACAACGTGCGTTTCGATTATGCATAAAAGCGATCATTGAAGATTTCTCCAAATTAAAATTGGGATTTGTTAATAAATTGTGTGTTACTAACAAATTAGATGTATTTTCAAATTTTAGGTCTTTAGAGTAGACCTTATCACATTGTTTACAACATATTTTTTAAACACCAGCGTTGGAAATGAATTCGCGTTTTGTTGTGGAGTGTTTTAATAAATGTCTAATTGTTTGGCTTGTGTGGGTGACAGTTTTAATGCCTAGATGATTTAGATTTTTTCAATTAGGGAAGTTATATGACTTTGAGGTAGCGTGATGTACTCGGTTGTGGTGAGGTTATTAGGGATTATTGAGTTTGTAGAATATTATTTGTTTTTGTAGATTTTAATAGTTTTTAACTTGGTGTGGTGTATGAAGGATGTATGTTGGTGTGAGATCAACATCCAGCCCCTACAACTCACCTGTGACAGTGCAAACATCATCTACTATATCTAATGCACGAAGTGCAAAAACAGTGGATATGTAGGGGAAACACAAACACCCTTTATATTTAGACTAAACAGCCATAAATCTACTATAAAACTAAAATCAGAACAAAGTACCATTGCTCAACACTTCAATAAATCACTGCACAACCTGGGAAAGCTGAAGTGCATTTCCATCGACCACGGATTTCCATCCACAAAAGCACGCAAACACACGGAGATTATATGGATAATACGCCTATGTACGCACATAAACGGAATGAATACAGACATGGGTTTTCTCAAAACATACAAATATTTCTCCACCACTACCACACCATCACCACCCCAGCGGAAACCACAAGAGAATACCATGACGAACAGTAGAGACATCAAAAAACAACTAGAAACAAACTATTTAATATGTCGACACATAAAACAACCACACTAAAAGAGAAAAAAGAAACAGATGGTACGACTACTATAAAAGATACCGAGGACAATCAAGTCAACTCAAGTCAGATGAAGAGAAGCAAGCACTCTCGAAAATTAAACGAAATAAAACGAAACTTAACACTAAAAAACGAGTTTCTTATATTCCATTCCTAATGCTTCACACTAAATCCCAAACAATATATACATTATAAACAGACACATATATATAAACACACATAATATCAATTAAAAGCATACGTGGATCCCTCAACAACAACATATATATATATATATATATATATATATATATATATATATTATATATATATATATATATATATATATATATATATATATAGCGAAGTCCACGTATCCTTCTCTGTTAGTATATCTGTGATATATATATATATATATATATATATATATATATATATATATTTATTTTTTAATTCTATTTTTTTATTATCTTACTATTAATTTATTTTATTATTTATATCTTAACTAGTATTTTCTTTTATACATCATTATACTGTAATGTTTAAATTTAAAATCTTTTTATTTTACTTGTCTATTTATATTTTAATATACTACTCTGTTTTTTCTGTCCTGTCACTTTTTTGTCTGTCTGGACACCCTAGAAATCAACCTTGAGATGTATCTCTTTTTTTCATTCACTTCCTGTTTCTATGGTTACAATCCTACACTGTTAAAAATATTTTTGTTTTTTGTTTTTGTTTGAATTTATATATATTCAGCTCTTTGGGTTTTTTTGTGATATGCTTGTCCATAAGTGAATTGAGACCCATCTGATGAGACGAAAATTTGGGGAGCCGGTTTAAATCAACTTAGATTTATATGGGCCCCAATTCTCGTCGAAATAAATTTATTATGGGATTACTGTATTGAGTTCTTCCTTCCTTTATTGATAAATGTTGCTCTGTATATAATCTAAAAGGTTATTTTACATTGAGCTCTCTTCAGTGATTTAAAGATTCGCTGTATTTATACACACTGGATCATCAATATTAGTACAGTGGATCTTAGAAATCACATATAGAATCATCCCTTACTACCAAGTTTTGGATAAATCTCTTATATATATATATATATATATATATATATAGAGAGAGAGAGAGAGAGAGAGAGAGAGAGAGTAAACTACAGACACGTGTTTCGAGGTATCACCTCTCATCTGTGCATTTATACAATTTTCAGCAGCTGCCTCTGGCCGGGTTCGAGACCCGAACAAACTTACGCTCGCCAAAGTTCTTACCCATACGGCCACAATCAGCTGCCAAGTATAGCAGGCTATTTAATCGCTACATTTCTAAGCGGAAATGAATTCACTAAGAGTTCTCAAAATTTGTAAACAAAGTGGGATTTAGCTTAACGCCGAATACAGTGAATTTGCAATTAAATTCCTCCTAAATAGAGTGCTCAACTGAAATTAGGAGCGTATAATAGAGTAAACTACAGACACATGTTTCGAGGTATCACCTCTCATCAGTGCAGTTATACAATTTTTAGCAGCTGCCTATGGCCGGGTTATATATATATATATATATATATATATATATATATATATATATATATATTCATAGAAATAGATTTATTTTCCAGATATTTCGAGCGGTTAAGTTTGAAAGGTTTGTGTTAGACTGGCTGATTCTTCTCATTCTGGTACCTTAGAGTTCGGGTGTGCTCGTGTCTTGACCTCTCTTTGGTGTTGGGTTCTGTTTTGTATGTCCATTACTTTCTGCTAATTCCATGGCTTGATTTGAAATAGCTGCAGTGGCTGTTGTTTGTGGATTTCTTTATGTGTTTGTGGGGATGAGTATTTATAATCATTTAGATTACCTACATCTAGGTACTTTTAAAGGTTATAAATACTTTAAGTTATTCATTTATATATATATATATATATATATATATATATATATATATATAAGTAATTGGTAATTTGCTTGAGACATTGTTAAGTATGTTTATAATATATTAATAATTTGAAGGCAAATACAATGCGTATAAAAAATAAAACAAAAAGATGTTATTTTTGTCTTATCGATTTCGAAGCATAAACTTCATCAGATCATATCAGGTATAAATTTCTCTTCTTATTTCTTTTTTCTCTCCTTTTTTTTTTTCTTCTTCTCCTCTTTTCTTTTTTCCTCGTGTTATGAATGAAATGGCGAATAACTGTAATTTTTTTAATGTCTGTTGAGAACGAATGCTTGAACCCTGTATCCAATATTGTCTGTTTGTCATCCGGCGAATATTGTGACAATGTAGCCATGTCACATTCAAAATAAAAACCGTCAATAGAAAAACGCATATAGTTAGCTTTTGTTTTGTTTTCTTTTTTGTTTTTGTTTTTTTTTTTTTTGTTTTTTTTTTCCTTTTTTCTCTTATTTTCTTTTCCTTCAAATTATTAATATATTATATATATATGTATGTATGTGTGTGTGTGTGTGTGTGCGTGTGTATTTGCGCGCGCGCGTGTGTGTACTAGACAAGACGTGATCCGTTGGGTCACCCATTCAGCTCTGTGTAGATAATTGAGATAATTAGCCAAGTAAATATTTTTTTAAATAAAATATTTATCTGAATTCCATTATAAATACGGCTAAAAAAATATTAAAATGAATATTTGAACTAATTTAAGCTACAGGTTGCTACTTATGAAATTTAACATGGAAATACATTTCAAATTCTTTATCTCTCTCTCTCTCTCTCTCTCTCTCTCTCTCTCTCTCTCTCTCTCTCTCTCTCTCTGAGAAACTAACCATATATAATCGACAGAAACTAAAGTAAGAGATTTGTCAGTTTTTGACTTAATTGCAAATTATGACTAGAATTAGAACCGGGATTATTTCAGACATAATTCAATCCTAAAAGAAAGGAATAATTTAGTATAATTTTCATGTCATTAAACTAAACAATAAAAAAGCCTTTAAAAGACAAAAGTTGATTCGCTCAGCTTTAATATAATAATAGATGTATCAATGTGTAAATCACCAGGACTCATTCTCTGTGTGTACTTTATAATCCTCACATGGCTTTTGATAGGCAACCAGTCGAGAAGAAGCAACATTCTGAATTCAAACCTTTTAAACTTCGCTTAAGAAATGTCTCGCATCATGCTCTCATACATATACGTAATTTCATAAAAAACGGCATAAAATCATATCTGTAAGATAAAGAATAAATCATCTATGTATGCGCGTGTTTTATAGACTCGAATACCGCTCAAAAGATTGCTCAAATTTGGTCCACATATTCAATGAGCCTCCGGGTGAGTTCTAGTCAAAAAGAAAATTGATTTTCCCCCAGCAATTTTTTATAATGTTCCACTAGAAATAACGAAACTTTAGTGTTTTCTAAAAGATTTGCTCTATGTCTTTTAGGTGTATTGATTTAATCTAGGCATGGTTTATAGAGCACATTTAGGCTTTTTTAATTGGTATTATTCTTATACTGCTTTTGTTAAATAAGTATTTTTAAAGAAGTATTTTCCTTACACACACACACACACACACACACACACACACACACACACATATATATATATATATATATATATATATATATATATATATATATATATATATGCAGTTTATTTTTCCCACCTTTTCTGTGACTTGTCAAACACTTTGAAAACTCAAAAGACATTTTTTTCCACAATAATTTTTTTCTTCTGACGATGACATATGGTCGAAATTATTTGATTAGAATGTTAAAAAACAACATAAAATGAATATTTCTATTCGTCTTATCAGTTTTGTCCCTCTTACACATTCGCTTCCATACTCCCAGTTCTACTGTATCCTGGATTTTTAGTAACTGTTAATGTCTTATTTATGCTTAATATATATATGTTCAATAATTAGTAGCATTAGTAAGAATTCTTGAAATCAAATTGTATAGAAAAAAATTTTATTAGATGATAATACACGATGTTGCATAATTGATGGGTATCCTATTAATTATGCACGGTTAGTGTGGTGTCTTTATTTGGATTTGAAAAAAGCTAATAGAAAATACAGATAATACAGAGAATTGTGAGTGACGTCCTTTAACCCTTTGTTGACATTTCTTTCTGTTTGCCAGTGCAAACATGGGAGATAGAGATATGGCTTTAGATTTGGCTCGGCGACAAAGTGGACGGATAGCGTCGTCTTGTATTCATGATTGTGATCTGGATCTAAGAGAAACAAGACTTTAATGAAAATTCGAATTGACCCAAATAATTTCTTGTGTTATTATTAAGAACAAACAACAACTCAGGACGTCTCAGACATAGCAATTTAAGAAAATAAAAGTTAAGAAATCAGAATAGACAGTACGAAAAAATGCAGAACATGCCAGATAGCAGAGGGTTTACCTATAGATACCAACCCATATTAGAAGAGCTACTCGGAATAAGACAAGTTAAAGATGAATATACAGTTACGAGTATACTACACAAGGCAAAGTGAGTATGTAATAACGATACTATCTAATTGTGTCTAAATTATTTTTATTAAGAACAATTTATTGCAGCTATAATTGTTTTAAAATGATTATTATTGTTTAGTGATAGTTTATAGCTGCACCCCTTGGACGCTAACGAAACGCTTCGTGAAAAATATAGAAAGAAAAACACAATGATGCTACGTGCTTCTTAAACAAATCTGGGAAACAACATCCCACAAAAAGCAGCTCGATTTGGTAGAAATAATTTTCATTAACATCGTGCGTATTTGTAAATGCTGGTAGCTGAGCCTAAGCCACAACATTCTAGTACCTATATGATAAAATGGGTTGGGTGTTTGATATAAGAGCAATTTGAAGAATATAGTCGGGACAATTATATAGTTGCTAGGGTTTGACATACCCGGCCGATTGATCGGCCCGGATCTCATCGACCACCAGTCTAGCCCAAATAAGGACCAAAATGGGATGTTGCGTGGCACGAGACCACTTCTAACATTGCGGGATCATTAAATGTGTGTAGTAATCACATTGACATCTAATTGAGGCGTATGTCATTTTGTTTCTATAATTATCTACGTGGGATCTACTATTCCTTATATCTGCTATTCTTGATCTGTTGTCGGTCTGAGTGGCCACCATCCGTTCTTTCAGTCTGGAACAACTTGGGTTCTCTTGGGATATCTTGTCTTGATAGTTTTAGTAATAAACACTTCTTTTCTTCTTTTTTTTTCAAGATCTTTATTTATTTCTCCCAAGTTGGAGATTTGGATCTCGAACAGATATACTGCCATTGCGGTGCGTCTCCATCAAACATCTCAGAAACTCACATCCATCCAATTCGAAAAGTTTGAACCGGCTCTCTCTCTCTCTCTCTCTCTCTCTCTCTCTCTCTCTCTCTTCTCTCTCTCTCTCTCTCTCTCTCTCTCTCTCTCTCTCACACACACACACACACACACACACACACTCACTTTTTTCCCTATTGGCACTTTTCGACTCATCAGAAGCCAACTGGTCATTCTTTCATACGTCATCAAAATTCCAGTTAAATTCCACTACTATCTACACGTATAACTAAATTTCACATTTCAACATCTCAATATTTTTACACGCTTAGTGTCCGGGTCACAGACCGTTCAGTCAATACAACCCTGTCCTCAGGTATTACGGGTCGCCAACACGTAGTTTAATGGGGGGATGTTTTACTCTTCTTTAGAAGTGTACAGTCGATAGGGCTGTGGCTTGCAAGAGACGAAAATTATGTTGTGTAGAGACTAAAAAAGGCACAAAAAACATTGAGATCTCAATGCTACAAAATATAAATCAACGGCCGACAGCCAAATATGATTTTCTCAATGACATGGTAAAAATGATTATGCATTTATAATCCATATGCCATGAATTTGTTTTATATTAATGTGATGGTCGTGTTAGAAAGAGAGAAAAAAGTATCTAATTCTGCGACGGAGACAGTGATGGCTTGGCCAATTCTAATAGAGTCACGGTCTGCTGATTCAAGAAAGCGAGACGCGTCACCATTCTTTGCTCTATCAAAGCGTTACAAATTCATCTTCGAATCAGTGAACGCCATTAATATTTATCACCTGTTGTACATTTTTCTTAGATATTCAGAGCAAGGAAGTTAAGAGACAAGTCATAATGTTAAATATAAAAACAAACTTAAAAAAACAAAAATGCTATCGATTATCATGATTAGATCTACAGATATAAGAATATATAATGACGATTACATACAATTAAACATGCATAGACACAGAGACGTCCACACACGCTTACACACTACACATGGAAGTGAACTGGTTGGCCGTGGGTATGATCCGTGATGCTTAGGTACGGATTTCTGAACAATACATGACTTGAAAAACTCAAATTTGGCCCTTACTAGCTAGACGGGCGGTCGGAGAGGTCACCTCCTATGAATCGGCTTGTTACGTCAAACCCTAGCACCTATACGATTGTCCCAACACTTTTGATCATATATGTGCAAGAAGGCGGTCTTAATGTCCTGAGTATAGAATTAAACTCTATCTAATGGTGAAGTACCAATTCTGGGGAGTGTAGAGTACCCCTTTATCGCCATTACTCCCAGGCCCACTCTGAACTGAAGTGTTAGTATTTGTTAGGTTCCCATCTATGGGTTAAATAGAAAAACCCAAGCTTAAAAATTGGTTTAAAATAATTGAGTTTTTTTTAAATGTGAATACCCATCAAGAATGAATAAATGAAAACGTCTTCAGCATAAAATATTCCAACAAGAGTTGTCATGCTGTAAAATCCAACCAACAAACCAACACGAATAAGACATGCGAGTAAGAGCAAACTTATGAGTGGCCTTCTCCTGTGGACTCTTACAAGTAGCACACCAGTGTTGACCGACCACCAAAATCTTACAATCATCAGATCTGTGCGGATACTAGGTGCCATGATTAGAAACGGATGGCGTGAGAGAGAGAGAGAGAGAGAGAGAGAGAGTGAGACAGAGTGAGAGAGAGAGGGGGGTTCATGTTGTCAATAAAATTTGATGATGAGACAAAGCTTATTGAATTTATCGAGTATAGATCGATCTCATGTAAATGTTGTCACATGATTTTATGGTTCCAAAATCATTAAATTGGTCAATAATCTTTTAGACCAATGCTTATTTCCAAATTTAAATGGTTTTACTGAACTTATTAACATAAGGATATCTGAAATTCGTTCGTAGCTCAATTTTTAGCTCACAACTCAAAGAAATAATCGATCGAGTGACAACTCGTACCTCGAAAACTCGTAAATTTTGGCTATCCTAAGTTCATAATATTGGGAAGCAACACGCAAAATAATCCTTTGTTTATATTCTAGTAAATAATGCTGGACGTCAGCAACAGACACTGTCTTTATTTGATTCTTCGTGACCTGTGGCATGTTCTCAACAATTCCAAAATTGCAATAGTGTAGTTGGATTTTGATTTTTGGGAAAAAAAACTAGCCAAAAGGAATAAAGTGGTGGGGATGTGATTCTATAAAAAATCTACTTTTGGGCCAAAAAGTGAATCACATGAAATAATGAAAATGTGACTGATATTTTTTCAGATTAACGACTTTATAACTAATCCATATTATTTTATCACTGATCATTCTCACTGGCAAATATCGATCAGATTTAAACGAATCCTCCCTTGTGTTCATTTCTCTCATATCAGTAGACTAGAACGAGTTTTAGAATTATTATTCATACAAAAATGCCTTGTAACATTTAAAAACCTTTGTTGAATTGATATGTGAAAGAGAGTTTATTAAAATAGGAAACCAAAATTACTTCATATGCTATATCAGTATGTTCATATCTATCTATATTTCTATTTATATCTATTCATTTCAGTACGTTCATATCTATCTATCTATCTATCTATCTATCTCATTTAGCGCTTACCTGTCGATCTCAGTCAATCCCTGCTTCAATATCAGGCAGTTCACATCTATCTATCTATCTATCTATCTATCTATCTGTCTGTCTGTCTGTCTGTCTGTCTGTCTATCTCATTTAGCGCTTACCTGTCGATGTCAGTCTATCCCTGCTTCAATGGCAGCCAGTTCAAATCTACCCATCTATCCATGACACAGAATATCATTTTCCTTTTATTTTTCTTGACAGAATTAAACTAGGGGGGGGATTATCCTGGCCTTCCGAACTGCAGTCAGTTGGTCGGCATAAAGCGTAATGGGCCCGGATGGATGAACTTGGTTGTGAGTACAGTGGCCAGCTAATTAATACTTAAGGCCTACCTTCTTCTACCTAACAGTTTGTTTCTGTTCTGAGTTCTAAGAGTTACCATGAATTGCACATACTTTCTTGCCCGTTATTGTAGAGTAATATATTGGCTGCCAACATCCTCACATTATTTACCAGATCGGCGACCCTCTCTTTCTGTATTTTCTGTTCCAAATAGCGTCAATAGCGAGTCCTAAGCGAATATATTGTTAACATACCCTTTGGAGGAGTCAAGGTCCCGAATCTAAGAAGCATTTTGAAAAACACTGACGAGGACCGACCCAACTAGCTTTCCTGGCCTGGACCCATCCCCTATTATGTGTAGAAGATAAGAAATTCACGTCATTTAAGTTTATTCAGTTGAATGTGAATTCTGAGAGACAAATATGTAATGAACGTTGGCATCCTTCAAGGTGATTATGAAGGTTGCCAACCTGGAAAATAAACATGTATTAACATTTTTTTTAATTCAGCAAAAACGAGTGTGACATGCTGAACACTGGACAGCAGTTTCGACTTTATTAAGTCTCTTGGCAGTGTATACCACGATCACCACTACTTGGGATCGAACCTGCGACCACAGAATGCGGAGCCGAAATTCTACCTCTGTGACACCGGACCACGCCACACACGGAGATCGGCAAACCGTCTAGTTGTGCAGCCAACTGTGGTCGCTGGTTCAGTATCAAGTGGTGGAGATCGTTGTATAGACTGCCGAGGAGAGCTAATAAGGTCGAGACAGCTGCACAGTGTTCCGCATACCGTACACGGTGCTTGCCAAATTTTCTTATCGTGGTAATTTTATTTAATTAATTGATATATTCTTCCTCTATCTACTAATATTTTTAAAATCAACATCATATCATTATATCAGTACCAGATATAGCACGATGCTTAGACAACAAAACTTGTAGACAGTTGTTCGCCTACCAAGTTAAATACTCAATAGTTTATGTAATCACGCTGTCTTTTGTCAGACTAGGCTTAGTATATATATATAATATATATATATATATATATATATATATATATATATATATCAAACAAAACAGATAGCATTATTTGCATGTGGAGATCTATATATGTAGAGAGGGACATGTGATTAATCCGAGGAACCGGAGAAAAAACATCAAAATGTACATAGCTATTAAAATAAAATAAATCTGTCAAAAACAAACAAATATTCCAGTAAAACGTATGCCTGCAGTCTTAACTGTATTAAATGCAAGCTTCTACCAAAATAAACTTAGAAAAATTCTTCCATCATATATGTGTAGAAGGGCGTGTATTAAAAACCAAAAATTCCTGACGTGTGTGCATCTGTATACGATTTTTCGGTGCTGATAGTCTTAAGGAAAATTCGAAAAATTGATCAGAAACGCTAAAGTGGCCAGAAATAATGGCGTCCTACAATAAAGAGGATTATTGAAAGAGAAAGACGGAAATTTGATGATTTGCTGGAA
>CM042161.1:84983109-85063109 GCA_023376005.1 Doryteuthis pealeii | reverse complement strand
GAAACTCTGCCTGGGAATTGATGTCTGTTTTCTCTTGTGGGTATATGCGTTACAAACAGTGAACTACTTGTTGAGAACATTGACAAACTGTGAAACCCCGTTTACAAATGACCTTGAGTTGCATTTTGTTCGTGAGAAGGGAATAGGTAAATATATTTGTTGATAAAATTGAATATGTTAAGCCATTATAATAAAAATTGAAAGAAATAATAATGAAATGAAAAAAATTAAGCCGGCAGGTAAAAAATAAAAATGGATTCAAAAGTAAGGTAGAGAAAATTAAATGATATAATAAATTTCAGATTAAGTCAAACTATTTAAATTAATGTAATTTAATGCAATATTAATGAAGTAAAATCTAAAATTAAAACAAGCAAATTAAAATTAAAAGGACAGGAAAAATATGATAATAAACATAATGTAGATAAATTAAAGTGTAAAGCAATTAAAGAAAAACTAAAACAATCAAATTAACAGAATCAGTGAAAACAAATTAAAAGAATCAAGGGAAGCTAATTAAAGAATCAAGGAGAGTAAATTAAAGAATAAGTGCAAGAAAATGAAGGAAATCAGTACAAATAAATTTTAAAAAACTAAGGCATGAAATCTAAAAGGTTAAAGACAAACAAATTAAAAGAATCATGCCTAGAAAATTAAAAGAATTAGTGCAAGTAAATTAAAGGAATTAGTGCAAGTAAATTAAAAGGATCAAAGCAAGAAATTTAAAAGAATAAAGGCAAGCAAATTAAAAGGATCGCCGCAAGCAAATTAAACGAATAAAGGCAATCAAATTAAAATAAAACAATAAATGTAAGCAAATTAGAATGATTAGGGAAAATAAATAAAAATAATTAGTTTAAGCAAATTAAAAGAATCAATTCAAGCAAATTAAATAAATCAAGGCAAGTAAATTAGATAATTTTAGGCAAGCAAATTAAAAAAATCAGGTCAGACAAATTAAAATAATCAAATAAAGTAAATTTAAAGGAACAGTACAAGCAAATCAAATTTAAGGCAAACAAATAGAAAATGAATAAAAAAAGAACTGCTAATGAAATATACCACATTTAAAATATCCGGAAAATAATAATGAAAAATTAAAAAATATAATTTTAAAATTCTGGACATTTTCCCTGGATATGTTTTTTTTTTTTTTTTGCTTCGTTTGGTTTGGTTTCTTTATTTACATACATATCAACATTTGAGGTTTATTAATGCTAAAGTCATCCTTATCGACCGACACACTTGGTAATACCTTTTGATCGCACCAGGTGACCGTATTGAGATAATGTACATACATTTTTGTTGGTCACTGTGTTTCCATGGATAGGAGTCCATATGAAAGCGTTTATTAAGAGTTCGGCTTTACTTCTCTATCACTACCCAGTACACTTTCCTTATTTTAGTTTGATTGTTTGTCATAGAACTGCTATTTTGCGGCTTGTTGCTTCCAGGATTTGTTCAAAATAACACCCAGCATGATTGTGTAGTACTCATCTAATTTTTTTTCTAAACATTTCTTTAAAGTCTAAATGCTACAACGATACAATATTACTGATATGGCTACAGATTAGAAGCGGTACCATTTTATTTCATTAGAGAGACATGTCATCAAATTATTACTTGCAGAAAAATGTAAACTATGCTAAATTTACTGAAGAATGCATGTTGTGTACGGGGAAGCATGTTTTAGCAATAAATCGTTTACTATGTGCCAGAGTTTAAAAAATCAGTCCAAAAGATGGAAACTTACGAATTCTCCAGAAAAGAGAATGTTCAGTACGCAGCGGTCATTAAAGAAGGTCATGCTCATAGTCCTCTTGGAAATAAAAGGACACATCTCTATTTATTTTCTCGAAAAAAAAGTAATTGTAAACAGGGCTTCCCATTGCCAACTTGTCAAGCAAAATTTCGCTTAGTTAATGAGTGACTCGCCTAGTGCAATAATTCATTTATCGGCGAGTATATTTTCTTACTTTTTTTATTTCCTTGTCAATTATTTTGTACTAATGTACTTCTTTCAATTATCACCCCCACCCCAAATTTAATATAGCTAGTGGACTTAACGGTGCCCGTAGCCACACAGTCAGTATCTTGGTGATATAATTTTTTACTTACCGCGTTTGTTGTCGATCGATATTATTTTAATATTTCCCCTGTTCCAATGTTAATTAGAATGGCCTGGTTGGCAGAAAAAAAAGACATAGTGCTTTCTAAATTGATGTCACGTTTCATTGGGAACATTGTTTTAATCGTATTCATTATCTATTTGTTTTTGTCTCTCATGATAAACTCAACTAGTGAATCAAGTTATTATTGGCTTTTACGAAGTGAACATTGGTTCTACAGTTATTTCTACGAAGATATGCGATCGAAAAATATACTACACTCGATTCCTAGGTTGGATGTGGTGATCCACAGGGAACTAATACTATCACTTCTTATGGGAACTATGCTAGTTGAATTATAAAGTTCATTAATTGAGAAAGAAGGCAATTTCTCAATAACCATTAGCCATTTTAACTTAAGTACATTCGTTTCTAGTTTCTACTAGAAACAAATGCGAATTTAACCTATATGGAACCAGGTTTATGCAATAACGAAATCTCTCTCTCTCTCTCTCTCTCTCTCTCTCTCTCTCTCTCTCTCTCTCTCTCTCTCTCTCTCTCTTTCTTTAACATAGGCAGATTGTCCGTTTGAATATTGAGATCTCATTTAACATCTAATATTTGTAAAGGTAGGTATTTACTCAACCTTTCGTCACGGGTAGCATGTTACACAAGGTCGCAGGTATATGGCAATCCTGCGAAAATCAAACATGCTATTCAGTAGAAATGGATTTGTGAGAAAAACCGAACCTGTTCACCATGGTTAGGATATGACACAAGGTCACAAGTATGGAGCATCTAGTAAACTTCACACCCGTTGTTTAGTAGAAATGTATGTGAGACTACTTGCTAGCTATTACACCCTGATGTAATGCCTGTGATATTTGTAAAGGTATGTCCATTTGGACATTTAGTTAAGAATACCTCGAATTCTGGAACAATTAGGTATAGGTTTGCGATTTAGAAGATATTTTTCAGCGAGGCATAAAAAGCAACGAAGATACTTAAATCGATTCGGAAATAGATATTTTTGGATTAAAGATTCTCTAAAAAAATAGGCATGGAATAAAATGGTCTTTGTTCTGTTTATATTTTGGAGGTAGATTTTAGGTTGGTTGGTAGTTTGGTTGTTTTTTCGGTATGTCAACCCATTGGACCATTTTATGAGGAATATTTTTTTGTTTTATTCATTCTTGATGTGTACTCATTTATTTTAACCCAATTTTTAAAACCTCATGTTTTTCTATTCAACCCATAGATGGAACCCTAACAGCCACTAGCACTCCAGGTCAGAGTGGACCTAGGAGTAATGGTGATGAAGGGATATTCCACAGAATAAGAATTTCACCATCAAATAGTTTAATGTCATACCCGGGACCAAACCTCAGCCACCGCCTTCTAGCAAAGATTTTAGGAGAAATAATGTTTTTCAGATATTTTTCTTCGTGTAGTAATGAAGTTAAACAAAATTATTCTTCACGCTTAGAGATATATGTTAACCTGGCTGTTTGTTTTTCTTTTATTGTTGCACCAGATTTGTAGACACTGGCTAAACCATCTAGTATCTTCTTCAGAAATAAGACGGGAAAAGTCTAGAGAAGTTTATTGAATGAATCAGCCGTAAAGTTGCGATAAACAAAGAAAAAAGATAAGTCATAAAAACAATTCCAAAAAGAAATTTGAAATCAGTGCAGAGTATTTCTCTTTTTCTTTTTTTTTCCTTCTTTTTTCAATATTCCAATATGGCCATCTTCACCAGAAAATGAAGATACTGTATAAATAATGGATAACCTTCAACTCGTTGCGTCAGATGCAGAAAGACACAGCACATCAGTCTCTTCAGTTATCATGTAGATAAAACTGCAACATTAATATTCAAATATTGATCACGTGTGCAAAAACTCGAAAAGAGTAAAATTGATATTAATGATGAATAATAATAATAATAATAATAATAATGAATAATGATAATGATAATAATAATAATAATTATTATTATTATTATTATTATTATTATTATTATTATTATTACAAGATGATTGAAAAAAGTTTTGTAACATGAAGATGGTAGCGGTACTAATCATGGATGAATCCCTCGTAGCAATATCGAATAATGTAGAAAAGGAACTTGGTGAACTAGAAATCTGTGATAGAATTTAAACCAACAAAACCTACAACACTGCTAAAATCAGCAATGACATTGATAAGGATTCTGGAGAGCTGATAAAATTTGTTGTCACACGAACTCCAGTAAAAACTACAAATTACAACTACTCTGAAACACAAAATACTACTACTACTACTACTACTACTACTACTACTACTAATAATAATAATATAATAATAATAATAATAATAATAATAATAACCTAGTATTGATTAACAATAAAAGAGAACTTATCAACAGGTAGATTTTGCAGTTCCAACAGATCACAAGGTGAAGATGAAAGAAAACGAAAAGATAAACAAATACCTAGACCTTGAGAGGAGAATTAAAAAAGACTGTAGAATATAAGGGTGAAAGTGATAGCAATAATTGTTGGGACACTAAGAACAATACCTAAAAGCTTAGACAAAAGACTAAGCATTCTTCAACATTGTTGAAATCAGCTGGAAAACTCAAGGGAGTTTTGAAGACCCGAGGATATTTGTTGTCACTCAAACTTCGTTGAAAGACCATCAGCTAACGCTGGTGGGAAAATTTAATAAAAAAAGATATGTATATATATATATATAATGGGTATTTCGGTGGCTGTCTGTAACCGAAACTACGCCATTGCTTACGTTATGTTTATCCATGAATATTTGATTTATAGTCAAGATCATTAATACATAGAATCAAAAACAGTGCTATATTATACACACTCAGTTATTGGGTATGCAACATAAACAGTACACATTCTTTGAAAATAGAAAGTTTAATAAATACATGCCCACTATTATTGATTTACATAAAGTTTGTTTTATTCCAATATATATTTAAAGTTTTCTGGCGTATGCGAGAAAACTATTTACAAACAAGAAATAGTCACGAAATGTTATTCTTCATTATATATTGAAAGAAATTCCATTTGGATAAAGGTCTGTCGTAAAATATTGTTTCATTACGGACGATAATAAAAAAAAACCTTAAATATTTGAATTAATTTGAACTTAACTGTAAGAAACTTAGTTTTATTAGAAATAATAGCATACTTATTTGAATTCTCACAAAAATATTATTTTTGTTATTAAAAAAAGTTTTAAAAGTTTAATTTACATCTTTTTTACAAAAGAGCGTGGCAAAACTAATTTTACACCGCCCGGAGGATGAATCTGTATAATAATAATAATAATAATAATAATAATAATAATAATAATAAGAAGAAGAAGAAGAAGAAGAAGAAGAAGAAGAAGAAGAAGAAGAAGAAGAAGAAGAAGAAGAAGAAGAAAGAAAGAAAGAAAAAAAAAGAAAAAAAAAGATTTGCCATGATATGGATTGACTAGAAAAAGGCCTACGACATGTTCTCAGAGACTTGGAAAATCGAGTGCCTAAAGATGTATAAAATATCAGACAAAATAATAAAATCCATCAACAAAACCATGGAAAATTAGAAAGTAGAATTGACAGCGTTAGAACAAACCTTAGCAGAGGTGAAAATACAAAGAGGCATCTTCCAGGGAGACTCGCTATAACCACTACTATTTGTCATAGCAATGATGCCACTCAGCCATATACTCAAAAAATGTACAGCGGGATACAAATTTAGTAACTCACAGGAAAAAATAGATCATCTAATGTACACGGACGACATCAAAGTTTTTGCGAAGAATGGACAAGAATTAGAAACCCTTATACGAACTATAAGAATATACAGCCATCGACAAATGCGCCATTTTAGCAATGAAAGAAAAAACTGAAACGGCGAATGGAATAGAACTACCGAACCGAGAAGAATTAAAACACTTAGAGAAAAGGAGAACTATAGTTATCTGGGAATATTAGAAGCAGACGCTATCAAACAAATAGAAATGAAAGAAAAACTAAGAAAGAAATACTTCAGAAGAATAAGAAAGCTCCTAGAAACAAAGCTATGTTGCAGAACCCTTATCAAGGGAATAAACACATGGGCGGTCCCTCTCGTAAGATACTCAGGACCATTCCTAACATGGACAAGAGAGGAGCTCCAGTAGATTGATCAAAGGACAAGGAAACTCATGAAAATGCACAAAGCATATCACTCGAGAGACGACACAGAGAGACTCTATGTGCCAAGGAAATAGGGAAAAAGGGGTCTCGCCAATATTGAAGACAGTGTAGATACGACAATCCAAGCACTTGACGAATACACTAATAAAATTAAGGAAACTAATTGCAGCAGCCAGGAAAAACAATTGCAACACATTAACAAACAGAAATACACCAACAACTAAAAAACAGAAATGGGAAGGGAAACAGCTACATGGGTACTTTAAGCGTCAAACTCAAGAGATATCACATCAGAAGACATGGACATGGCTAAGAAAAGGAAACCTCAAAAGAGAAACCGAATCCCTTATAATGGCAGCACAAGACAATGCCATTAGAATAAGCTATATAAAGGCAAAAATAGATAAGACACAGCAGAATAGCAAGTGCAGATTATATGGAGACCAAACGGTCAATCATATAATACGCAAATGCAGCAAACTAGCACAAAGAGAGTACAAGACTAGGCACGACTTGGTAGGAAAGGTCATCTACTGGGAATTGTGCAAAAAATTTAATTTTCACCTTACAACCAAATGGTATATGCACAAACCTAAACCTGTCCTAGAGAACGAGACACATAAAATTCACTGGGACCTCGAGGTACAGACGGATCACCTAATCTCGGGGCAAGAAAAAGAGAACCTGTCATTTCGTGGATTTTGCTGCACCGGCCGTTTTAATCAAAGAAAGCGAAAATATAAACAAATATCTAGACCTTGCCAGAGAACCGAGGAAACTTTGGAACATGGAGGTGAAGGTCGTACCAATTGTAATTGGTGCCCTTGCAACGATCCCCAAAGCGCAGGAAAAGAATTTGGGTGAATTGAAAATCAGAAGAAGAATCGAGACCACCCAAACTACAGCACTGTTGGAATCGGCTAGAATACTTAGAAGAGTCCTGGAGACCTGATGAAACTTGCTGTCACTCAGCTCTCAGTGAACCACCAGCTACGACAGGTGTCAAAAACTCAATAATAATAATAATAATAATAATAATAATAATACAAAGCATCACAAAGAGTTCATACATATATATATATATATATATATATATATATATATATATTATATATTATATATATATATGGATGTGTCATGGTTTTAAATGCAGGATTATTTATTTATTAAATATATAAGTTATGGTAGCGAAGTTAACGGAATTTGGTATTTGGAAGTATCTAGACATGCGATTTTCAAACTATATATATATATATATATATATATATATATATATATATATATAATATGTTATGTGTGTGTGTGTGTGTGTGTGTGTGTGTGTGTGTGTGTACTAAGGAGGTACTTTAAAAATGCATATATTTGTTTTCAAAAACAATTCTTGCACCCCAACACAGACACACACACATATATATATATACAAATATATGTGTATATAAATGCGTGTGTTGTGTGTGTGTGTGTGTGTTGTGTGTGCGCGCGCGCGCGTGCGTGTGTGTGTTTATTAAATACGTTGCTTTTTATTTAGTAGAATTAATGTCTTTTTTTCAAATCTCCTTGTTGACAGCATGAAGCTTTGACATTTAGGATTTTGAATTATTCCCAGTGAGATGTTAGCACGTCATAATAAATAGAAAGTATCACGAAAGTGTTGTATGACTTTGGTTAAAAAAAAGTCGAAATAGACATTATGTGAAATTGGGTTGCAAACAACGAAAATTAGAAAGGTCGACTGAGTCATTTAGAGAAAGATATTAAACTTTTTTCCAAGAATTCTTCCTTTTATTTTCCTAATTATGACATTGCTTGACCTTTGTCTTCATGGGGAACTCAATGATCGTCTTTGTCATGCTAAAAGACAATGCATTCTTTGTAGTGTTTGTATTCTTTGGTAACGATTTTTCCTTGGTCAGTGTTAGAACGTCAAAATTGAATTCTAGTTATAGATATTATTTAAGTCATTATGAAAATTGTATTTTGAATTATTGAAATGGAGATTAAGGTGATTGAAAATGTCAGAAAATTGCAAAATAGCCGTTTAATATAAGAATCTGAGTGAAAGTATTTGAAAAAATCTGGACTTTAAACACAATATTTTTAAAAGTTTTCTCCGCATTAAAAATACCAGTTTAGATGGAATTCATACACACACACAATATAATATATATATATATATATATATATATATATATAATATATATATATATATATACTCACACACACACACACACACACACACACATATATATATATATATATATATATATATATATCTTTAGAGGTAGACGTTCAAATCTTCTACTTATTTTTCGTAGATCGGAATCTACATGGTAAAGGAAATATCCCATATTTTCCCCCTAAACGCTTTCAACCATTTCGCTGGTTGTCCTCTGGGGATCGTTGGTTCTAGCGTCTGTTTGATGCGAGTTTCATTCGGTTTTTTTTTATATTTGATTAGGAAATTCTATCTTAGGGGTTGCTAATCTTGTTAGTCATCAAAAATGTTTACTATATTCTTGTGGGTATTTTGTTTATGTAAGGTTTTGTACGGGATGTTTTTTATCAGCTGGATCCAGATCTACGTGAAATAACTACAAGACTTGGAGGCCTAAAACTGAAGATCATAAAGAATAAATATTTCACGGTCTTTAATGATACCGGCATAAATAATAACGTCAGGACAGCGTAAACCTAGGTTCAACGGTAATTGGTAACTGTCAGCTTCTCGCTGTAAAATCCTCAGAAAAAGGTCCAGGCGAAAACTGACAGTTATCAAGTGATAAAACCCCCATATCCGTTATTCTAGCTCACATACATATGCTCTATTACTGATATTGAACACTGCTTATCTTTAAATATAGCGAATTACATTATAAATATAAATTATATAAATGGCGGCAGGCTCTCCGTAGAGTTATGTTCATGTTTGAAGGCACCCTGGCGCAACACCATGAAGCCAAGAGGCCCCGGAAGAAAGCAGTGACAACAAAGCACCGGACATAAACATCTTCAGGGAGAGCCTTCACATGTGACATCTGTGGTTGAAAATAATTTTCGAATATTGGACTTCACAGTCACAGGATGCAGTGTATCTTCAGGGGCACAAGAAACATATAGTCTTCCGAGATTGCAATGCCGATTAAATAAGTTACAATTGCTCTCGGTTATCAACACCTATAAGATCTAAAGTGTGATTACTAATATAGATTATAAAATTGATAGAAATTTCATTTTCCAAAAGTAAAATACATTTTAGGATAGTTTTTATTTTTTATTTTACTAGAATTATCATTGAGAAATTCCGTCTTTCTCTATATGTATATATACAATGTATTTGTTAGATCTGTTTAGCTGTGTATAGCAAATACTAAACGCGCATTCACCTCAAACAGTGAGAGAAAGACAGAGAGACAGACTGACAGGCAGACAATCAAAGAAAAACAACCATCTTAAATATACACTGGCTGATAGACAGCTTCACAAGATTAGACTTCTATGCAGATTAAATCTGGCTCAGAACTTATTAGAGATTATTTCTATAATAAGAGAGGTAAATTATTACCCCTTCTAATTCTGGAATGAGAAAAGCAATAATTAAAAACATCAGATTCAATCAACTGGAGCGTATGACTTTAATAATCTCAATCAAAATATCACCGATGGCAGATTACAGAAAGCACAGTTGAAGAATTTTTTTTTATAATAATATATATATAATATATATAATATATATATATATTATATATATATATATATATATATATGTGTGTGTGTGTGTGTGTGTGTGTGTTATGCTTTCTGTTTGCATCCGCTTTTACTAATCATTTTCAATCAAATTTGCTTGAAGATACTTCTCGGTGAAACCTGAAAAACATAATTTCTGCTCTGAGTCGTTTTTAAACCAGCTCTATTTATGAATTGAGCAATTTTATATATTCGTTATTAATCTGACTCATTCAGTTCCTTTTATTTTTTCCCGATAGTCAAAATTGTTATTCACTTGATTTTTTATCTTTTCCGTTAAGTTAGAGTACAGTGGACATGGAATCAACGACGCTGACAGTTTCTCGTCTATGCGATAATTCAAACCATAAATTACACACACACACACACACACACACACACACACACACACATATATATATATATATATATATATATATATATATATATGGTGATTAGCATGAATTTGACATACTTATATTTGGTTATTTTTCTCCGTAGGCTGGAGGTATTGACTCACACTACGCATATTTAAAAGCTTTGATCTTCATCATTCATATACGTGAAGACAGAATGGAAGACACCTGAATCATGGAAGAGAATAACATGTATAATGATGATCTGCGCCGGCCAAAATAACGAGATTATGGTTGCTGCCCAATGATCCCTGAACACTGTAAAAACAATCAAGCATGAACTGGAGAATTGCAATGGAGACTACGAGGCTGTGGCTAGAAGAAAGCAACATAACCGATGATCTGCTTGCGTTCGTACAGCAGAATTCATCGAAAATCTGTAGAAAAAAGTTTTGGAGGACCCTGGCATTGAAATTGGGGCTTTGTCATGTGAATTGAATGTTTCAGCCTCTACCATGAAGCTTGCACTCAATAAAGACCTTCGCTACTACTCATACAAGCATCGCCGATGTCACCTGCTCCAGAAAAGGCCCGTGAAAATCGTCTGACAAAGGTGAAGAAACTTCTGAGCAAAGTGAAATATCCTGCTGAACCACAAACAATCTGGTTCTTTTCCGATGAGAAAAAACTTCTGCCAAGATCAAAAGCACAACACGCAGAATAAAAGCTGGCTTGCATACAGTCCAAAGGACACTGCTCGTGTCATGCAGTGTTTTGGATGTGTGTCCCCTGAGGGTGATGTGATGCCTCCGCATTTTTTTTTCAGAGAGGGTATCAGGTTTAATTCAGATGCCTACGTGGAGTTGCTAAACACTGTAGTCAAGCCCTGGATAACAAGGGTAGCCAATAGTAGGCCATATGTATGGCATCAGGATTCAGCCCCCTGCCACACCTCTGGGAAAAGTAAAAAATGGTTGTCGGTGAATTTTTACGACTACACCAGTCCCAATGTTTGGCCTCGGAACTCCCCAGATCTTAACCCCATGGATTATTATGTATGGGGTGCTGTTGAGAAAGACACCAATCGCCGTGCCAGTACTACAAAAGCCCAGTTAATCGACAGAATTAAGGTAGATTTTGAGACCCTTCCCAGGGAATATGTAACATCAACTTGTCCCAGGTTCCGGAGCAAGATTGAGGCTGTGATCGACGCTAATTGCGGTTATTTTGAGTGAAACTATTTGACAGTAGTGTAATTTCCGAGTCTGTTGAATTTTTTACAATCCATTATTTTTTGTAGTTACGAAGCACTTTTTCTTTTTCCTTATGGAACTGTCAAATTTAATCCGAACCCCTTTATATATACTAGCAAATATATGCACCCTCCGGTGCAAGTATTTGAATTTTAATGTAATGAAATATGTTAAATTTGAAATACTTTTGAAACTAAATAAAAATCCAAATAAAATGATTTGAAACAGAGGGGTATAATCGAAGAATAGAACAACTTTGAAACTAAGTCTTCCATCATTTTCCATCACTCCCTCCTTTTATTGCTGAATTTTCCTAATTTAACTATTTAGTTAAATTAGGAAGTAAAGAATAAAATTGCCGTTATTCTTTATATTAAAGGATTTCTTTTAAGATTTATCCCGAGTTTTTTGCTCATATTCATTAAGAAAAAAACAAACAATTAGAAATCAATAATACCAAGCGCATATTTAATAAAATTAAACTTTTAATATCAATATGCAAATTAGCTTTCATGTTCACACTGTAACCCGCTATTTTGTTGCATATATAAATACAATTGCATGTTATTAGAATGTAGATAAAGTCAAAAGTATTAATAAGGTATAACAATTTTATCAATAACTGAGGTTTTAAATAAAAATAAATTCATGGTGAATGTGACGTCAATAACTAAGGGAATTGTGACTTGAGTAGTGATTTAGTTTCGGCTTCAGACAGACAAACACACAATCCCATTATAATAAGATATATATATATATATATAGATAGATAGATAGATAGATACATATAGATATAGATATATATTATATATATATTGCGTATAATCGGAACAAAGGAAACCAGGGATATCTTGCTACAGATATAAATTCATTTATTGCCTCCTTACTGCATTTACTGCATTTTTACTGATGAAGAGCTCACACACGGTATTATTGGTATGATTGTACGTCTCACTCCCTCTGCGTTTGTTAAACATGCCAGCTCACAGGCAGACGCACACTCATCATTTTAATAGGTTTTATGCTCTGCACATGTCGGTCTTCTATGTGATGTCACTATTTTAAAATGTGGATGCTTTGGTTGTGAATTTTCATTTTCTAACTTCATGTAAATGTCTAGCCACACTGAAGAGACTTGATAAGTCGAAACACGTGTCATGTTGTTATACTGCTGTATGGGGATGACTATATAACTGCTCCCCATCCTCCTAGGGTTGAGCACTTTGGGGGGGGGATTTCGCTGACGACCGCCAACTAAAGCGTAAACGCAATGCTCTCCTATATAAGGGATGGAGCACTCTATGACAGCCTTTACATACAAAGCCATGTGTGTAATAAAACTGTTAAAATCCCCTTCGCATTCTGTAGGTGATGATAGCCTGGTGGTTAAGGTGTCTGACTGACACTGAACCGATCGGATTTCAATCCCGGCTATAGGTAGCTTACAAATGTCTAGCCACTCTGAAAAGAATTGATAAGTCGAAACACGTGTTATGTTGTTATACTGCTGTATGTGGATGACTATAATATATATATATATATATATATATATATATATATATATATATATATATATTGTTTGAATGAAAAAAATAATGAATTTAACAAACAAATTACTTATTACTAGCAGGTTCTGTGGATATACCATAGTATGATAATTTAGTTATTACAAAGTTGATATGTATATTTAAGAGCTATTGCGATATATTTCTCTATAGTTGAAATGAGGCTTGATAATTTGTATTATCTGGATTATTCGGACTATTATGCTCATCTATATCTACACAAGATTTCGGCCGATGTTCCCTCCGACCTTCTTCATGTATTTCTTGTCGGACCTTTTCGAACTTAAAAAACTTCTCTTCGGACTCGGGAACCTTCATGCCAAACTCGCGACACGATTACAACATTAAGGTTTCCCCCCCTCTCTCTCTCTCTCTCTCTCTCTCTCTCTCTCTCTCTCTCTCTCTCTCTCTCTCTCTCTCTCTCTCTCTCTTTTCATTCTTTTCATATTTTCATTATGTTAGATTGAAACAGATTAGCATTTTTGCTTTCGCGTTCTCACCATCTCTCTCTATCTTACCCCTACACTCTTTCTTTCTTACTTTTTACATTTTTATCTGTTACATGTCCTTTTTCTTCCCTTTCTTTCTTTCTTTAATATAATCTAGCTGATGTGACAACACTCATAAGAAATAAGAATTCGGCCGAGAAGCAACACCAGATAATCAGAATTTATATTTTTGCATTTCGTCTTGGACGATTTCGACCGTCTTATGTTTAACTAGTGGCTATTGCAAGATGATAACGGTCGTACAATTAAGGAAGATGAATATTTATATATAATTGAATTGAATAAGTAAAAACAGAAACATTACGCATGAAGAACCAATTTTTATTGAATGTTATTTGAAAATGGTTTTGTGTTTTTGCAACATACTTTTCTTAATAGAATTAAACAAAAATAAAGTTATTTTCTTTATATTTTTATTTTAGAAAAAATTGGACAAACTGGATGAAGGTGATTAAACTGTTTGGTTTCAAATAAATAAAGCAAGCAGCAAATTGATTTTGTTTAAAACCTGTAATAGCCAAATATAAAGGGATTATCACCTTGTTCAAATATTAAAGAGCAGTACTGTCTATAGTTCCTTATCAGCTGTGCCATACAGAGAAAACCCAATCTTTAGTAAAGAATATAACAGCTTTTGTGATGATATCATGAAACATAAAACAACAAAATGAAAAGCTAAGACATCACTAACTATTTATCAACTACAATAATAAATGGTTTGTTAGGTTTCTTAATGTTCTTGTCATTATTAAAACGTTTTAATGCCGCAACTTCTTCCCACATTTCTTCTGAACAGATAATGACTTCCATAGAAAAATCACCATTGCCTTAAGCCTAAGCATTGTACTTAAAACTTTTTTCTCTTTTTCTCAATGAATATGGTTACTTGGATTAAAATTGAAAATATAAAGTTGGTGCCTCAAGAACGTCATTTATTTGGCTTCCCTGCTTTAATATTATCTTGTGTTTCTTGCTTATTTCCATTATATACTTAATATGAAAAGTGTACGTTTCTTTCAGTATTTAGGTTAAAGTCGGAAACCCTACAGTGTTAATGAATCTTTGTTGACGCGTCCGTAAATTTACCGGTGCAGTCGACAGTTCCGTATATATATTTTATCATTAATATACCGAATAAGAAATTAATAAGAATAAACATAAGTAGCTACATTTATTTATTATCATTATTAACAAAAACAATATGAAAATAAACAAAAACATGGAAAGACTTTCTTACAAAGCAATCAATCTATGTCAATAATAAGGAAGTGTTGGTTTGTCTGTCCTCTATTGATGGTAGGGAAGTTTGATATGTTGTTTTGTCTTTTCTTTAATTCTTCTTACTTCTTCAATCGGTTGCATATTCTTTCTTAACGGGTTTCTGCTCTACCATCCGCCATTCCAATATTTTCTGCTATATCATTAGAAAGTGTATTTTAAAAACTTGTAGCCGAGTTCAAATATTGGACGAAGTTGTTTGAATCTCACTTATTTAGAATGTCATGATTCCTCTATTCTCCCTCTAGCTATGGGTAAATAGTAGGGCATGTTTACTTGATTAACCTTGGTACAAGAACTGGTTTAGAAAGATAAACACTGAATTCCAAACCCTGAGGAGAGTTGTTCGAAGAATATCTTGTAATATGGGGCACATTTCCTTTGGTATTAACTCATCCAAAAAGTGTGGCTTGCACGACACGTGTATGCACCGCTATAAACTAATTTGCTTTGCTGCTACTGTTCTCATCTTCAGCTTATTGATTGATTGATTTTAACGGGATGCCAATTCCTCCAGGGTTATTTTTGTCTCGAGTCAGGAGATCGCATTCATTGTATGTTCATATTTACATTTTCTGTGTAATTGATACTTAAGATTGTTTTGTCTTGCCTTGTGTTTGTTTGTTTGTTTTAGCATACGGTTCAATTGAATAAAAATCATTTTTAAACAGATTTGACCCATAGATTAGACCTTATGAAGAACTACCACACCGGATCCAAGTTTTACGGTCAAATCACGATAAAAAAACGGTTCCCAGTAAGCCAGCGATGACCGTGTTCAATACTTAGTTAGGTGACCATTAACTGGTACTGCAGGTAACCAAAAACATGTGTGTCATATTTAAGCAAATAAATATGAATTTAAACAAACCATTTATCAAAAATGATCTGATTCGACATTAAATAACCCGAAAAGGGTTGATATACCGTAAAATAGAACAACCATCTGGTTCAGGGTGACCTGGGACTCATAGCATTAAGGGGATATTCCACACAACCAAATCTCCAAAAGTGGAGCCTTGCCATCAGAATAGATGGAGAACATTATTATTATTATTATTATTATTATTATTATTATTATTATTATTATTATTATTATTCCTTAAATGTACGACCGTTGTCATCTTGAAACACCCTCTGGTTAAAATTCAGACCGTTCAAATTGTGCAAGATGAAATGCAAAAATGTAAATCTGATTATTTGTTGTTGCTTATCCACTTAATTCTCATTTCTTATGAGTGTCGTCACCTCAGATAACTAAAGGACCATTCCATTTTTATTATGAAAAAGTAAAGGGAAGAAAAAAGGCATGCTAAAAAGAAAAATTTAATAAAAAAAAAGAAGAAGACAGTAGGGGAATATAGGGATAATAGGTGAGCGCATGGAAGCGATAATGCTAATCTGTAACAATGGAACATAAGGAAAAGATGAAAAGAAGTAAAAATGAGAGATAGTTAAATCAAGATTATTATACTTTTAAATACTGTACTATTTGCAATAGCTCTTAAGCAAACATATTAAACGTTGTAATACTTAGATTATCATATTGTGCTATATCCATATAGTCTGCTATATTATTATTATTATTATTATTATTATTATCTATTTCAATCAATACTGGTTTATGGGCGAGGATTGTTTAATTGTGCTGGCCACGGGAAGTGGTAATAAATTCAGCCGTTAATGAATCACTTTAACAAAATGGCTGCCGTACCAATTACCTGAATATATAAATCATATTTTGTAATCAAAACCGGAGAATTTCTATGAATCATTGGTCAGGGGAATTAAACGATTATTCTAATAAAAAAATATTTACAGAACAAAACAAACACATCATTTAGATATTTGTGTTTTTGTTGCTTAATTTATTCCGAGAGTTTTGGAAATGAAAACGAGGTTGACCAACCAAAAAGAAGGAGAGACATTTACATGAAAATACAAAGACACACTCACACACACATACTCGGATGTGCTCTACAAAAAAAATTAATTAGTGTATTCTTTCCTGTGTACACTCACAAAACGAGGTAGACAGATTATTTATTTTATTAGAAATATATCTAGGAATAATACTTTTTCGACAGTCTAATAATTGTGCCATATGTCATAGTGAAAACAATCGAAATATAATGTGAATGCTAAGAAATAAAAAGAAACTTAAAACGTCTAACTTTTCTCTATTATTAATCTTTTATTATATTTTCTTTTAATTCGTGATGCTTTTTATCGCATTAGTATTAATAGGTCATCATCATCCTCATCATCATCATCAGCAACAGCATCATCAGTCATGCAAACATCACGGATTATCTTGACTGCCATGACCAGTTTAGCTCAATCGGTAGAGTGTCCGACTAGGAACCACGAGGTTCCATTTTCGATACCAGCCCTCGCCAACTCAGTGTATGCGTAGCACAGATATCTGTACCGTAAAGTAAGGAGTTGGTGTGCCCCCCACCAGACGCCAAAAACAATCTCCTTGGTCTAGCCCTGGTAAAAAGAGGAGAGACTCCTCACTGATACCCACTTTAGACCACCCCGACGACTTTACTTAATATATATATATATATATATATATATATATATATATATTAAGTAAAGTCAACGCCTCTGACGATGAATAACACCGAAAAAGTGTTATTCAGAAACCAATGGTAGGACCGAATTGTATTATTAATTATAAATAAATAAATAAATAAATAAAGCTCTTAAATAAGTAATTGAGCCCTCTATAATCAATTCTCCAACAATAATAATAATTTAACCTATATATATATATATATATATATATATATATATATATATATATATATATATACTTAAAACACTTGATATAAATGTCCAGGATAGGGAGAGTATGCCTACGAATCATGTGTTTTGGAGGGACTTGTTCATGGTAGCTGTAAATGGTTTAAAGCAAGGCGGTTCGAGCACTCTATCCTGAATTGGGCTTTTCGGAGCGGCACATGTCAGTCGTTCTGGACACATTTCCTACATTTAAGCCTGACCGTTATGTAATATGTGCGACAGGGCTTTCTTGGTGAGGGCTGGCTTCTCAGTCACGTACGGTCTCATACGAGCGGAAGACGGTGCCATTTGTGCGACAGGGCACGTAAAATCCAAGCTGTTGCCTACAATCGAACTTTTTGTAGAAATAGTCTTCTCCTGTGAAGAAGAGGCAATGGTCATATATATATGAGTTAAGTTAGCGTGGACAAGGAGCCAACGCCCGGTTACAGACAGTTTCTCGATTATGCGATCCTCTTTTGGTCTCATGATCGGCAAGAAACTGCCAGTAACCAGGGAATAACACCATGTCCACGTTACATTAACTCAAATATATATATATATATATATATATATATATATATAATATTTTGGATGTTTGAAGTATATATATTATTATTCATATTTTGCTTGAAGGCAATTACAATGCGTATATCGTATAAGAGACGATAATTATAGAAAATAATCATGACAAGCGAATCCCGGCAAGCGATCGTGCGGCACGCACGTAGAACATCGTACAGACTGTTTCAACTTTATTAAGTCTCATCAGCGATGTATACTAACGATTTCCCTCCGACAGAAATTAAAACCGGGACTCCAACAGGCACAGTCAGCGACTTTACCGCTCAGCCAACTGAAACGCACTGCACAATCCATGCGAAATTAACCTGTTAATGATAATGATACACCTCTACAATATGAGGTATGCGGACGTTGAGTGGATAACAACAAACCAGGCCTATGCTTTCGGCGAAGGAAATAAGATTTTGGATGTTTGTTTTTAGAAGCATTGTTGATAAAGTATATATATTATCATTTATATGGCCTGGTTTGCTGGTATCAAAGTTTCGATTTCTGTCGGAGGGAAATCGTTAGTATACATCGCTGATGAGACCTATACGATATACGCATTGTAATTGCCTTCAAGCAAAATATAAAATAATAATAATAATAATAATAATAATAATAATATATATATATATATATATATATATATATATATATATATACTTCATAATAACACTTAACGATCTTAAATAATTTGAAGCCAGCACCAGACCAGGGAGATTGTTTTTACATCTAAGGTAGAACGCAAAAATTACCGTCACCTCCCCACCTTACCATATAGATCCAAACTGTGCGACGCACACGCTGTGTTGGTGATGCTCTACCATCTGTGCTAACTTGACCCTGGTAGTCTGATAAAATAGGAATTAAGATAAAATACGCTGACCCATCATGAAATTACTGTTAGATGAGTTTTACTGATCCTGCAAAATATTTTGGTCGCAGAAAAATTACTGCAAGAAAATAGCAGAAAAAATGAATCTGGATTTAATATAAAGCAATAGGCCTACTTATTGGCTACTATGTTTACATTAAAGCAGTGAATCCCAACGTAGGGCGTGTGCCACACAGGGGGGCAATATGATTTTTAAGGGGAGGACAATTGAGACTAACGAGGTCCAGTTTCATTATTTATTTTTTTAGTTTTCCAGCATATAAACATAATTATCATTATTATTGTTGTTTTCCATTTTTCTAAACAAAATAGCACACTGGTGTCTCGTAGCAAGTTAGCACACAACCAATTATAGCAAGAATCAGTTTGTGATTAGATGCGTTGTGCTTAGCTTTGCACATCCAATTCATCTATCAAATTCCCTTTTCTTGGTGTACAAAGAATGTACATGGGTTTTACCGGCCATACCTTCAAATATAAAACAATTCATAACCTCCATAATATGTAATTAGCAAGACCCTCCGTCATAAGTGCGAAGTGACACTAGATTTATTGTTTAAATACTCCAGTACTACCAAAGCTAAAGAACCGAGGCAGTCCGACTATTTTCCCATAGAGGGAGGGAAGACAGAGAGATTCATGCCGTTCTCAAAGGAATTAGCACAAAGAGAAACATTTCCCATAACTGTTGGGGGAACAGATACATTTGTACGTTTCGCTAAGGAATTTGCACAAAATAAAATGCAAACAGGTCTGTTCAGGATTTGATCTCGGATCGTCGATTTCATTTCGAACGACAATAACCGATACGCTAAGGATACTTGTCCTGTAAATTTAATGTCAGTTTCTGAAACCAATTCCAATTTAGAATTTAGACAGGTATCCTTAACATTAGAAAAACATTCCACTCCTCAAAATAGATTTGCACAGCAATTATTTCCAATATAAAGATAAACAGACGATCCCCCCTTTACCATTTGGACGGTTTATATTCTTAAATTGATCTATATTCAATCGAAATCTGACATCTTTCCTATTCCTTTCAAAAAGATATATTCTCCACCATGTACGTAGAACAACACTCGTTCAACTGACACTTACTTAAAAAAAGAGAAAGCACCTATCAATCCTTCGGCATCAGATCTTCTGTGCAACTACCCAAAACACTAGTGGAGTAATTTCCTTTCCTCTGCCCGTCGATCGACATCTTAATTTCCTGTCTTATAGAAATGGTCAAGGCAAACCGCAGGGGAAAGTGACATCGTTGCCTTCGTTACTTGACTGCCCTTGAGTGAAATACACGAAGGAGAAATTTGTGCGCCGATATACAGCTTCCCTCCCGGTCGGAACGTTGTTGATGTTTATACTGGTAGCCGCATGATCCATTCCTACCAAGAATGCCGGTCGCGAGAAGATTTAATATCCTTTGCCCTCCTTCAGTTCATCACGTAAGACTTATTAAAATGAGAGAGAGAGAGAGAGAGAGAGAGAGAGAGAGAGAGAGAGTGAGTGAGTGAGTGAGTGGGAGAGAGTAAGAGAGCTATTTATACAAGAATGAGCCTCACGCACGCGGATCTTGCGGCATTCTAACTTTAAAAGTTTTTCAATGGATAAATAGTATACAAAAACATTAATTGTCACGTTGACTTCGGTCGGTCCTTGAGTATAAGTCCTTGTACTTAAATTGCATAGTCTTGTCGACGGAGCTTAGAATATGTCAACTCTATCCCCCTGATGAGGAGTCAAATCCCCCATAAGATGATAGTACACTGCATCCGGTTGTGAGTCTCTAGTTCTCAAGTGCTGGGGAGTTTGGACTACCCTTTCCTCATCGTTACTCCGATATCACCTCTGACTTTTAGTATCAAATAGTTATTGTGGAAAATAATAAGTATTTTAGAAGAATACGTGAAACTAGATCACCGTATGCAATGAAATCGTGGTGCTTTAGTGGTATTTAACTCCAGGAGAGCCCTTCACACCTGCTTTAGTAGCTGTGAAGGCTAAGTAACAGCATGTGTCCTCAGTTCTCTAAGACTCTTCCGAGTATTCTAACTGATTTTAACAATGCCATAACTTGGCTGGTCTCGATTCTTCTTCTAATCTCCAATTTACCCATACTCTTTTTCAGACATTTGGTGACCGTTCCAAAGGCACCAAATATAATTGGTACGGTCTTTACCTTTGTGTTCCAGTTTTTTCAGTTCTCTAGCAAGGTCCAACTATCTGTTTATCTTCTCGTTTTCTTTCACTTTCACTCGATGATCCGCCGGGACGGCTAAATCCACGAAATTATAAGTTTTCTTCTTGTTAATTAACTCTAGGTTTGGTTTCCTGGTCGGGATTATTATTATTATTATTATTATTAGTAGTAGTAGTAGTAGTAGTAGTAGCATTTGATTTCCAGCTTTACTCATGGTTTCTTACAATCATTCCAATGGTTTTTACCTAAGACCTAGTGAGAGGGAAAGTAAATATAATATGTATTTTATGTATTTATGTTTTTGCTGCCTCTTTTGGGTGATATTTTCATTGTAACATTGATAGTACTCTACTAAGGAGACGAACAATTCAATTTTAATTTCATCGAGGCTGGTACTGCTATTTATTTTGTTGATGGGATTTTATGTCCCTTTCTTGATCATATCCAGAGATCCTATTAATAATTTTTTATTTTTTCAATTTCTATATCAAGAATTTTGTATTTACGTATTCAAAATTATTTAACTGATATATAATTATCTGTTGACACTGACATATCAATCATAATGCATTTTTTTCTTATAACCATTATTTCTGATATTAAAAAAAATGTCTCAAAAACAATGTACTAGAGAAAAGCTTATTTGGATTCTTTACTAGTTTTGGTTGGTGTTAATACTATTTTTCATATTCCAGTACTCCATAGTATCTGCATATTTATCAATGAAAATAATTTCCTATTCTATCATGCCTTTCCATGTATTCTATCGGTGCTAGGATTGGGCAACCGGTCACTAAGTCATTAATTGATTCCATTTTTTGTTTGAAAAATCTACATATTTGGCTTGATGTTTTTTCCTAAAGTTTGCTTGATAATTGTTAGTTAACTGCTGATATTACTAACACCTCTGTCTACGCATTCAGTCTCGCACTTTTCAATCATCAATTAATTCTTATAAAATCTACTAGCAAGAATATGTGCCCTCCGGGCGTAAGTATTTAAGTTTTGATGTAATGAAAGATATTAAATTATAAAGACTCACGAAATTAAATAAGAATGCATATACAAAGATTACACTTAATTTAATTAAATTTTGATTGGTTTCTATATTTATATCATTCATAGGATTGATTTTAATACGTTGGAGAATAAAACAATAATATTAGAGATGAATAACACCAAGTAATCATTTATTAAACACGCTTTTATTAAAACTACTATGTTAATTAACCACACCATATATTATGTAGACCTTTATTTCTAAGTGATAGACACATTGCAGGATGTTAAACGCACTAATAACCTGCATTTCGGAGATGTCCGGTGGCTTCAGCCACTGGTCTGGTGTTAAATTAACAGCGTGATCTCAGGGGGGCATCCCCCAAGCAATACCTGCCTCCTTGATTTAAAGGGGCAGGGCTGGGTTTAAAGCCTAGTGCCTGAGGCGCCACCTTGAGGAAGAATGCCGACGAGATCCACGCTATTCTTGCAACCGCCATCCCATGAGCCTCGGTTCGTGGGTGGTCCCTCATTAATAGGGCCTTGTGCCTGCCCTGCGTAAGTGGGTGCGAGTTAAATACTATACTAATAACCCAATTTTGGGAAAGCTCGTCTCCTTTGTCTGGATATGGCAACCGGTCTAGGATTTAAACCAGCTGTACTCCAGTTAATAAGAGTTGATATTATATCGCATCCTGCTAGTGGTGAGGTGATTGTCTTTATATAATTACGGTTCAATTTTAAGAAAACGTTCGGAATATTGATGAAATACTAGCAGGACTTGTGGATATACCTCAGTATGATAATTCAATTATTACAATGTTTGATTTTTACTTTAGAGCTGCTACAAAATAGATCAATAAGTAAAATATAATAATCTTCATCTATCTCTCACTCTTTTCTTTCTTTTCATCTTTTTATATTTTCATTATGTTTCATTGTGCTCTCTTTCTTTATTAATTGTTTCTATGTAGGATATTCTTTTTCTTTCCTTTCTTTCGTTATAATAAAAAACGGAATAGTCCATTATTTAACTAAGGTGACGACATCTATAATGAATAAGAATTCGGCTTATAAGCAATACCAGATAATCAAGATTTACATTTTTGCATTTCATCATGGACTATTTAGACGGTCTCATTTTTAACCAGAGGGTTTATCAAGAGGATAACCGTCGTACAATTAAGGAACATGTGTAATGATACATAGATATTTTCGTAGTGTAATGGTTAGAGTCAAAGGATATGGACTCATCAATGCGAGTTCTAATCCTAGACGTGGTTGTTTACATTTCACATAGCGCTAATACCCTTGGAAAGGTTGATTCCAACTATTCTCCCTCTATCTATGGGTAAATTGTAGGGCGGAATGGGCACTTTAACCATGGGTAGGTAATTAGGAAGGAAAAAAAAAGAAAAACTCCGAATTCAAACCTGTTAAAGTCCGCTTAATAAACTGACCTTGTGTCTCATCCTGGTCGTCCGGAGGGATTGGTAAATATGTATATAGATATTTTCAATGAAATAGTTATTGCGAGATATAAGTTGTATGCAAAAGACAGATTTTACAAACAAATAATTTAATGAGTTTTGTCCTGTTCAAAATAATTCGCTTCCTTGCTGAGGGGGTCTTTCTTTTATTATCATAATTAATGAGTTCTCGACATTTTTGTTTGTTTAAAAAAAACAGTGGTTAGATCTCACAGCGCACTTTCCTTTATCGCTAATATACTTTTAGATCGGCAAATTTCATGACATATTTTAGCTTTGAAAAAAACAAATCCATTTTATTACGATTCTTGAACCTATTACCTTGAAATAGGGGCCAGGGCTGGGTTTATTTCTCAGTGCCTGATGCGACTCAAAAAATGAATACAGAAAGGATACACGCAATCTATACACTCGCCACTGCATGAGCTTCAGTTTGTGCGTGGCTGCCCACGTTAATCGGACTTTGGGTTCAACTGATCGGGTGGGATGTGAGCAAATAACTACGATCCCTAAAGCTAAGTAAACTAAAGCAAATTCCTGTTGCAGAATGTAATGTACTATAAATGGTTTATTAATTCATTTTTTATCATTTTCATCGTCAAGCGTCAATCGTATAAATGATCAGTTTAGGCTTTCGTTCAAGCGTACAATGTGGCTTATGGCAAAATCACTTGAAAGCTATCAACTTACTTCTGTTTATTGAAGCATATCAGTATAGAACCAGATCAATAATTATTAAGAGAACTAATAAATATATGCACCCTCCGGGTGCAAGTATTTAAGTTTTAATGCAATAAAATATTGTATTAAATTAGAAAGGCTAATGAAACTAAATAAGAAAGCAGATAAAAAGTTTTGAAACAGAGGGAGTATAATCGGAAAATAGAACAATTGAAACTTACTCTTCCATCACTCTCGTCTTTCATTGTTATTTTTTCTAATTTAAGTATTTAGTTAAAAGAGGAAGTAAAGAATAAAATGACAGTTATTTGTTCTTGTTAATGGATTTCATTTAAGATTCATTGAAGAGATTTTTGCTTATATTCATTAAAATAAAACCAAACAATTAGAAATCAATAATACTAAGCACATATTTATTAAAATCACATTTTTAATATCAATATGCAAATTAGCCTTCCCATTCACATTGTAAACCGCTATTTTGTTGTATATATAAATATAATTGCATGTTGTTAGTATGTAGATAAGGTTAACAGTATTAATAATGTAAAACGATTTTATTAATAATTGAGGTTTAAATAAAAATAAAATCATTGAGAATGTGACGTTAATAACTAACGGAATTGTGACTTAGGTAATAATATAGTTTCGGTTACAGACAAAACAACACACAATCTCCATTATAATAAGATATCATTGCTTTTATTCTACTACAAAAGGTAGTTGGTATTTTTTGATGAAATTATAACTAGCAGGACCTGTGGATATACCACAGTATGATAATCTGATTATTACAACATTTGCTATATTTACTATTGCCAAATAATTCAGTATATATAAAGTATAATAATCTTGATTTAACTCTCTCCTACTCTTATTTTTTCTTTCTTTCCTTCTTTTTATCCTTACATTGGATAAAATTAGATAAATTCAATAAACATACCCCTGCTCTGGAGAGTTTGGCTTTTGACATAACTAGCAAGACCAGTATGATAATTTAATTATTACAACGATTGATATATTTACTTAGAGCGAATAGTAAAATATGTAAAAAGTATTAGAATTTTGATTTAATTCTCTTTCACTCTTTTTAAATTTCATTCTTTTCATCTTTTCATTATGTTCGATTGTAACAAATTATCATTATCGCTTCCGCGCACCCACCCACTCTCTATTTCTATTTTCCTCTACTCTCTTTCTTTCTTTCATTCATTCATTCATTCTTATTATACATTTTCTGTGTGACTTGTACCTTTTCTTCGATTTATCTTTTTTTTTTAATAAAAACGGAAAGGTCCATTATTTAGCTGAGGTGACGACGATAAAGTAAGAATTCGGCGAATAAACAACACTATATAATCAAGATTTATATTTTTGCATTTCATCTTGGACGATTTAGACGGTGTGATTTTTAACCAGATGGCGTTGAAAGATGACGACGGTCGTACTATTGAAGAATACGTGTATTAATATATAGATATTTGCTTATCGTAATGATTATCGTCGTCGAAATAAGATTGGTGAACTGAGTTCAAATCCGATATAGAGCCGTTTATTTTTTTTTTTTTTACTTCCTGCTAGTTTCTTTAGAAAATGCATGAATCGATCTCTTCCTCCTTTCCAGATATCGGTAAATAGTAGTCCAGACTTATTTAGCAATTGTTAGGCAAACAGGTGAGAATCGGAAATGAAACTAGCTTTTCTCCTCCGCGTAAAAACCTGTATCACATTTTGCTCGTGGCGGAGGGGTTGGGTAAATAAATGTATGCTTTTTTTTCTTGCCCTCTTTTTAAATGAGATCAAATTAAACATGCACAGAATGTAATTGATGAAAAACTGTCATTTTTTGCGTGGGAGGTATGTACCTTGCCTATAGGCACATTTGACATATGGTCGTTTTATTTTAAGCGGAAATACTCCAGTGTACTTGCGAGCGGTGTTGAAAAATTACGTTTTAGGTGCACCTCAGGCATCAGGCAGTAAACCTGACCCCACTCTTTAAGACGAAGAGACCCCTAAAGCTAAAATTTATTACATTTATTTCCTTTGAATGGTCCATACTAAGTTTTTTTTTTGCTGTATATATTCATCAAATCACTGCGCCACGCATAGGTTTGCGACTCAGTGTCCTTGTTGAAGCGGAATCCTGCTGGTTTGAATTAAATAATGTGCATCTTCTAAACCGGTTGCATACAATCATTTGATTTTTCTTTTATAAATACACAAACTTATAATTCCCTTGCAAATGAATAACAATATTACATTCATAGGTAATGAAGAATTTCTAATCGTAAATATTTGATACTTAATTAATTTTATGGATATTTATAAATCACCTATTCTCCTGCGTGATTACACATCTTCTATATATAAACGATTGCCGAGGTAACTTTGTTATGTCTTAAACTAATGAGTAAGAAAAATAACGAACTAGGGTAATGTCTAGTTCCACATATTTTATCTGTGAAGTATTTTTGAACAGTCGTCCCCAGGAATCCACCTACTTCGGTGGTTTGAAAAAAAAATTTTTGAAAATATCTTTTAAGTATTTTTAGAATATTTAAACAATATTTAAAAAAAAACAACACAAATTTAACGAATAATTAAAGCTAATCATATCTATTATGTTAAAAGATATTTGAAAAATATTTTAAAAAGAATATTCAAAAAATATATTCCAAAAATATTTTTTTGATATTTTTAAAAAAGATATTTAATAAATATAAAAAACAAATTAAATGAATATTTAAAGCTAATCTTATATACGATTTTTTTATCTGTAGAGATTTGTATGTTAAATATTCAAAATTTTGGGGAACATGCGTAATGAGCTGCTCGTCTATTTATCCACAGCTGTGATAGAAAAGATGGATTCATGCCTTTCGACAGTTAAATCTATTACGAAAGAGTAAGTAATTCGGTTCACCAGTTATGAACTTTTCAAGATATGTTTTTATACTTTGGAAGTAGATTAAATCAAGGCTACCATGGTTACCATAAAGATGGGTTGTCGAAAACACCTTGTCAATCTGTTGAGTTTGACTTGTCCGCACACAATATAAAGTCTAAATTAATACAAATGATTTGCAGTTTGCCAATTTAGCATAGCTTGAAATGAAATGGGTAAAGATTATTACTCTTAACTACTCAGGAGTTACTTTATCATTTCTGTCCCGGGGAAGTAAACCTTCAAACACAATCCTAAACCCGACCTTTGCAATCGGGTCTGACGTCTATATCTTAGCAGCAGTGAAAAGTTCATATAAATAAATGGCTCACATTATAAAGTCACAGGATCGAAATGTTGTCACTTAATTCTAGGTTTATTGATGTTCTAATCTGGCCGGTCATCTTAGGATTTTTAATCATTTTTATATAGGGACGAGGAGAAAAATCATTGCATCTTCCAAAACATCTTACAGTGGATTCGCTTTATCTGGAAATATGTCCTCTTACATCGATTTTCTGATCTCAGATCCTTTAAAAATATCTGCATTCATTTTACATCAAATCTTTTGACTTTTAGGTAATGAAGTTTGAACATTCATTAAATCTATCTTTATACGGTTTAATAAGCATATCTAAATCCTAAATACAGTTGGAAATAAATAAATCTTATCTAAAACATGTCTCAAGTATTCCAAAGTTGTTGTTTATTTTTAAATCACAATGTGAAAATATTTTCAAGTTTATTTAGAGGAATGCAAAGTAGTTACCAAAAAATTACCATTCTGATTCTGCATAAAAATAACTGTACGTTATTCTGTTTTTACATCATTTATAATTTAGTTTTGTTTTTTTTTTTTTTGGTTGTTTTTTTTTTTTTTTTTTTTTTGGTTTTGTTTTTTGCTTTCGCTTCTTCATCATCAGCGTTAAATTGAAATAATTTTTCGAAATTACAATATCGACAGAAAGAAAGCATTTAAAATTTTTTTTCTCTTTATTTTATTTCTAATTAAAGACGATTTTTTACGTCTTTAATTAAAAAAATATTTTCAAAAATAAACTAAAGAAAATTAGAGAACTCTAAATGATTCATTGTACGTCCAATTCGCAATTTTCTATTTTTTAACCAAAGTCATGTGCAGATAGCATAACAAAAGTAAGCATTTGATAAATGAAGAGAGAGAAGAGAACGATTTAAACCAGCAATCAAATTAATGAATAGGCAAACGAAAAACGTTTTCCATTTTTTTGTTTAATAAGGGAAAGAAAAAAATACTGCTTCCTCGTAGCATGGTGATACTTAGTTTCCGTACGAAACTGGAGAAAATAATGTTATAATTATCTTTAGGAATTATTTAAATCATCATCAGCATCATAATTAACATTCTTCGTGATCACCTGACAGAAAAAAAATCAGTAATAAATAGAACGGTTGCTCTGAAATTAACACTAGCTATTATATTCAGGCAAAAGGAACTCAATGACACCGTTTGATGTAGATCTATGTAGTTATACTACACTATTAGTAGTCTACTAGATAAGCTTACTAAGCAACAATAGTGTTTAATAGGATAATTAACTACATCTGGTTGGCTGGTTGGTTAGTTTTACAACGTATCAAGCCTTTTCGGATTATTTAATGTCGATTCAAGTAATTTTGATATCAGCTTGGTTACAGTGACCCATCTAAGTATTAAACAGGTACATCCCCGTTTAACTTCGGTGATCTGGCGAGAACTGGTGTTTTCAACGTAACTTGACCGTAAACCAAGCTGCATCTGGTGTTGAGGTTCCAGTTCTGGATGGTGCAGTATATCCCTTCATTATAATTACTCCCAGGTCCAATCTGGGCTAGGGTAGTACCTCGTAGGATCCCGTCTATAGGTCAAATATATAATTTTGAAAATTATTAGTATTAGATAGGCCCGTTCTAAAAACACTTAAGAAAAAACAACGCATAGAGTTTAAATGAAAGTGTGTGAAGCTGCAATGAACGCAATCCCATAAAAACAAGGCTTAAAATAATCCCGGAGAGATTGACATGTCGTTAAAGGAAATCATTCAATCTACCAAAATACGATGGGTGCTAAGTAACAACGGTCATTTGATTTTCACAGAAACTAGAATAGATATAGGGAACAGAACTATACCTTTTAATATATATATCAATGCTCTTGTTCCTTAATCTTCAGATCGTTATAATCTTGCAACACCCTCTAATTTCTAAGTATTAGAAATAAGAATGTCCAAATTGTCCAAGATGAAATGCAAAAATATAAATCATGATTATCTGGTGTTGCTTATCCACCGAATTCTTATTTCTAATGGGTGTTGTCACCTAAAAAAAAAATGGACCATTCCGTTTTATTATAAAGAAAGAAAAGAAAAAAAACATGCTACAAAGAAAAATATAATAAGAAAGAAAGAAAGAAAGAAAGAAAGAAAGAAAGAAAGAAAGAAAGAAAGAAAGAGAGTAGGGTAACGATAGAGAGAGGGTTTCAGTGTACGGAAGCAATAATGTTATTCTGTTTCAACTGAACATAATGAAAAGATGAAAAAAAGGAAAGAACGAAAAAGATGAGTGAGAGAGAGTTAAATCAACATTATTATATTTTTACATATTTAACTATTATGCAATAGCTCTTAAGTAATTATATCAAACGTTGTAATAGTTAAATTATCATAATATGGTACATCCACTGGTCCTGATAATATATAGAAAAGTTTCATCAAAAAGTGTCATCTATTGTGAACTCAATGCATTTGACCCATTTTCAACTCCTGGCTTGAGAGAGAAGGAATGAATTACCTCGTGAGGCTAATCAGGCGCGCACGTGCATTGCGTGCAGGATGTCCACTTATATCTTCTAAGTGGCTGGAGAGAAGGTGCAGTTAACTGCAATGCATAGCTCAGAGATTGAACTCAAAACCTCCACGTTATGAGTAATGTCTTTTTTATAAGCATTCTGTCATCCCTGTTAGAATGGTTCGGCCTCTGAAAAGAGAAAAAAGCCGAAGTAGTTTTTCTTCCCAACTTTTGCTCTTCCCAGGAGTACTTTTGTTACTCTATTTTACTACCACTTTCTTTACGAGTCGGAGAGCAGAGATTGGAATAGGAAACAGATTTTTTGAGACTTTAAATTTCATCCAGAGGTTGAACGTCGAAATATTTCTGGTATGAAATAGTGAAAACAATACGTTTGAATAATTATTAAATAATTACTGCTAAATAAATAAAAAATAAGTGAGCATCCTCTAAGTGTGCTAATTTGATCATTTTCGCCAGGGGTAGTAGTTTTTAATGAGGTTTCTTTTTTGTTTTTATAAGAAATAAATTTATCAATGTAATATTTATTTTTTTCTGAATTATTAGTTCTAACTAAGCAACATAATTATTTTATATCTCCAGTTTGAAAAACGTTTTATAAGCCTAATTAGTAATCTTTAATTAAATGCAAATTACTAATTTAATAGAACAAATAATCCTTTAATTAGTTTCTTACGAAAATTGGAAATTTAAACGCAGAATGATTAATTGTTTTCAAGCAATCATTTTGCAGTTTTTTCTTTTAGTTTTATTTACTATTAGAATTCCCTTGTGATTGAAATTCTCCCTTTCCCAATGAGGTATATTGATTTTTACATTAAAATGTCCCCCAAGGTCACAAACTAAGGATTTTGTCTATTATCTAGATTTTTTCAGACTGTTATCCTCATCTTTATTGCTATATAAACAATGTTTCGGTCGGTGTTCCCACCGGCTTTCTTCAGGTGTTCCTTGACGAGCTTTGGACCATTCTTATTGGAAGGCTTCGTGTCATAACTGAATATATGTTGTGCATATAAAATAAGTAAATAAAGTGTCTTGAAAATGATTATTTAAACAAATAATAAACAGCTTTGATGATAGTTCAGAAAAGAACCGGTATTACTTGGTTAGTAATAAAAACTCTTTCGGACAACTCATTAACATTTTTCAGCATAACATTTAACAATTGTTAGAAATCTTGAAATAAAAATGAAAAAAAAATTTTTTTTTAAACTATAAGCCCCATTATTTTTAAGCAAATTTGTTAGAACAATAAAGATGAAAACATTCTAAAAAATATAAATAATACAAATTACAAGCCTCATCTAAAAAAAAAATCAAGATAATACGGATTTTGTATTCGGAACGTTTACATAGAAGCATTTAGGTTGTGCACTTATCGTAGTGATTAATCGTCGTAGAAAATGGAATCGACGATCCGGGTTCAAAGCTCATAAAGAGGTTGACTTGCGTTTCGCTTCACGCTAATGCCCTTGGGAAATGAATACATCCATTTATTTATCCCAACCCAACTATAACTGGAAATCAGTTCATGCCTTCCAAAGAACATTAGTGCAAAGACAAATAACTTCATCCAGATTTTGAACTCGTCTCACCGATTCAATTTCCTACAACGATAACCGTTACACTTTCTTAGTAAATGATTTTGAGGCTGGCATAGCCCAGCTGTGAATGCTGGTTTTCAAGGCACACAAACATCTATAACTAGAAGACTGATGTAAGTATCTCGATTTAATTTTCTGTGTTAATTCTTGTGCCAAACTATGTCCAGCTTAGAATATATCACAGGAAACAGTGCACGACTGAATCGTTTGGAAGATCGTTAATATATATCCTTCCTTAATTGAATATATCTGTGCAATGTATCTTGGCTCCGCGGAGCCAATAAATAATAGATATGGCTACAATTTTAAACCCTGCGTAGTTGATAGTTTATCTGTATGGTTTCTTATTTGATTATGGTCTGGTCGTTTCCATATTCAACACTCCGTAATTAAAATTCACATAATACATGAATCAGATGGAAAAATTAACGTCAAATATATAAACCCTATCATACCGCCATGGGCAAGACGTGACAAAAGGTCAGTATTTCAAGCGGATTACAGCTGGTTTGAATACAGAGATTTTCTTTTTCATAAACTGGTTGCTTAAGCAAGGCTAAAACACCCAATCAGCACTACTATTAACCCTATAGCTGTTGTGAGATGTAAATGATTGCATGCCTTTTTCAAGGGTGTTAGCACAAAATGAATAGCAAACAGCCTCGTCCAAGAATCTGTTTTCAGGTAACCATGTGAAAACCATTAGATATGACGTGCTGTCAACCAAGACTAGAAAATTCTCCCTTTCCTAAAGTAGATAGATGGAGAAATAAATATTTCTTAAGTGTACTACTGTGAATGAAAGGAAAGAGCTTCAATCTGATTTCTGTGCGTATTTACCCAACCTCTCCACTGCGACCTGGATGCGACACAATGTCAATTTTTAAAAAGTTTGAATTCAGAATTTTCCTTCTCCTATAGCGATTGCCATAGCAATGTTAAAGCCAGTCTGTCCTACTATTGGTTAGATAGAAAAATGAATTTTAAAAAATGTATCTAAAAATTGAGTTTAAACATATTGAGCTTGGCAAGAGAAATCGAAAACCCAACAAGAATGAATAAAACAAAACGTCTTAGGCATGAAATAACCCAACAAGAATTGACATGCCGTAAAATCCAATATTCCTACTATTTCCCCATAGTTGGAGGGAGAATAATTGGATTTATAACTTTTTCAATGGTTTTAGCGCTATGTTACATGTAAACAGTCTTTTAAAAAAGATTGAGTTTGAAAGAAAACATTGAATATCCATCAATAATGAATAAAACAAAACGTCTTCAGCATAGAATAACCCAACAGGAGTTGACATTCCGTAAATTGCTATAAATCAACCGTCCTACTATTCCCCATTTTCAAATGGCATTAGCGCTATGTCAAATGTAAACAGTCTCGTTTACGAATTGATGATATTTATTTGGTTTCCTTTTATTTGTCCTACTATGGGTTGGTTTAGATTCTCTATTGCGATTATTTCTAAAAAAAATCATCTTTTATTGGAAAACACAGCTATTCTATGAATAGGTTCTGAAGAGAATTGTTTTATTGAGAATTCACCTTTGCATGAAATGAGGAAAAACATACATAAAACATAACATTCTTCTAATTCTCTTTCCATTGTTGGAACAACACACGTCCACAGTGAATGACGGACGTCAAACAATGTTTACATATATATTAGGACAACACACTGAGAAAGCGAACTATCAAAGCAATCCATTTGAAACGCGTCAGATTCGGAAACTGTGAGCGGCTTTGGGTAACGAGGTGGCAAAATGCCCTCTGGTCAAACCCATTTCGCTTGAAAACTGCCAGCAGCCAGTTTCGAAAACGGCAAAACGCCAACTCGTTGGAGCTGAAACGGAGTTGCTGTCTCGTGCCGCCATGTTGACTGGCCGACACTGGGGAAGTTCAGCCTATTTAGAAGTGTCTATTTAGAAGGCTCTGACCACAAATAATCCGCCGACTCAGCATATTAATGGATGTCAGTAGGAGCAACAATTGCGTTCGCACAGTTAGGTTTAAAAACAGAATTGACAATAATGAGTGATTAAAGATTTGAATCAAGGACAAAGCAGTGTGTTATTTCTTACTTAGAAAGTTCGGAAAAGTATTCTTAGTCGATAAAGAATGGCCAGTGTAGAAGTTGGGATAGTTAATGAGGTTGGAACCTGTACTAATAAAATCTGCGATTGTAGATGAGTTTTATATATGGAGTAGACAATAGGCGAACGCGTTGATTTCCTAGTTGTTGTAGGAGGAGTAAGGAAAGAGGCGCTCTTAAAGTAGTTTTGATTAACGAGAAAAGAGCCTATTTGGTTTGAATTCAAAGTGTTCCTTCTCGTAAACCGGTCACCATGCAAAGGTTAAATAGCTAAGTCTGCTCTACTATTTATCCATAGCTGGGGACAGGTGTCACGATTCTCAGCTTCACACGAGAAGAATACAACATGATCAATTTTTAAGCGGACTATAACTTGAATAGTTTTCCTCCTCTTAGACTGGTTACCATACAAATGCTGAAGATCCCAGTTTCAACTTATATTTCACCCATATCTGGAGGATGAATATTTTTATCCATATCTTTCTGAAGGTTATTAGAGCCATGTGAAATGCAAACAGTCTGGTTTTGAATTTTAACTTTGGTCCATTTTCTACGACGATAAATATTAAACAACGAGTTAAGAATGTAATCATGCTCAATACATAAAAATCATATAGAAATATACTATGATAATTTGATGCTATATATATATATATATATATATATATATATATATATATATATATATATATATATATATACTCGAACCGGCTACCCGGTAAAGCCCGGGTAGAGGAAAAAATAGAATAAACGTAGTGTGATGTTAGTTTTGCAGATCCATTACTACTAAATTAGCAAGTTTGATCCTTCACAGGATTCCCCATAAAAATACGGAAAAAAAACCGTCTGTTAAACTGGTCTTGTTGGGAGGGGGGTAATATTTTGTTTTCGTCAGGGAAGAAGAAATGACATCACATATAACGATATAGTAAGAAATTTTAATTCAATAATTAACTATATAAAAAAAAAAGATATAAAGGATGGGTTTTTAAACTGATATTTAAAAGAAAACATAAAAGATATAAAATAAATACAGAATTTGATTTAAAATAATTCTTTAATTTTTTTTTAAAATTTTATATGTACAATTCAATAAATAATTCTTTTTAAATAACATAATTAATTCAAAGCGTAGCCGATCGAAAAATGAAATTATTATGGTAAAAAAATTGAAACACACTTTTAAAAGAATAACGTTGAATGTATTGATTTTGGTACAAATGCAGAATAGCGCGCAATAGATAATATTAAAATCGCATTTTATGTGAAAATAACATTAGATTACGAAAACTCCCAAAGTAATATATACCAGTTCTGTATACCAGAGCTGTCTCAAATGTTGGGGTCTTTCTGTGAAATGTAATGAAATTTGATGCGTTTTATACGTAATCTAATAATATCTTCCCTTGCATGTTATTTTGCATTAGTTTTTATTTGTATATTTAATATTAAAATAAATAACATGATTATTTCATAAACCGTGGCTTACACTAACTGTTTTACATTTGTTTACAATTTTTTCCAAGTAGAATTTATTCAATTAATATCGTATCTCAAAAAACGTTAAATTATATATATATATATATATATATATATATATATATATATATATATATATATATATATATATATAGTAATTGCATTAAATAATTGCATAAAACTAAAACAACCGTATTTAAATTGAAAATAATTCTTTAATTTTTTTGTATTATGAAAAAAATTAGTAAATTAATAAATAGAGACGAATTGTACGTTATTTTTTAAATTAAAAATTGAAATTAAAAGACTTAAACAAATTAAAAATTCTCTTTAATAAAATAACCTTTTTTGGGGGGGCATTTAATATGGTGTCGAAAATGTTTCGACCATGAAAGGGTAAGGAAACGAAAAAGAGACAAGGGCATGGAATCCGTGGTCAGTTATCCGGTTCTTGCGAAACAATGCCCGTCTCGCGACCCCTTGGCTCTATCAAGGGTCGATTAACTATCCAAGTAGCAAAGAGTCAATTAACTATCCAAGTAACAAAGGGTCAATTTACTATTCAAGTAACAAAGATTCGCTATCAAGTAGACTGTTCAGGTAACAAACGCACAGTACGGCTTGAAAAACGAAGGAGGCGATCTTTCTGGTTGACGTTTATCTATACCAAGAAATACCCGCTCACGCCCGGTAGTAAGGTATAAATCTCCGTCAGGCGCCGATCTCGCCTTCGGTACTTCGTAATGGACACCGCCACTCCAGCCGACGCCTTCCACGTGAGTAGAGGCCCCCCCTCAATATTTTTTCCACAATGGTTTAAAATGTAAATAAAAAATGGCTTTGTTTACATTTTCGATCAAACATCTTTAAGTAGAATCCATTTCAGTCAACATATTTCTAAGGGAAAACACACACACACACACACACACACACACACACACATATATAATAATATATATATATATATATATATAAAGTAATTGAATATAAATTTTAAAAATCGAAACTTATCTTACTAAAGAGAATTTTGAATTTGTTTAAAAGGCAAATAAAAAAATGAGTACAATTTTTTGTACGTAAGTTTAAAAGTGAAACTAAGTAATTACTTTAATTGTTAAACAGTCCAAAAAAATCAGGTTCAATAAACAATTTTTCAATTAAATTATGTTTTATCTATTTTTGAAGGTTATGATCTTTTTTTAATTATAAAATACCTTCACTGAAATATTTACGATAGCTTTGAATCAGTAAAAACACAGATTTAATTAAAACTTATTATTGATATATTATGATTTAGTTTGTTATTTTAAATTGAATATCAAAAATTAACAAATCAATATAATTATTTAAAGATCTAATAATTGTCTATTCAATATTTGAAACTCAATAATTAAAAACAAAACAAAATAAATTAACGCAATTATTTTATAAACATGAAAAGAATTATTGTTTTGATCTTCCATAAATTATTTGATGACGTTTTAGCTAGGAACGCCTTAACAATGTCCACTCTACCATTCTAATGTAATTTATCGTAATTTTAATTTTAACTGTCTTCGAAAATATAGATCAAATCTTCATAATTTTCAACACGAAATCGGAACTCGGGTGATAGCGAATGTGTATACATATTTACTTTCTTGTTAATTGTTTGATTTTCGAAGATTTCCCCGGACATACATACACACAACTTCCCTATATATATATATATATATATATATATATATATATATATATATATATATATATATATGAATTATTTTTATTTCTAAACTCTGACGGCTTGAAAAAAAAACGTTTCAGTGTGTAAATAAAGAAATATACAAGCTGATATCAAGGAAAATAGAGCAAGAAAATACCAAAGCACTTGTACTGTCTGAAATACTCATCGGGATCATGATGAATAACCAAAAGAGTTGTCCCAGTTAAATATGTAAAAAGTGATCAATACACTAAGTTGAGGGAAATTTTACCTAATGGTTAATCAGGATAATTCTGATTAAATGGGATTGGTATAAACAAGATAGGGTCTACCCCTTGTTTCTTTTCAATTTCCTACTCATGATTTGATAAACTGGTATTATGCCTATATATATATATATATATATATATATATATATATATGAGAATGTTATAAATATATACACAAATTAATAATGTAGCTATATTTAGTAATGGAGAGTTCTCGACAATATGATGATATGTAGGTAGGAAGATAGTTTTTAGAAGAGCGTAGACAGTGAATCAATGGCAGTGGGTGACTGGCAATTTCTCGACTATCGTAGAAAAAAATCTCTCGGTCTGATGTTCCCATATGTGGCATGAATTGTATTTTACTTAATAATTATATATAATGGTATATCTTTAAAGCGTATGGTTTGCAAAGCAGAAATAATGGACGCGAAGGTATGGATTAAAATCGTTTATTAAAATAAACAAGGGTTGAAAACGTTGTTGTTGTCAGAAATATTAGTAGTAACCTCTGGAATGGCCGAGTGGAGTCAGTCAGGAATGGCCCTGGAGTTGCGAGGTTTAGTGAGGTGTGGGTATCGTATGATAATACGTCAGGCTCTGCGTGTGGATAATATTAATAGTAGATAATAAGTCAGGAATCTCTCTGTGGCCGGTCAGTGTAGTTGATAGATGTAGGCAGATGAGTCAGTGTGAGTGGTTGCAGTTCCGGGTCAGTAGGGTACAATGTAAGTTGATATGGTGACTTGAGTTGACGGGCGTCCGTTGGTAAAATTGATGATAGTAGGTAGGATAATAAGTCGGGAAGGGCCCAGTGCGCGGTGGTGGGTAGATGTAGCGGCTCTTTGATCCTGCCTGCCGGTCGGTCAGCGATACGAATGGTGTGGGAGCCCTCCAGGCAACTGCCTAGCCCTCAAAATGCCAGACTTATATAGTGACGAGATAGGCTCCAGAAATACTTTTGGAGCGTTTAGCGGGAAGATTTTTCATTGGTTGAAAAAACATTAATTAGAGTGTATTTTTCTTGTTTATCAATATTGTTCCTTCGACCGGAAGTTATTTCTGAGCCTATGCGCAGAACTGTGTCACTTTGGTCACTTTGTTTTAGGGTACCGTTGGGTTAACTTCCGTTGGTAGGCGTCCGTGACTTGTGTTTTGCTTTGCTTTGTTAGCGAGTGGATATATTGTGAAATAAGGATTGTGAATCATAAGAGATATCCATCTCTGTTATAACAATAAGAATGTTGTAAAACTTTAGACTCACCATTGTATTCTTATAACAAGACGTTTTAAAACCAAAAGGTGTGTCTTTCGTAAACGCATAACTCGTTTTTTTCTCTTCTTCTTTTTCATTATTATTTTGTTTTCAATGAATCCTTATTGTGGAAAATAAGCCGTTATTTAGACAGTAGATGACGACAAATATTCTCATATATATATATATATATATATATATATATATATATATATATATGTGTGTGTGTGTGTGTGTGTGTGTGTGTATATATGTGTGTGTGTGTGTGTGTGTGTGTGTGTGTGTGTGTGATTGTCTTATCCTTTCTGCTGTATTAGATCTTTGTTTTATCACAGGTATTGTCAGATTACACAATAGAGATTCCTTGGTTCTATCATGCTGAATTTAACCACACATATATATATATATATATATATATATATATATATATATATATATATATATATTAGCCCACCCACGCAAACTAGGACAAAGGCCCTAATACCACAAAACCCTACAACCGCTATATTCTACACGCGACCCAAAATACACAAACTCCCCAAACTTATAGCACAACATTCAACTAGCCATACTAACCCCAATAACGTACACGACATCGAACACCTCACAAAAGCCCTAAATATCACCCCCCCCCAGGAAGACCCATAATAGCAGATAACGGGACCCTAACTGAATCCTTATCAGGATACATAGACAACATCCTCAATCCCCTACGACACACAATCCCCACACACATCAAAGACACCACGCACTTCCTAAATGAAATAAAAAAGGTTGGTACACTCCCCGAGGGAACCATCCTGGCTCAATGGATGTTGTATCCCTATATACCAACATACCACATAAAGAAGGGATTCAGGCATGCAGGAAATTCCTCACACAAAACAAATTCCCCACAGACAAAATCAACGACATATGCCACATTATCAGCTTCATTCTTACACACAATAATTTCCAATTCAATAAAAAAAAAACTACATACAAATCAGCGGTACGGCGATGGGTACGAAGATGGCACCTAGCTATGCAGATATTTTCATGCACACACTAGAAACAAAATTACTCAAAAACTACCCTCTAACCCCAACCTACTACTATAGATATTTAGACGATATATTTCTTATATGGACACATAGCCTCAATAGCCTCCTAGATTTCCACACACACTTTAACAACTACCACCAATCTATCAAATTCTCGATAGAATACTCCACCAGCTCGATCCTTTCCTAGACATTACCACAAAATTAAGAAATAATACCATAAACACCACTCTTTACACTAAACCACTGATAACCACACATTTCTTAACTATAACAGCAACCACCCCCATAAACTAAAAAAATCGATAATATATAGTGCATGCATAAGACTAAGACGCATATGTGAAGACCAACAAGAATATATACAACACACAGCCAACTTAGCAAGAAAATTCCTAAATAGTGACTACCCCATAAAATTAATAAAACAAGCATTCGACAAAGCATCATATCTTAATAGACAAGAACTACTCATATACAAACCACACCAAACTAATGACCGAATCCCTATGGTATTTCACCAGGTCGACATATGCATAAATGACTAAGCTACTCACTGAACAATATAAAACCCTACAAACCGACCCCACAACAAAGTCCATCTTCAAAACCCCGCCCATTAACGCAAAAAAACAACCACCCAACCTACGTAACATCCTCACTGCATCCAGGAAAAATTTACATAACACCGTACGGAAAGGTAATAAACGATGCAATAACCTAGATGCCAAGTTTGCAGCCACATACATACGGAAACCGAAATAAAAATACCCTACACAAACATAACAATACATCCGCCACACCTAACATGCGATAGCGCTAACATTATATACTATTTATACTGCACACAATGTAGAAATAGTGGATATGTGGGAGAAACATCAACACCCTTTAGACTAAGACTAAATAACCACAAATCCACTATAAATCTCAAATCCCCGCATAGTACAATAGCACTTCATTTTAACACCTTATCACACAACCTTACACACCTCAAATGCATCTTATTAGAACACGCATTTCCAACAACGCAATCTAGAAAACAATCAGAATCTAAATGGATTCTAAAATTACAAACGCACGTGAAGGGATTAAACGCAGATATCGGAATTCTCCGTTATTACAAATATTTTACAAACGCTGCCACTGTCGATAACAACAGAGACAAAGAAACCGTTGAACAGTAACATTTGACAAAGGGTATCTAACGAACCTGAAAATTTATGTAAAAAATAATTAAAAAGTAAGTGAATCCAATACTCCATAATATCGAGTTCATTATTTATTTATTTTTTAATGCTTCACAATAATGCCTAATTAAAAAAAAAATTTTTTTAAAATATATATATATATATATATATATATATATATGTGTGTGTGTGTGTGTGTGTGTGTGTGTATTAACCCCTGCGCACGAGCAGCATGTGACACAAGCTCAATCTTTAAGCGATGATTCACAGGTTTAAATTCAGAGTTTTCCTTCTCCTAGAATGGTTACCACTGTCTAATTAACCATGGCTGGAAGGAGAGTAAATGGTTGCATGTCTTTCACAAGGGCATTAGCTCTATGTGGAATTCAAACGTATTTAAACTCGGGTTGACGTGTCCCTTTCCTCGTTTTGACGAATCAGATACCAATTATAGTGTTTTTTCATGATTGAGAATTACCGTTATTTTTTTTCTAGTATACCGTACACAATCTATTGGCAACATATCAATATATATACTAATATTTGTGTTCCTTAAATATACGACATTTATAATCTTTAACACCCTCTGGTTAAAAATAAGACCGTCCAAATTGTTCAAGATGAAATGCAAAAATATAATTACTGACCATCTGGTGTTGCCGAAGTTTTATTTCTTATGAGTGTCGTCACCTCAGTTAAATAATAGACCATTCCGTTTTTTATAAAAAAATAAAGGGAAAAAAGGACATGCTACATAAAAAATGTAATAAGAAAGAGAATAGGGGTAAGATAGAGAAAGGGCTGAGTATGCTCTTAAGTAAACATATCAATCGTCGTAATGATTGAATCATCATACTGTGGTATAACCACAGGTGTTGCTAGTTATGTAACAGTAGTCAAACGCCAAATTTCGGAGGTTTTATCTAATTTTATACAACATATTTTTCTATAGATTTTCATAAGTGAGCTTTATTTTTTTACTGGAAACTGAGGATCAAACTTACAATAATATTTATATGTAGATTATTCGTTGAAACAATCTGAAATGTGTAAAATGAATGGAATAGCAAATGCATTTTTATGAAAAATACTATTTGAAATTAAAAATTTAATCAATACATTTTTGCATAATTATATTGGCCCTTTTTGATTTTCAAATTCAATTTTTTACCGTTTAATTACTTTTTCATAACAATTGTGGACCGTGTAGCAATGACAATGAGAATCTTTATAGTTTTAAAGCAATAATAATTATAGATAGCTGATTACAATAAATGCCATAGGATGAAAATATCACAGTCTTCTCCTTTCTGCTGACTATGACTTTTTTCTTCACATGGAACTTGTAGTAATAACGATGAGAAAATTTTTAGTTTTTAAGTAATACTAATTATAGATGGCTTATTGCTATAAATATCATACTGTGAAAATGTCACAATCTTCTACTGATTGGTGACTGTGGGATTTTTCCTTGCATTAGACTTATAGTAACAACGATAATAACAATTTTAGCTTTAAAGGATTTCTAATTATAGAGAGTTGATTTGGTTCTCTCAAAATGATTTTAAACATCTCTGTATCGTATTGTATCCTTTGCTTTTTATAAATTTATTTTCTTCTGTAACTATCTTTTCAGACGCATTTTCAATTTTTTCTTTCTTTTTTGTCAATTTGCCTGTGGAACAAGCATAACTAGTCAATTTGTATTAGTTTAAATTAAAATAGAAAACAGCCCAAGCAGAGAGCAACAACAATTTGGCATTTAGAGAAGAAACTGCTAACGAGCCAACAAAGCCACGGTGGTTCCAGGAATTTTGTTTTGGGAATGAGACCATTTAAATTGAGCACTGAACAAGACAACCCAACGACGTCAACTAAGAAAGATTGAGGAAAAGAATCCTACAATCATAATCCGAGCTCTTTGCATTAACAACGAACAACGATGAATTAGCGACTGATTATCAGAGTTATGGTGAAATTACCGTAGGGGCGACGATCCGGTCGGCAGATCTCCCCTTGGTCTGTCTTGGCCTCCGAGTTTGTGCCATCTTTAATCTGCTACTTTTCTGGACTGAATTTCCCAAAAATATTGTCCTCGACCTCAGGTATGTTGAAGAACCCATCACAAATATATACTTTTAATCCTAACTTGTAAATTTGGATCTTTTGCTTTTATCAAATCTAATGATACGAGTGGTCCGTAAATTGATATACGCTACCAAATCATCCAAAATATTTTGTAGCTTTTATGTAGTGGTGATCTGCGTCGAAATTAGCATTTTTTTCTTATTTTCAGTGATGCTGATAACCTTTTGACTTAGTGCATCCTGGGACACAAATATTTGCTTTGATCGAGTCCCCGGGAAAATCTATGGGTTCCAACTAAAGCTGTCTAACTTCTACATTGTAACCTATCCTGTGTAATTCGTTTCTAAGAAACTATAGAAATGTATTTACAGTTAGCTTGAAATGCTGAGGGAAAAAGAAAAACACTGAGATGCATGGATACGATTTTACTGCGTCCCTTTAGATTTTCGTGCATCAGGGACGCATACCTATCAGCATCTCTGTTATTAAATAGATAATCGAATATCGATACAATGTCAATCAGAAAATATATACTAAGTCTCAGATGTACTCAGATGAGGGAAAACGTTACAGTCATCAGACAGAAGAAACTTGTGACATTTTCATCGTATGACATTTATAGTGATATAATAGATATTGCTTAAAAACTAAAAAGGTTTCTTATCGTTTCAACTGTTTGAAAATAATTTGTATTATATAGGAATACTTGCTATCATATAAATCGGTGCTAAAAAAATCATAAAATTAACTACACAAAAAATGTAAACATAAATGTACAATGAATGTAATTCTCAAAGCTGTGATCCTAAGATAACCCAGACGAGTTAGCATGTCATTAAAACCAATAACTAAGCAACTTTAGATACACCTCAGAGGATACAGTTTAACGCGTTCTAAGCGCTACCGACGAAGCTACTGTTCATTTGTAGGTTATTTCGTGTTTATATATGAGAAGTTAAAATGTCATTGTGTATGTTACCCTATGCGTATAATGTGTGTGAAATATATTCGCTGCTTTTCTTTGTTTTCTGAGGTGAAAGTGAAAATATATTCAGGTCGTTAGAGGGACTTTACCCTTTGTTGTATTCAGCTTAGAGTCATCACCACTATAAAACATTATCTAATAAATATCTAGTGATAAAACATCTTAAAATTTGCGGTTTTAACTTTACCAAGAAAAAGCAATTCGGCAAGTGAATTACCCAGAAAATGTAAGTGTGTCCCGTCATTATTATTGTGTTAAATAAATCTGGTGCTTTGGAAATGAGGAAGACGTTTGGCCGTTAATGGTTGGCTATAAAAGAGAGTGGAGGAATTAAGGTGTTCCAGATGGTCTGTAATGTAATAAATCAAAGTAATTTATAAGAGGCGTAGTTCTAGGGCAACCAATTATGAAGTATACCAAAAGAGGCCGGGAAAATTAGAAGCCAGAGAAAATAATTATTTCAGATGATCGACTGTTGCCAAATATCGATAAAAGACTATCTATATATCTATCAGTCTGTCAGTGTGGGTGGGTGTCTGTCTAACCGTCTTCTCCACCGGGAAAACGCACACGAATTATGGGTCAGTATTTGAATGCAAGAATTCAAATGTTGATTCTTAAAGCCAATAGACGATTCGCTGGAATAGACACAATTCAATATCAGCCCATTGCCGGTGTAGATTCTGATATTGGAAAAAGATAAGATCAGGATGAGTATCAGTCTATCTCATCTTTACATAACCATCCCTTTTCCTGTTCCCTTCTGTCTGTCTGTCTGTCTGTCTGTCTGTCTCTGTCTCTCTGTCTCTCTCTCTCTCTCTCTCTCTCTCTATATATATATATATATATATATATATGTAGGTTTGTTTAGAATGGCTTTTTCGATAATTTTTGGGAGAATAAGTGCTTAATTGGAGTCGGACCTAATTTTTGAAATTAATTAATTAATAATGAATTAGGCGGGAATACCTATTAAATGTATGGCTAAACAAATCGAGAAAAATCAATCTCTGTATGTACATTTCGGCCTATTAGGCCTCATCAGCAGAGCTAAACAAATCATAAAATCTAAGAGGTCCGTTTAGTGTAGGGGTTATGAGATCGGCCTGTCAGCTTGGCAGTCCGGTTTCAAATCACGCACTGGGCGGTCTTCCGATCTATAGCTCTGCTGATGAGGCCTAATAGGCCGAAATGTACATACAGAGATTGATTTTTCTCGATTTGTTTAGCCATACATTTAATAGGTATTCCCGCCTAATTCATTATTAATTAATTAATTTTCAAAATTAGGTATATATATATATATATATATATATATATATATATATATATATATATATATATATATGTATATATATATATATATATATATATATATATATTAAGCTTGAAATAAAATCATAAATAAACATGATAAAAGTCACCACTGAAAGTGTCTTGTTGTCAATTTTAAGGTAAGCAAGTATTCAACACGAAACGTGTTTTCCCCAGTATTTTTGCACTGTTAAGATATTACAGATAAGAAATACTTTTTGCGTGAATTAAAATAAATAATTCTTGATAGATAGATAGCTATATAGCTATATAGATAGCTATATAGATAGATGAATCGATAGATAGATCAATAGATAAAGTGAGAGATAGAGAAAGAAGAGTGGGGAGGAGTTAAATATAAGGTAGTCGGCTACAAGGACAGTGGTCAGCTCGCACTGAAAAGCCCTGAAAATGAGGTAGGGGAGAGAGAATCACTCACAGTGTTGACGAAAAATAACTTTGACTCAAATTATCCTATCCTCATAAAGAATCAGGAATCATCTGTAATAAAAAAATGTTCGAATTCGAAAAGAGATTCTTAGCATTTCATTTCTGAGTTTCCGTCTCTACTGACAAAAGAAGAATGAATGAGATGTTATGAGTATTGTCTCTTCACCACACGACAACGTATCCCGATAATCCCTCTCAGTTATTTCAACAACTGACAAAGTTAAGCCAGCCGTCCCAAAGGCCCAAGTCAAAGTCTCAACTCTATATTATGTGCCTAAGTCAAAACCATCAAAAATCCCCAAAATCTTCGCTTCCATTGATGCAATAGCAGAGAAGCCAGCCTCACGCCATTAAATTGTTCAGAAAGGTAACTGTGTGATTCAATTGTTTTCATTGTAATGATAGGTTAATCTTTCGACAGGAAGAAAAAAGTGAAGCTGATACAGGTGATTCAGTTTCAGCCTCCTGGCCTTTCTATCAACTCATTCATCTCGATAACAGTTAATTCTGCTGACTCGAACAAAATGGCTTTCATCATCCAAAGAAGATACATAAAATCATGGGAAATAATTTCCAGTCTGTTCACTCAGTAGTGGCAATTTTTTTTTATAGAATTAAACAAAGAACGGTTTTATCCGGTCTGCAAAGTTTCTCAGTTTATACATTTCGAGTTTCTGGTCTTTCTTTCTTTTTTATTTTATCTCCACTCAATGTTAGTGTTAGTGTAATAAATTCAACACAAGATTCCATCAGTTCTATGTCCTTTTATTGACAAACAACAATGGTGACACTTGTTCTTCCGTTTTCCTTACACAATGGGGGAACTGGTATTTCCGGTTCATTACACAGCGACGAGCACTTTTCAACGGTTAATACAACTGATTTGGAAGTAATTATATAGATTCTGTATTATGTAATACCAGAACCTTGACCAGTTACAAGAGGTCAATTGTTAGAAATGTGTTTAGTATCCCTGCTCTATCATCATCATCATAATCATCATACTCATCATCATCATCTGAAGTTTGTTAATTGACGATGACTCTCCTGTTGGTAATATGTCTCCATCGTTATTACTTGTGCAAATATATAAATCAGTCCAAATTAATATATCGGCTATTCTGTTTTTGCTTTGGAGTATACCTCTTTGAATAGATGAGCATCGTGGTGTGTGTGTATATGGACTCCATCAAATGCATCTTCGAATGCTAGATCTAGCATAGCTGCATGTCAATCTGTCTAGGATACGTAGCTGGTTAATTGTGGTTTATTCTGTTCTGATATTTTTAGGATCTACTAACTATCAAATACAAATAATTTTCAAACAGATCCATTCTACCCATATATGGTAGCCTAAGTGGTACTACCACACCGAGTCAGAGATTACCTGGGATTAATGACAATGAAGGGGTACTCCACACTCTCAAGTCCACAGGAACTTTAACCCCACCATGATGCAGTCTAGTTTCATACCGTGGCTATGTCTTTATGATTTCTACAGCTTTGAGGTGATATAATATCGACAGGGCGTAAATATAATCAGTGACAGAAAAAATCCCTGTTTGACACAGTCTAAGAATGCAAAATCATTATACTGGGAATTACACAATTATTAAAAGCCTTCTTAAGAGTTTCTGCAAAACTGGATGTATTGGGTAAAAGTAGAGTCCTCCAAGGACCACATCTCATTCTTATAATATATATTTTTTTAAATCCATCTTGTGTCCCATCCTGCTAGAGCGAAGAGGTTGGTAAAAATGTATACCTAAATAAAATCTAATCATTAAGATAAAACAGTTTTACTTAATATATTTAAACATTTCTAACTCCTAAGCATAAATAGTAAACAATGTTACGAAAAAGAACACATAAAATGCTCTCATGCGCCTAACATAAGCAATCAGTTGAGTTCTCATTTGTCTTCATCATGTAAAACATCTTATTGTGGTATGCATAAACACAACATTTCGGTCACTATATCATTGGTTTTTTTTAGGTGTTCCCTTTTTACCTTAGACTAAAGTCATCATCAGACTATACCCGTTCAAACGCTGATTCAGAGCTGTAAAATTTCTTAATTAATTTTAATTTTTCTTACATGCTTTAATGAACTCCATTTATTTTACTTTTCTCTATCTATCATTTAATAGAATTTACTAGGAATTTATATCTAGCCAATATATTAATCATATTTCTGTCAATAAGCCTGGTGGTATTTTATGCTGCTAGGGGCACTCTGCATTAGTGTTAACGATATTAAAGCTCAGAAACTACTCTTTAAATCAGGGCTATTGTCTGATGATGAATTTAGAATAAGGTAAACAGGGAACACTTGAATAAGGCCCAAGGATACAGCGGCATCAAGAAAAGTAAATATGTTTATATGTATGTGTGTGTGTATGCGCGCGTATGTGTATATAAATTAGCTTAGCGCCTGGTGACTGTAGTTTTCTCGCCTATTCTACTATCAAAGAGTTTGCCACAAGGTGGGTATCCCTTCATATAACATTGTGTAGTGCACGATTAGAAGGAGAAGTCTAGTTTTCGGAGCATTCTGGAAAGGATGGTTTAGTTGTTTAGTGGTTATTTACATAGCTATATTATATAGACTAGCAAGAACATGTGTACTCCGGGCGTTAGTATTTAAGGTTTAATGTAAGGAAATATATTAAATTAGAAAGACTAATGGATTCATATAAAATACTACACTTATTTTAATTACATTTTAATTGGTTTCTATATAAAATCATTCATAGGAATGATTTTAATACGTTGGTGAATGAAATATTATTAAATATCAATAACACCAAATAATTATCTATTAAACCGGGTTTTGTTAAAACCTGTATGAAAATAATCCATACTATATAGTAAGTAAACCTTTATTTCTTTCTGATATATAAGACAAATTGAGGGATATTAAACGTACTAATAGCATGGACGGTTTTGAGGCAAAACTAAAGGGATTTTCCTTGAGACATCATTAGTAAGTAAGATTCATTCTACTTATTAATGATTTAAATGATGAATTAGATACTCATTGATAAACCTACGCACTTCCTGAGGGTATTACGACGTAAGCAGTGACTTAGTTACAAACAGACAGACGCTGAATCTCCTTTATAATGAAATTTGGGGATTTGATGAGTTGGATTTTACGTACATTATTTACACGAAATTTTTCGTAAAATGTTATATGTAAGCGACAGCTTACGAAACCCTTTTTTTATAAAACATTTTTAAAATGTTTATTGAAGTCACTAAATGTCCGTGAGTTGGAAAATCTGTTTTATGACTTGAAGAGGTATTGAATGTTATTACTGACATGAAGTTGTTCATTGAAGTGCGAAAGGGAAAAAGAAAGAAATAGAAGTTTGAGTTGTCGCTGAACCTTTTGATCTGCAGCCAATAAGATTCCCTTGGAGAAGAGGTGTGTTGGCACCGGGAATTTGATTCTTGAGTCCGAGTTCAGATCTCGAATGTGAATCAGTGCGTTGTAGCTACATATTCCTTCTTATCACCAATGTAGATTCATAAATCTAAGGATCTCTCTGTCTATGTCGCATTTTCTCTCTCTCTCACTCTCTCTCACTCCTTCTCTTTCTCTCTCTCTCTCTCTCTCTCTCTCTCTCTCTCTCTCTCTCTCTCTCTCTCTCTCTCTCTTATATATATATATATATATATATATATATATATATATGTCTATTCGTGTCTATCGAGATCTAATGGCAAGTATAAATTTACAAAGATGTCTATTTAAAATGCCTCTTGCCAAACACGATTAGTTGAAAATGTTCCTTTTGAAATCAGGTGGTACATTCTCTGGTACGTTTGCCAACTTTCTTAATGTATGCTTTTTTTTTTTTTTTTTTTTTAGTTTTTGCTTCCGTTTTCTTTTTCTGACTTTTTCCTGATGTTAGTGACCTAGTTTACGGTACTTTTTCCTCATAAAAGGACAAATATATATATATATATATATATATATATATATATATATATACATATATATATATATATGTATATATATATATATATATATATATACATATATATATGAATATGTGTATATATATATATGTATATATATATGCGTGTATAAATATATACACACACATACGCATATATATATGTACATTTTTACACACATATATATTATATATTATATATATATATATATATATATATATATATGCGAATTAAATTTGGAAATTTACGTGGGATAAGATAGTATTTTTTAATATGTTACTTCAAATCATATATAATTGTATTGTATTGTATATGAATATCTTTTACGCCTTTTTTTGGATTCCATTAACTTTAAGGAAAGTCAAATTTATTACAAAGTGTAAATAATTTGCTTCAGAAATTGTTGATTTTTCAACTATATGTCCTTTCATAATCTGGAAAGTAGATTAAATGAAGGATACTATGGCTATCACAAATCTTCTGTTAATCCCAAAACCGATCTATGCAATCGAGCCACGAAAACGTAGCATAGATAAATAAATAAGTCCCATCATAAGGTCCCGGCTAATCGAGATAGGTTGTCTTTTGATACCAGTTGACGAAATAAATAGGCAATCACGCATTTATAATTTGCTTCTTTTTCTTTCCTTTCTTTCCTTAGGATAAAAATGGAATGGTCGATTATTTAGCTGAGGTGATAACACTCGTAATAAATAAGAATTCGGCAGATAAGGAACACTAGATAATCAGGATTTACATTTCTTGATTTCATCTTAGACAATTTGGACGGTCTGATTCTTAACCAGAGTGTGTTGGAAGATGATAACGCTCGTTGGTATTTCTCTACTTTAATCCTGGGTAAATAAGCACATAAAGTATTGGAATGCTTGAGATGAGATGAAGATGAGAATTTGAATGTATGGATGGACAGAAAGTGACTCAGATAAAAACTTTGATTTTATTGATCAATTGAATTATTGATCGTTATCTTGAGTGGCCTCAAGGTCGTCGGATGAACATCGTGAAAAAATATTCGTGAGGGGGAGTTTGTATCCCTTTTCGGCAGCTTTTGAAAAGAAGCTCTATGCAGTGAACTTGCTTTTATATTAATAAAAAAACATAGATAATATTCAAGCGACTTGCTGAATCGAATTTGTGGTGCTTGGGGGTGGAGCCAGTGTTAACATCTCCCACGGATGAACCGACAGAAAAGTGTAAAGCAAAAAAAACGAAACACTACAGAGATGGAGAAGTGATAGAAAAGATGAAAAGTCTTCCTCAAGAACCAGAGCAGGTATTCAATTCAGTATCCTATGAAATATCATTAATTCGCTTCCCAGATATCCAGGACTATACTAAGTATCCTAGCTTGATTAAACAACCAAAACAGAAATATTACACAGGTGGCGAAGTGATTGAAATGATGAAATGTCTTCCACACCAACCAAATAAGGCATTCGATCCTGTATTCTATAAAACACCGATAATACGCTTCCCACGTCTCAAGGACTCTACAAAGTATCCTATCTGATTTTCACAATGTAGCCTAGATGGTCGCAATTCTTCTTCGCATTTCTTCCCCACGTTCCTAGAACTGTTCATATGGCTCCAACCAAGCGTTATGTTAGATTCCAAGTAGTGCAGCTATACATCAGTACTGACACGGTTACAGCTTAAAATAAATCTATTTCTTCCAAGCTGTATCTGTGCCAGTATTCCTGTGTGTCTGCATCACTTGGACACACAAGAAAGATAACCAAATGTATGAATAAGATCAGAGCCTCAAAAAAGTTAAGCAACGCCCTGTGGTGACATGATTTAATGGGTGACCCTTTTTAACAATGGTAGGTTTATAAGATTCTTAACTACGTCTGAAAGAAAATCATGACATTTTATCCAAACAATTAAATGGAAAATTGTTGCAGTTTTTCAGAATCGGCTCAAAAAATACAATAAAAAGTTACGTTCCATCTTTTTTCTGTTTTACTGTCTTTCTTTGATTCTTTTGTTATCTAAAGTATTCTGTGTTCGTACTTAGAAAATCAAATTTTGAGAAGGCCATGTTATCAAAAATAAATGTCACGAGACGAGTCATATTGAAATGCACAGTGGGAATTCATCAAAGACAACTGTGTTTTAGAAAATTAAGGAGGCTGGAAAAATTGTAAGAAATTTATCACATGAAAAAGAATCTGACTGTTGCTAATTTGTATTCATTATCGTAAATAATAACTCGGGGAGGTTTAAGTAGAAAAGAAAAAAAGAGAAAACAAAAGATAAAGTAATGTTTCACTTTCGAGACACAGAAATGATTTTCTTTTGGAAACTTTCAACATTGTATTAGTTTACAATAAATGACGAAATTGAATCAGTTATAAATCTTTGATCATAATCATAATTATCCATCTACTTGTTGCTAGATAAATACCTGTCTACGTAGGGTAAGGTTGAAGCCTTGTATTGCAGACACAGAATAAAAAAAAAAAAACTGTGTCACATGAGAGGAAATACCGACGGAGCTAAGTTGGTTTATGCCCAATCAATCTATCGGCGAGAAGGTCCCTAATTTGGTATAAAACTTGCCGTTATCGGTGAGACTAGATTAATACTCTTCCAAGATTATTGGTTTTGGTTTAGTTTGGTTTGATCTCTTTGTTAAATAGCATATCAACGATCGTGGCTTATCTGATTCTAGTGCCTTTTTAAAGAACAGTAGTGGTACTATTTAATCACTAGCAGGGATTAGTCTGAAATTGAACGTAATGGTATGATTACAGTATAATATACGTGTGATTAGGCATCAGATTTATAAAACCGGGTATTGGGCGAGAAATTTCAATGTCCAAGAGCCAAAGAGTCAAATGGTAGATTTTACAAATTCCGTAAGATCACAGAGTAGATATGAAAGAAAACGAAAAGATAGGCAAACATCTGGACCTTGCCAGATAATTAAAAAAGCTGTGGAATACGAGGGCGAAAGTGATACCAATTGTAATTGGTGCACTAGGAACGGTCACAAAAAGCTTAGTAAAAAGTGACAACCCAGACAACAGCATTGTTGAAATCAGCTAGAATACTCAGAAAAGTCATGGAGACCTGAGGAGACGTGATATCACTCACTCCAGTGAAGGTTGATCAGCCAACGCTGGTGTGAAAAAGGAAGGAAATACTACTACTACTACTACTACTACTACTACTACTAATAATAATAATAATAATAATAATAATAATAATAATAATAATAATAGTGTGTGTGTGTGTGTGTGTGTATGCATAAATAAATGAAGGAAACGACATTAAATTTGCTTCATGTAATAATTTATTTCAACTGCAAGAATCTTAGCTAGTTCCAGTATCTTCAGATTAGAGTAAAAATATGATTAGTATTGATTTTTAAAAATTCATACTTTATTCTCATAAAACGATTCATTGATGTTTTATCCCCTATGTCAATTTAAAAGATATATAACTTGGAACATTTCCAATGATATTTTCTATTCTTTTCACACTTTTGACAATATCCCTTTCTCTCGTTCTTGTCAATTTGTAAATTCTATTATATATATATATATATATATATATATATATATATATATATATATATATATGCAGCTACCCAGGTTTCATGCCAAGGGGAAATCATCAGGCCGTTGAGTAAGATCCCATGGTGTTTGTTGAAGATCTTTACTCAATGTCACATTCTGGACCGCAAATAACGTCGGTTACTTCTGCGGACGCTATTGTAGTTCGGATTTACTAAAAATAAATTTTTTCAAAAATTTGCATTTTTTTTGTAATAATGCCAACGAAGTTACCTCCCTTTATTCGTTAAAAATAGAAAAATTTTATTTTGAAAAAAAAAATGTTATTTTTTATTTTTAAATTAATTCCGTTTGATAAAGGATGTATATGTTTTCAAAAAACCATTTTTATATATATCGTAGAGTCAAAAACCTCTTTTTCAATGCCTTTTTTCAAGCCTTTCACTGGAGTCTGAGTAATTCTTCCTGAATGGTGTGTTCCTTGAAAATTACTTTTTGTTGAAATAAAAATTTATTTTGTGAATCAATTGATGTATATGGGTGGATGATGTGTTTGTCCTCCAAGCCAGTAATCTTCTTTTATGTTGGTCTTGGAGAATGGAAATTGTTTTTCTGAGATTAATTTCAGAAATTCTTCTATTATTATTATTATTATTATTTTATTATTATTATTATTATTAAAAGAAATTAAATTTTTTAATATTCTAAATTTTTCCGTAACACATAGATTGCAGTACTTAGAGCCGTTCGTGTAACATTTGGGATGATCTAAAATTCTCCACTCTATTTTGTAAGGCATATCTTTTTCTTTTAGTTCCCATATTTTTGTTGCGAGGGAAGTTGTTTCTTTTTTATCCTTCTTATCTTTCCATATGCGTGTTTTTAGTAAATCCGAACTACAATAGCGTCCGCAGAAGTAACCGACGTTATTTGCGGTCCAGAATGTGACATTGAGTAAAGATCTTCAACAAACACCATGGGATCTTACTCACGGCCTGATGATTGCCCCTTGGCATGAAACCTGGGTAGCTGTTTATAATGAACATTGATCTGTGAAAACTCTGCAAATTAAATAAATATTAGCTCTCACAATTTGTGATTGAGCACTGTATTTTCTTTGTTTCATCACAAAAAATTGTTTTTATATATACCTATATATATATATATATATATATAATGAAGAAATCGTTGTAAATCTTTATCTTAAATCCGATAAGATCAAAGACTGGCAAGGGTAGCAGCAGAAAATCTAATATAAATATTTTTCTCTCCTTATATCATGTGAGTCTCATAATTATAAGTTTCATGTTCCTTTTTAAATACAGTCTACAGATGAAACGCTGGCACCCAAAAATGTCAGTAATTTCTTGTCGCTTTGGCGCTAACCGGCTAACAACATCTTTTAAAAATACCCAAACTCATGTGTGACCGTTTCTCACAAAACGAGAGTTGTGACGTCTGTCACACACCTCCACACGATTATAAGTGGTCTTAGGAAGCAGCCACTAAATCATAATAGTATTAATATTAATATTAATATAAGCCTCTCTCTATATATTAATACTCGTCTTCCTTAATTGTAAAAACATTATATCCTTGCAAAATCTTCTGGCTAAAAATTAGGTGTCCAAATCGTCTAATATGAAATGCAAAAATATAAATCCTGATTATCTGGTGTTGCTTATCCACCGAATTTTTACTTATTATTATTATGTGTGTCGTCACCTCCGTTAAATAATCTACCATTCCGTTTTTATTATAAATAATGAAAGGGAAGAAAAAGGAAACTCTCCACAGAAAAATATAATAAGGAAGAAAGAAATAAAGCAATAAGGGGAGTGATAGACAGGGGGTGAGCGCACGGAAGCAATAACGCTAATCTGACTCAAACGAAATTAATGAAAAGATGAAAAAGAAGTAAAGAAAAAAGAGTGAGAGAGTTAAATGAATTTCTCATTTAGAGTGTCGTCACCTTTGCTAATGGGCTATTCCGTTTTTATTATAAAAAAGAAAGGGAAGAAAAAGGATATGCTACACAGAAAAATATAATAAGGAATAAAGAAAGAAATTAGCGAAGTATATAGAGAGAGGGAATGGGAACGGGGAAGCGAAATCTGTTTCAAACACAATGAAAAGATGAAAAGGGAAAAAAAAAGAGTGAGAGAGAGAGAGAGGGGGGGTTAAATTAAGAGATTTATGGATTTTAGATATTGATCTATTTTCCAATAACTCTTATGTAAACATTGTAAACATTGCAATAATTGAATTATCATGATGTTGTATATCCACAGGTCTTGCTAAAAAAGGTAACACATGACTCAATAAGTCCCGGGCCTAACTAATAAAACAACATTTAGCCAAAATTCAACTTTATTCAGCAACATAGTCTTCTTCTTCTTCTTCTTCTTCTTCTTCTTCTTCTTCTTCTTCTTCTTCTTCTTCTACACTGATTCCAACGCTTCTCTAACAATTTGATGCCTTTTATGGAGAACGATTTGTCTTTGGCTTCAAAATACGCCTCATTTTCCGATATCACTTCTTCATTGGAGCCACATCTCTTTCCCTGGAGCATTTATTTGAGGTCTGCAAACAGCCAGTAGTCGCTGGGGGTAAGATCTAGAGAATAAGGTGGGTGTGGAAGCAATTCGAAGTACAATTCATGTATTTCTGCCATCGTTGCGATCGATATGTGACACGGTGCATTGTCTTGATGAAAGAGCACTTTTTCTTCTTTATTTGTGGCCGTTTTTTTTTTTTGCGATTTCTTCTTAACAACGCACCAATAATGATATATAATATTCGCTTTTGATGGTTATTCCTTTCTCAAGGTAATCAATGAACAAAATACCTAGGGAATTCCAAAATACGGACCTAAAACGTTGCCTGCTGATATTTGCGTCTTTGGTCGCTTTGGATGGCTTTCACCTGCTGTTGTCCATTCATTGACTGCCGATTTGACTCCGGAGTAAAGTTGTGGATCCATGTTCCATCCATTGTCACATATTTATGCAAAAAAATGTATTTTTGATGCGTTGAAACAGTTGCAAACAACGCTGTGAATCATCGACGCGTTGTTGTTTTTGATCGACTGCGAGAAAACGCGGCACCCACTTTGAACAGAACTTTCTCATTGACAACTGTTCATGCAAGATGGTGAATACACTGCCTTCTGATATCTTCGAATCCTTTACTATCTTATGCAGCGTTTTTTGGTGTTTTCCGGGACAACTGACGAATTTGGATGACCTGAGCGTACAGCATCATTTGTGTCCGTACAACTGTGTTTAAAGTCAGAATACCACCTCTTACCCTCTTAACCTGATGTTTCCGACGGAGCAGAGTTCGAATAACACTTATTCAAGCCATTGCTTTGCTTTTGTCAGAAACCAATGTTTTATCAACACATGGAATTCAGATTTTCCCATTGTTTTGAAAATTTGCAACAGTAGCTTCACTTAAATAACTGTAATTTGTAAACTAATAATTCGATTGGGTTCAAATTTTGACACGTGCCATTTGATGGTGAATACTTTATGAAAATTATATGGATTTTCTATTAGTGTTGGCCTCTATATGTCAGGCCCGTGACTTATTGAGTGATATGTTAATAATATGATTTAAAATTGATTTAAAATTTGATAAATTTGATAAGTTTGATAGCACGCTTGATGTTATTGAAGGTGGCACTGAAGTTTTATATAAAGCCATATAGGATTCAAACCATATAAACCTAAATTACAAATCTAATCTCCATTATGGTTTATTTGCCCCATTGGTGCATGTGATTATATCGCTTTTTGTCTTAATGTAAGCTGCAAATAAGCCGTGTTGAATATCTGTAAACGCTATGAAAACACAAAAGTAAGAATACAAAATATTATTCTTGTAATTTCAGTCTATATTATAGAGGTGTTGTTTCTTTGTGTTGCAAGCCCTTTCCTCTTCCCGTCTTTTTAGCCGGACGACATCAGTATGCTAATTATATGGACGAATTGATGATTGTCGAAGCAGGGATAGAAATGGCGAAAGACATCAGATCAAATACAAAAGGCTGAAGACTGACTGTGAAATGGACAATATGGCGATGGAAGTGATGAAGAAAATAAGCGGGAAATTAAAGAGATCAAGACGGTAAAAAAATGTAAAGCCTAATGCAGAATAATGGGGGGGGGGGCGACGAAGGTTGAATAAAGGAAAATAACGTTTCATGTTCGGATTACGAATGTGGAATTTAAACGCAACCTAATATGCAGCCACCTGCAAAAGATGTAAAAGAGTTAATAAAAAATAAAAAATAATGGATTCTAAGGAAAGAAAATAGCTTTTTGGAGAAACGGCTTGGAAAATGTAATAAGAAGCATATATTGGATTGGGGAATAAAAAGATTGATCCCTATTCAATGGCTGATGGGATAAAAAAGTTTAACAACATTAATTTAAATAAAAACGATGTTAATTTTTTTGTGAGCGCTGTCATATCGAGATACTCTTTAAAAATACCTGTAAATCTGCGTATTTTTGTATATTTATTCTAACACAGAAGATGGTAAATAAAGGTTACATATTAGGCATGTAATTCTTCTTATTTTAGAAGATATAAAAATCCAACTACATTTAAAAAAAAAGAATTTTGACAGATTTGGAGAACTGAATACGAATGGTCGACAAAGTCAAAAGTAGAAATTTCTAACTGAAGAATGATCTACAATAGTGTACACTAAGTTTCATTACAAGATTTATTGACTGACTAGTAGTGTTTCTTGATTTGAGGACAGTTACAAACGATCTTGGATGCTTTCTGTCCTCTAATCTCATATGCCAATTAAGGATGAACTCATAAGTGACTTTCTCCTGTGGACACCTGCACATGGACTCACCAGTGTAGACCGATCAGCAAAATCCTACCTCAATGAGTTGTATGCGGATTGTAGACGTTGCGTGGAGGACCTACTAGGGCCGATGCGCTACAAGCTCGAACCGAGATAATGATATAACATAATGTAATATAAGTAAATCTTGCATAATTTTCCTTAATTTTCATCAAATTAACAACAAAAATACAAGCAAACAAATACTAATCTACATATTAATACTGGTGTTCCTTAGCACCGCTATCATCTTGCAACACCCTCTGGGTAAAAATGAGATCGTCCAAATCGTCTAAGATGAAATGCAAAAAGGTTCAAGTAATTGTCTCTCTTGTTGATAGGATAGTCTGATTCTTCCCATGAGTTTTAATTCCTCCAAGCTCTTTTCCATGCCCTTGGTGGCAGTCCCAAAGATACCAACTATAATTCTATATAACAAGACTAGCAAAAGTACCCGGTCAATGACCGTACTAAAATTATTTTAGGAACACCGGGAAGTGAAAGTAAAAAGGAGAAGACAGGAGTAAGATATTGGATAAGCGAAAATAATTTAGACAATATTATTTATTAATAACTAACACTAACACTAACACTCTGTCTGTCTGTCTGTCTGTCTGTCTGTGCAATGAGATTTCTTATTGTGAGAAAAGTAGTAAACTTAAACAGAAATAAAGTTTATATAAAAATAGTTTTACCTACCTAGTACAGATGGTTTGCTTCATTTGCATACTACAATTTTGCATTGAACAATAATAATTGATTATTGGATGTAATTGATGCCTAATATTATTAATTTATTCTCAAACGTATTAAAATCAATCCTATGTATAATTCTATATCGAAATCAATTCAAAAATTAAAATTCAATTTCAAAATTCAATTAAAATAATTGTAATCTTTTTATATCCGGTCTTATACAGTTTCATTAGTTTATTCTAATTTCTATATAACAGAATGTCGTAGTACTTCCGTTTCGTCTTATAATTCATAAAAGACACGTTATTCAGTATTGAAATTTTCATTATAATTTAAATTGATTTCGATTTAAAATTATACATAGGATTAGTTTGAATACGTTTGAAAATAAAACATTGATATTAGAAGTCAATTACATCCAATAATCATTTAATAAACCGTGACTGTTCAAAATAGTATGCAAATTACGCAAACCATCTGTACTATGTAGGTAAAACCATTTTATATAAACTTTATTTCTGTTGAAGCACACTACTTTTTCTCCCCAAATATCTCATCGCACGCACGCACGCACGCAGAGAGATTTATTTATTTATTTTAACTAGACAAATACATACGTTATTAAAGCTATTTTGAGCGTGTGGATACTAGTGAAGCAACAAGTTTTATCTTTTTATTTACTAAACCCAAGTGTGAAACTTTGCTGAAAGCAGTCTGTAAATTCAGTATTTTATCTTCTAGCTTTTATCGTTTTGCAATCACACAAATGAAAGCGGTTCTTATAATTTAGTCCCTACATTGTTTAGCTTACGGTCTTAGAAATTGCAATCCCGTCTTAGTCTTTCGAGTCTCATGCAAAGTCATTCTGATTTTCGCAAGGCTTATTTTCTAGTAGCAAGTAAGAATCTCGCAAAATTCGCACTCGAAGTCTTGATATTTTTTTCGAACACAAAGTCAGATCTACGTGCAGAGTCACACGCAAACCGGTGGCCAGTGTTAAAGATTCCGTGTATCCCCTCAGCATTCCTCTTTTGACGTGCCTCAGCCCTGCCCCTTTTAAACGAGGGAGAGCAGGTGTTGTCTGGGGGTGATTTCGTATGGGATTCACGCCAGTATTATATAACTTACCGATCCAATGGCCGAACACACAGGACCCAAACGCCTGGGAAGCATATGATGCTGTCCAAATAAACTTCCACTGAAACTAAAGACACCGTATGGCAAAATATATTCACCTAGACGAGTCCAATGATAGGTTGCATAGGTTAAAACAATGCCGGATCTTTTTGTACTCGCTTATGAAGAACTGGAAAGAGTTCCATATATTGATTGATTTTTGTTTAATTATTAAATTATATCACTTAATCAGTAAAAATAAAAACGTTTTCTACGTTTCTTAATTATAAACATATTAAGGTATATACGAGATTTCAATGCTGAATGACATTTATTTTCGGAGTTATAAGACGACACGCACGTACCACGACATTCTTATATATATATACTAGCTAAAGTACCCGGTCCATGACCGGAAGAAAACATTTTTATGAACACCGATTTGCAAGTTTAGCCCATCACATAATGATATAGTAAGAAATTTTAATTCAATGATTAACTATATTTTTTTTAATAAAATATAAATGACACGATTTGCTAAACTTCAAATTAATATTTGAAAAAGAAAAAAAAGAATTAAATAAAGTAATCAAATTTATGTAAAACGATAAATAATCTTTTAAAAAATAACATTATTAATTCAAAACATAGCCGATTGAATATACTATAATAATTATACTATATCAGTTTTCAGGTATTTCCGTGAAATGTATTAGGTAATCTAATGGTATTATCTCTTGCACACTATTCTACATTAGTATCATGATTTTATTTGTATTTCTAATAATAAAATAAATAAATTAACGCGATTATGAAAAATGAAAAAATAAAGATTTTGTTTACAATGGACGAACGACCGACGGGAATTTATAAAACAAAGTTGATTTGTCACTAAATGTTTTCGTTTGATTTATTAATTAATTCGCTGTCAAAAAATTCAATGTATGAAAAGACATACTAATTACATATTTAGAAAGATTTTTTTTCTAACGAAATAAATATTTTTTAAGATAGAAACAAAAATATGCGATAAATAAAATCTAGGCTGACTGAAGCAAAATATAATTTTTTTTAACTCACTGTAAAAAATAATTCCATTGGTAAAAAATCAATGAAATTCCATATTTAGAGAGATTATTTCATTCTTTTTCTAACTATATGGATATCTTAAAGAAGACTGAAACATAAATAGGCGAGAAAATAGATGGACCGTTATTCTTCTTTCAAAAACGTTTTGAGTTTCACTGGATATATTTAATCATATTATTCTAAGAATCCACTTTTTTTTAATCGCTTGAAGGATTTTTTTTTCAAAATCTTTTTCGCGTGTAAGACTATTTTACATTCAGTTTTTGTAATTCAATGCATATTAATTCAAATTTGATTCACTGATATATTTTAATCTAAGAAATATGAAAGTATTCGTAAAAATATTGATAAAAAGGCTTTCATTTTTTTCTTACAACACCCGATTAGAAATACAGCGGACATAGGCAAAGAGGTAACAGGGTGGGGTTCGCCTGATGATTGTAGCTGGAATGTAGCTGCTGATAGCAGTAGCAGCTATTTTATAGATTTCGAAAAATCGTTTGATTTTGGTTTAATTGATTAATTATATCCCTTAATCTTTACTGATTAAGGGATATAATTAATCAATTAAATATTTAATATCAATATTAATCAATAATCAAATTTGGAATGTTTCTTAGTTAGAAAGATATCAATGTGACTTTCCGTTTTGGGATTATGCGTCGACACACATACCAAATTATCTCCTTTATATATTAGATTAGCAAGTACCAAGTAAAGTGAGTGGAAAGAAAATACGAGATAGTTATACCCAATTTCGGTTCATTTTTTTAATATTCATAAAATAAAAGAGGGTGATGGTGGGTAGGCCTCGTAAAAAATATTTCCTCTAATATATTTTCGTGAAAATCGGACCATTAATTGATTTTCATATTATTTTTTTTAAATCCTCTTGTCGTAAGTTGTTTTTGGCTACGTTAAATTTCAGTTGATTTAACGGTGCAAAAATGAAAACATTGTTTTTCAATCATGATTTTATTTATTTCCGTGAGCTGAACATTTTTTTAAAAATCATCAGGAGTTTGTTAATGTTTCTTCTTTCGAATAGAATAACTTTTTTCAAAATAATATTAATTTTTATGCAAGTTTCATTGTGTTAAATATAAAGGAGGGGTAAATTTCACAGGGAAAATTGGTGGTAACTAATGAGAGATAATTATTTATCAATTATCTATCAATTTTTTTGTCTAATGAATAAATGGTCGAAATAAATGTTATATTCGACGACACTAATATGAATGAATTAAAGTCACCTCTAAAATTTTTTAAATTTATTAAAATGATTTAAAAAAATCGAGATAAGGGCTGAACTTGAATAACGGTCGGAAAATAAGGGTGACCCAAAAAAAACAGAACCCAAATTATTTATTTATTTTCCCATTAAACTAACCCTAAACCCTAACCCTAACCCTAAACCCCCCTAGTTAAAATTAACAGTTTTATTACAAAATTTGTGGGTTCTGTTTTTCTGGGTCATCTAAATTTTCCGACTGTTTTTCCAGTTCAGCCGAGATAAGTTCAAAAGACCATTTTTGGAAGTGGTGACTAAATTTTTATAAAAATCTGCCTATTTATTATAAATCAAATAACAAATTTTATTATTCAAGTTACGTACATTAGTTTGTTTAGTGTTTAATAAACACACAAAAAAACAAAGCTTAACTTAACATTTCAAACACTCTTTATATACGAAATGTTAACTTAAACTTAAACCTATTTTTGTAAAAGGCTTTTTTTCTAAAACTCTTTTGTATATACGAAAAAATTAAATACAGATTAAAAACAAAGTTGAGTTATTATTAAATGTTTTCGCTCATTATTGTTATTTACTTCGTTGTAAAAAATAATTAAATCTATAAAACCACATCTTTCTTACCAAATAAATATTTGTAAGAGAGATTATTTCATTTCATTTCTAACTAAATTAATATTTTAAAGACAGGAATAAAAAGAATGCGATATAAATAAATTTGATTTTTCGTTAAAACATACTTTTTTTTAACTCGCTATAAAAATAATTCAATGGATAAAGACTCATACAAATTATGCATTGAGAAAGATTATTTTCTCTTCTTTCCAACAATATGAATATTTTTTAGATTGGACTATAAATAGGCGATAAATTCCGAGCAGAACGGCTAAAGACTGCGAAATTTATTCACTAAAATTGATTTCCACTGCTGGTAATCGCTGTAATAAAAAGTCAGGCAAGGGACAATATTTTATCATCAGCAGGAGTTGGTATACGGACAGTTTCGCAAATTGGGTAATTTTGGCTTAATTAATTAATTATATCCCTTAATCAGTAAAAATCAATAACCAAATTTGGCGTGTGTCTTAGTTAGAAGGATATTAATATGTATGCAAGATTTCAAATCAGAGTGACTTCCCTTTTGAAATCATACGTAGACACGTACATACCAATAACTTACTTTTATATATTTAGATGAAATAAAACAATGTAAATCCTTATAATTTGCTGTTGCTTATCCACCGAATTATTATTTCTCATCTGTTTCAATCGAACATCAAGATGAAAATAAAGAAAGAAAAAAAAGGAGTGAGAGATTGTTAAATTAAGATCATTATACTTGTTACATATTGAAATATTAGCAATAGCTCTTAAGTAAACATATCAAATGTTATAATGATTGAATTATCATGCTTTGGTATATCCACTAGTATACATTATTTGTTAAAAGTGGCAAAGAAATTAATATTTTAGCCATCTTGGTTTGGGGTGTCGCTTAGTCCTTCTATCCCAAGGTGGTTATTTTAATATCTACGCGCGCACACGCACACACACACACACACACACACACACCACATATATATATATATATATATATATATATATATATATATATATATATATATATATATATATATATATATATATAAAATAAGCGCGTGGTGTAATGGTTAAAGTCATGGGAAATAGACTTGTCACCCCGAGTTCAAATCCTTGACGTGGTAATTGCATTTCACTTAGTGCTTGGGAAAGGAATGGATCCTACTCTCCCTCCAGCTATGATTAAATAGCAGGGCAGACTGGGTTCTTTAACCATGGCTAGGTAACCGGTCTAGGAGAAAGAAAACTCTAAATTAAAACCTATTGAACTTTGCTTAAGAAATTCAACTTGTGTCACATCCTGCTCATGCGGAGGGGTTGGTAATATATATATATATATATATATATATATTTGTGTGTGTGTGTGTATACCCCCACACACTCACAAACACACACACACACACTCATATATATATATATATATATATATATATATATATATATATATGTCCAGGTCAAAGAAACATTATAGTTGCAGCTCAAGGATAAACATTGCTTTCTTAGTCTTGGAGATCACATATGAATTGTCTTGGATCAATAATCCGTTTCCTTGGCAGAATAATAAGGTGTAGAAGTTGGAAAATATCACGTCACATGGTTATACACGAATGTTCTTTGTTTGTTGTATACTTGATGCTGTCAAAAACACATATCACCACATTGTGAAAATATGCAGGAGGAAAGTTTGCGAGCCGAAAATCTGAAAAGTTAAATCGCGATATTTCCATGTCAGCATTGTCAAAGGTCACGGCATTATGTCACGTGATAGCGGATAAAATATTTCATTAGTCAATCAAAGGAAGTGATAAAAAATAATCTTGCCAGATATCTCGTTTGCTGGCTCCAAGTATTTATGTGCTACTGTGGACATCTTCCTTCAATCATAGTCCATGTTAGTGACAGAGTACATAGAAGTAAAAAAAGCTCTTTATACTTAATTATATCCCTTTCTTTTATCACTCGGGTGTTTTAAATATCTACCAGTGACAAATTTGACAGAAGACGTACAATAATAATAATAATAATAATAATAATAATAATAATAAGAAGAAGAAGAAGAAGAAGAAGAAGAAGAAGAAGAAGAATACCAACATCTTTTTTTAGCATGAAACACATACAATTCTCTGGGACTATGAGATAAAGATAGATTATTATCCCAACCAGAAGACAGATTTGTTGTCCTAGGCCAGTCACAGTACTTGATAAGAAGACTTAGTTCCATGAGTATCACATGTATCTCCAGCTAGTTGCTCTGTCGATGCCTTCCGCGCCCAAGTTGTGTTCCTTTGATCTGCAGAATTGGGTCGATGCAACTTGGTCGGAGCGTCTTTGTGACAGGTCTGAAGATCAGTGGGAATGCGCTGCCGTAGTTAAAATTCCGATGGCGGGAAACCTAGATGGTGCAGTTTGTTAATAAAGAGATGTACAAACTGATATCTGGGGAAAAAAAGATCAAAGTATTCGTACTGTCTGAAAATAATCTTCGGTATCGAGAGAGAAAGAGAGATTGTCAAGAATAACATTTAGTGGTTTCCTAAAAAAGCATTTTGCTAATGGTATATTCTCTTAATTATATAAGATTTTTTCACATGTTTGTTAATGTATTATTATTGATCAAAATATTCATAATTATTTTAATATTTACGTATAACTTTACTTTGTCTTGTAATTGATCAACATCCAGCAGATCTCAGTGTCATATTCACAATTTCTTATTTAACGTGTCTGGAAATTTTAGGATATTTTTACTGCATTCCGTCCTGTGCTGAATACCAGTAAATAATAATAAATCTTATTATAATGGCGATTTGGTGTCTGTCTCTCTGTAACCAAAACTACGTCACTGTTTACGTCACAATATCCACAAGCATTGCGTAAGTTTATCAATGAGTATTTAACTTATTCTCAAAATCATTAATGCATAGAATAAATTTAATCTATTAACGATGTATCAATGAAAATCTGAGTTTGATTTGCCTCAAAACAGTCCATGTTATCAGTGCATTTAAAATTCTGCAATAAGTCTTATATATCACTAAGAAATAAAGATTTACATAATATATGGTATGGTTAATTTGCATACTGGTTTTAACAAAACTGTGATAGAAGAATAATTACTTGGTATTATTGATCTCTAATATTATTGTTTTATTCTCCAATGTATTAAGGAATGATTTTTATATAGAAACCAATTAAAATATAATTAAAATAAGTGTGATGTTTTTTTTTAAATATGCGTTCTTATTTGATTTTGTTAGTCTTTCTAATTTGATATATTTTATTACATCAAAACTTAAATACTCAGGCTCGGAGGGCACATATTCTTGCTAGTAATATGAAACAATAATAAAAAATAACAAGAGTGTTTTCACAAAAGTAACTATTTGCAATCGGTATAGAAATAAGAAAGATATCAGTGAATTATGATGAATAGATGCGTATTTGCTGCAAGCCGATTGGTCATGATTATAAATGATTTTCTGTTGACAGATGGGATCAATGAAAAATGGTTTCCTGTTTTATGCAGCCGGGCTATCAAAACGAGTCTATTTTCTCTTCCATTTTGCTTTCGAGGTGCCAGCCGTCCGATTAAACAATATTGCTGGACAAATCAGATAGAATAGATTTTTCGTTTTGGCACTTTCCTGTGTTGACCACGTCCGGAAAACACAGACAGAAATATAATCCCTAATATTTAATAACAAAAATCGAAAGCAAGTGTTTCTCCCTGTTTTTAGACGAGACAGATGGAATATGCAGAGACTGAGATCGACACAAACGAATAAAAATAAAACAAGAAAGATGAAATTCTTCCAATAACTGGTAAATCACGTAGGTATTTAGATTCCGTTTTCTGTTATTCTTTAATTCCATAACAAAACGGGAAGAAAGTGTTTGAATCGAAAAGAAGTATCGAGTTTTAAAAAAAAGAACATAACGTTGAGCTAATCAAAATGACAATACAATAACATTTCCCTTTCGACGTGATGATTCATCTTCTGGTTTGGTTTAATGGCATATCAACTCCGTGGGTTATTTAATGTCAAATCTTTTTTTTTTTTATATGATTTAGCTTAGTTCGTACACCAACCGCCTAGGAATCGTCAAGGTTCCTGGTTCAACACAGTGTATGAGTAGTACAGATTGGGTAATCTGATCAGTGCGTGGGGAACAGATGGTAGGTGTAGCACTCCAACTCAGCTATATCAATCTCCCTGGTCTAGTCTTAGCGAAAAGGAGATGGATTCCTTCGCTGTTCGGATGATACTGACAATATGCTAACAATATATGATTTCTATGGAAATAGTTTGTTGGTAAATAGTTTGTTTTAAACAAATTGTTAGAGTGCGAGACGAAAGTTGGTAATCAAATTTGCTTTGTAGTAGAACTCATTTTTTATATATTAAATCAATAGATTAGACCCTAACATGTACTACCCCTACGGTGCAGAGTAGACCTGGGAGTAATAGCAATGATGGCGTATTTCATACTCCCCAGAGCTCCATAATTGGAAGTTCACCACTACATACAGTTTAACGTTATAGCCAGGACACTTACTCTTCTGGCTTGGATTATTTCCACTATCGATGACAACAAAATTGTTGCATGACTCTATTTTCAGGTCTAGATATTTATTGGAACCTAATCGAAGAGCCAAGACTGGATTAGAAGAAAAAAACAATTAAATAAATATTAAAACAATTTTATATATTAACCAATCCCTCTATCATTTGAGGTTGTGACACAAGGTCAATTTTTCAATTTTAAAAATAAATATTTTAAATCAAAATTATATTTGGAATATTCAACGTTACAAGGTCCTCTTTTTGATTATTTAACAAACTTATGATGTTTTCCTCCGCATATGTCATTTCAAGGGCTTTAAAAGGGTAATATACAGTACTTGAATATGTGCACTCGGTTATAATTTCTTCACTAATTGCGATGACCTCAATTGTTCTATGCTTGTTCTTAGGCGCTAAAGCATTAGGTTTGCTATTCTTGAATAGTTGAATAAGTCCGATACTCTTCGAGCTCAAACTTCCTAGACTTATACACTTTGAATGAAATCTGGATTGAAGAAGAAATTATTACTTAAACAACTAAAGACTAATCAGTAACAGCAAAAAATGATCTGGCATATATACACCTGGCAAAGGTTGATATTGAAAATCGATTATGGGCCCCCAGACTCGCTAGCATCTTTAGATGTACTCTGTGAACTGTGAATAAGACCACGTTTGTTCCAGTTAATATATATATATATATATATATATATATATATATATATATATATATATATTGGCCGTCCCATCGTGTTGTAATAGTTTGAAAGCTAGACACTCAGATCTATTACTACTGAATAGTGAGTTTGATCCTTGCGGAATTCCCTATATATTGTGCCATATCCTATCCGTGTAAAACTGTTTGGGTAAATACAAGGATGTCCCATGGTGATGTAAAGGTCAACAAACAAGTCTCGTGGGTCCATTACTACTGTATTTGTGAATTATAACCACACTGGATGCCCCAGACATTCGACCTTGTGTAAATACAAGGGCGTTCGTTAGTGGTGCAATAGTTTACAAAATGGATCCATTAGTACTGTGATTGCAATCTAGAACCTTACTGGGAGCCCCATATTTTCAAACTTGTGTCATATCCTACCACTGGCGAACGGACTGGATAAATACCTTGGGTGCCCCATTGAGGTATAATGGTTAGTAGGCAAGTCTGCAGATCATTTACTTATTGGACATCTTATTTGTTTGTATTTTTTAGATGAGGCTTGATGAGAATAGCTTTGATTTTTCGGACTGTTGTCCTCATCATTAGCCGAAACCTTTATACTCACAACAAAAGAGATGAGTACAAAAGTCCGAAAAATCAAAATTAATCACAGATCATTTGTAATAACGGTTTAGGTACATACCTACCCTGAAACTGCTTTTTCTCTGTATTTCTTAATATCTCTCTCTCTCTCTCTCTCTCTCTCTCTCTCTCTCTCTCTCTCTCTCTCTCTCTTTCTCTCTCTATATTTATCTCTCTCTCTCTTTATCTCTCTCTCTTTCTCTCTCTCTATTTATCTCTCTCCTCTCTCTCTCTCTCTCTCTATATATATAATATATATAATATATATAGATAGATAGATAGATAGAGAGATACTGAGAGAGATAGATAGAGAGAGAGTGAGAGAGAGAGAGAGAAAGAGAAAGCAAGTATTTATTTGTATATATATATATATATATATATATATACTAGCTGCAGTACCCGTTAATAGCCGGGAAATGTTAGCCTTAAAATTATTTCATCAGCCCCCCCCCTCTCTCTCTCTCTCTCTCTCTCTCTCTCTCTCTCTCTCTCTCTCTCTCTCTGTGTGTTTCATCACCCAAATTCTTTTTTACCCAAACTAAATTTTAAATCTCACTGAAAACTCGTTCCTCTTGTTTAATATCTTCAAACCATTTTTCTTTTAACGAACTTCCTATTTCCATCATGCAGAGGAAATGTTTCTTCAATTCACTAAAGTTCATTCAAGTCTATTGGGAAATTCAATCGCCGTCCGTATAGCAACTTTTTTTCTTCTTTTAGTTTTGTTTTATCGTTTTATGTATGATTTATGAAAACCTGATGATATCTTGAAGCTAAGATAAGAGAATAAATCTGCAGAGCGAGGTAGATAGAGGAAAAGCGTAAGAGGGAGAAAGAGAGAGGGGTAGAGTGGAAGAAAGAGAGAGAGAGAAAGGAAGAGAGAGAAGGGGGAGGGAGAGAGAGAGAAAGGGAGAGAGAAAAGAAGATAGACGGCGAGTGAGAAAGGACGAGAGAGAGAGAGTGATAAAGAGAAGGAGAGAATGGGAGACAGATGGGGAGAGAGGAAAAGAGAACGATAAAGAGAGTGAGAGAGGAGAGAGAGAGAGAGAAAGAAAGAGAGAAAGGCGGACAAAAAATAAGATGAGTATTACAATATGATGTGCCGTAACAATCAAATGTCAGAAATATGCTCGAAGCTCTAAAAATCACATTCGGGATATCAGTGCTACTAGCACGTCTGTCCAAGTGTCGACAGATGGAGATAAAGAGATTGAGATTGAGAGAGAGAGAGGGGGAGAGTAGAGAGAGGGGGGGAGTGAGAGAAAGAGAGAGAGAGAGAGAGGGAGAGAAAGAGAGAGGGGGAGAGGAGAAGAGGTGGGTGAAACAAAATTGTAAAATTGGTTAATGCTTTAGACCAAAAAAAAAATAGTTAATATTTCTTTTAAGAATTTGATTTTAGATTTTCAATGACTTACATAAAAAAAGCTAGCGGCTGATTTTCTTCCAGTTTAATGTTACCTTCCGCATTTGATTCCTGCGCGAAAAGAACCGACCTTTTCCGATACTGTTAACCTGCCACGATGTGATATCCTTTCGACTTTAGAGTTCCTAATACTTATTCAAAGAATTATTTGATTTGTTGGAGTTTACAGGACGTCAACTCCTATTGGGTTATTTTATGCCGAAGACATTTGTTTTATTCATGGTTGATGTGTATTCAAAAATCTTTTAAACTCAATTTTTAATACATTTTGTTAAACTCCTTTTTTTCTATTTAACCCATATATGGCACCCCAACAGGTACTACCAATCAGGATATGATTGGATCTTGAGAAATGGCAATGAAAGGGTATTCCACACTCCCAAGAGTTCCACAACTGGAACTTCACCATTAGATGCAGTGAGATCTATCCTCGCCGGATGTTCAGACTTGCGATCGTGTGTCATATCCTGTCAGTGGCAAATGGGTTAGGTAAATACAAGAGTGTCCCATTGTGATGTAATATTTTTCTTGTTTTGTTTGTGTTTCTTTTTTGTTTAATTTGTTTTGTAATTTTTTCCCTTTCATTTTAATATATTTTATTTTTATTTTTTATTCAACCGATACATACTACGGCCTTCTAGACCAATAACTCTCAAGTTTGTTTCTGATGGGTTTTTCCTTTTTATTTGTTCGTTCATTAATTTTTGTTTATTCACACAAAATTCTGACTGCTATTTTCTCGGGCCTTCTTTGTTGGCATCCTACCGATTAGAGACGATAGCGTATTGTCCAAAAACAAATGGAAGCCCGTAGCTTGGGCGGGTTGATATAAAAAATGAGCTGTTGCCCAAGCAGCAGGTGCAACATTTTCACACTGCCAGTTTGGTCCAAACGAAAGGCAAAAAAACAAACAAACAAACAAAAACGAATGCAGTTTGGCCACGAGTGTCGCAGGAGTTGCTAGATAAGTATTCAATAAAACTAATCATAGCGGGTTATTTTCTTGTCTCTTTCTTTCGTAGCACAAGATATAAACAGTATGGAAATTATGTCAATGCAATTATATAACAGAACGCAGTGAGACCTTCGCAAAGCGCAGCGAATCTGATAAAAAGCAGCAAAGCCGCCTGTGTGGCCTAGTACAAAGCCACGCTACACGCGCAGAATTTGCTTGCGACAATAATTCTGCATCTGAAAGTACCGGATAATTTTTTAAATGCTTTTCTCTATTTTTCAAGAGTTTGTTTAGCCTTTTAACCAATTAATGTTAGATGGGCGTCCCCGTGGCGTAGTATCTAGCAAGAGAGTCCGAACTTCATTAGAAAGTTAAATTTCCTATCACCCACAGCTATGTTAAATAGTACCAGTACAAAGAGGCGAGTCCCAGTGTGAGTAGTAGCTCGCGTTTTAGACTGCAACGTCGTATTGAGAGATTGAACTCTACTTGTGTACACGTTTACATTCGGACTAATACCCTCCGGAAAAATTAGAACCGCACTTTCCCCCAGTTATATATTGTGACGCGGAATTTTAAAAAAATCTTTCGGGTCTCACTCGTCGCAAACGTCATCGTTCAGACTGACACAGACAACCGGTTCTCCCAGCTAAAGAAATTCGTCGCCCGAGAACAACCACCACGGCTTTAGGCCGCCTCACCGGCCAAACATCTCCAATTAACAGAAGTGACAGGACACTTACCACAAGTTACCACTCATAATCAGGAGGTTGTGAGTTCAATCCCTGTAGCCTAGTGTGATAACTCAATTCAACTGTCGCTATATACTGAATAGTAGCGTGTGTGTTCTTCTAAAGGGATGTCTTTAGCATTAAATAACACACGAAGGTTGCTAGGACATTTTTAAAAAAAAGGAACCAAAATCGAATTAAACTAAGGTTATTAATAAGATACGTATTTTTCTTTTTGATCCGAATGAAAGAGTGTGCCATTGATCTCTATTTTATAAAAAGCTTCCAATTTGATCGTTAAAGCAAATCCTGTTTGAATTACACCAATTCGGAATGATACATTCTTTAATCTTTTTATATTCACTCGGATCTGTTCTTTGTTCGAGAAATCAAATAATAATAATAATAATAATAATAATAATAATAATAATAATATTGGCGCCAAACCCTATCATCTTTTTCTCCATAGAACAATGCTGAACACTTCTCAGAAAAATCAAAAACGCTCAGATGAATACAAATGGAAACCAGAACAAAAGATTGTATGTGATAATCCTAATGTAATCCGTTTGGAATATTTTCACCTTCTCCCGAAATAGCAACCAGTAGAAAAGATGTGATAATCAAGTCTTCAGAATTTAAACAAGTCTTTTAAGGTGTTCATTCACAACCCTTTCTCTCAGTTAATCCAATTTTCGTTACATGAAACAAGAAATAGCAGGTAAAAATCTATTACCATTCGGGTGGACTTTAATTGAAAAAAAAGGACGTAAAGCCTAAGTATTATCGACCTGAAAAATGGAATAAAAAAATACTGACTCATACTAATTACATTGGCTTAGGCCATTTTAAAAAGGGTTAATCCGTCTCACCTACTCATATTCATGAGTTTTGTCCCTATAAAATGGTTTAATCCGCCTCGTCTACTCATATCAATTACTTTTGGTCATGTAAACACTGACTTTCTTTTAACATATCTATATTAAAAATGTTAGTTTCCATTACTCCCAGGTCCACCCTGATCTGGAATGGTATTACCTGTCAGTGTCTCATTTATGGGTTAAATAGAAGAGAATACCTTAACAAAAATGTCTGTAAAAATAAAGTTAAGTTTGAATTTTGAATACCCATCAAGAATGAATAGAATTAACGTATCCGACAGAAAATAAACCAATAAGGGTTGATATGTCGTAAAATCCAAAACAAGAAAGAAGAAAAATGCCAGTACCAAATTTCACCATTGTAAACATTCATTCAAAATGAATGTATTTCCATTTATAAATTAGTTATGTAGATTCCGTTCTAATAGTGTAATAGTTATCGGCGATTAAAATGGAGGCGGGACTCGGGTTCAAATCCTGGACGAGGTTGTTTGCATTTTCCTTCCCTTTATACTCCCTCCAGCTATGCGTAAAGGATAAAGAATTGTAATTTCTTTAAACTTCGTATGACAACCGGCTCAGGAATAAAGATAATCTGAATTCTAACCTGTTAAAATCCGCTGGCGTCGAGTTGTTAGGTAAACGCTAATGTTCCGTTATTTTGATTAGTCATGTATTTTTAGAAATAATTTTTATCTGTTTATTTTTGGCAGAAAAAAGGAATAAGGTTTAATGACGGAAAGAAAATTAATTTCTTTAATCTAATTTAGATCCATTTAATCATCTGATAAGATCTAAATTTAAATGACGATAAATGGACATCATATGTAATAAATTAAAGATGTGTTACGCAAGTAGGCATATCCTATCATTATTATATGGTAATGGAGATTCTTAAAATAACGGTAAATCACCGTGGGCAATTACAGCGGATATAAATTCATAGAATTTGATTGTCTATAGCCTTGAACACGAAGTCATCAGTGGCGGGGATCTCATTAGCTTAGAGAGTCATATGATCAGATTTGTGAAATTAGAATTAGAACCTATGGAATTGTGGCCAGAGTGGACATTTCGTCTATGAGATACTTCCCAGCACGGGTGTTGTATAAAGAATGATCGGGAATCGGGGAAATATATAAAAATGTGTACACGAATATATGTATCCGTGTTTCCTAATTATAAAGAAACAGAGGAGAGGAGAGAGAGAGAGAGAGAGAGAGAGAGAGAGAGAGATCCGGCCAGACGCAAAATGGAAGAAAGAACCTCGATACAAAAAAAAACAGATAGAAGTTAGAAGAATTTAAGAAAACAAAGATACGCGATACAATTAAGCATAGGTTACACTACATACATATAGGCGACTAGATAATTTTTTAGATGAGTCAGTGTCAATTCTCAATATATTTTGATGAATAGCTTCGTTGCTTTCTGATCAGCATCACCTTCGATACTAATGAGAGCTGTATTTCTACGACTTTTTATTTGTTCTTAACTGAAATTACTTTCAACATTACGAATCAATGGCGGAAAGAGAATGAATAGAAACACAGCGCCGGATCTTCACACCATTTTAAAAAGAAAACTTTCAGAGGGGTTTCAAATCAGAGAAAAATCGTTGTATCGTTGTATGATATAAATAATGTTGGAATATCTGGGGTAAAAGATATTTGATTTATATACTTTACTAAAATACGTGGCAGGGATTAACCAAGGAAAAACGACATAGAATGAATTTAAGGTGATTGGTAATTGCCCCGAAATCAGTTGCTAATTTGAATTAATTCCAGAAGGACTACCACTGGATTCTCTGCTACAAGTATACTCTTGTTTTAGGATTTCAAAAAATACAACAGGCTTTCTACTACTGATATTACGCCCTTTTCTACCATTGAATTTACCAATAGAAGACCTTAGCGCCAACAATAGCGACCAGAATCGTAACAACCGCTCGTCGCCGGTGTACACTCCTTGCTACATCGTGATGTCGGTCTCCCTCCCCACTTTGTGACTTTTCTTAAGTTTGAGCTAAGGCTGTACACAACCCTGAGACGGCCTCACAAATGAAAAGAAAAAGAATTACTCAACAAAGTGGGGTTGACATTCAGCAAACAGCTGTTTTTGCTCTATAACCGGCTAGCACTCTTCCCAGTAACCTTTCACTCCCAACTCTGCTAGAGTTGACGAGGACACCCCCGGCTCGGGGACCCAGTCCTTCAGTTCTCGACCGACTTGTCCCTAGTGTGTCTAGGCCTCAACTGCCTCGAACTATCATCCGAAATGAATTGCTATCTTGACCTCAGTTCAATCTGACCGGTTTCGTTCTGATCCTCGTTCTAGTGTCTTCTATTTTAGTCTTTAATATCGCACAAATATTCCCTGCATACAAGGGGTAACTTACCTTACTCTTCCTCGCAAACCCATACCACAAAATGTCAGATATTTAAACGGCTAATCTCTTTTATCTACCGGTTAGTGCCACAAAGCCGCGTTGATGAAAGGACATTAAAAATGAATTTCTTTTCATCCGGGGACTTCTAAACTTTTGACCGTTTCATCTATGCCTTTGATATCGCCACATACATTCACAAACACAAATACATACATGCAACATATGCTCTACTCTGACACACACAGACACACAGATACACACACACACAAATACAAACGCACAAACACACACACACACACACCGGCTCAAACATGCTCACTCCAACAGAGATATACTCTAAACCAACACACACCTCCGTGGTGTCACAGAATTAGGGCGACGTATGCCAAGGAGGTTAATTTGAAGAAAAATGCGTTATTTGGATTTTACGGCATGTCAACCCTGGTTCGGATATTTCATGCCATGACAATTTATTCTATTAATCCTTGGGTATTCAATTTTCTTTTCAAAATCAATTATTAAACACATTTTTATACTTATTTAAAAAAATCTATTTTATGCATAGATGTGACCCTAGCAGGTAATACCACTCTGGGTCGGGTGATCCTAGGAGTAATTACATTATCCAAAGCTCTAGAATTGGAACTTCACCTCTAGATGCAGTTGGAAGAGGCCTCTCCAACCGCTTGTCTAGCCTAAGTAAGTGCCAAAGCGGAGTGTTGCATTTCATGGACTGCTCAGCCACCAGGAGTCCGTCCTTATCCTAGAATTACAGGTCACTAAACATGGCCAACAGGTGATCCCATTGGAGGCATTTTACCCCTCTGCAGAGGTGTAGTCAGTGTATTCTATAGCTTCAGCCGACAGGGCTGACAAAAGTGCGGTTTTAAACATTTTTAATTTCCATATTGGTAAATACACCTTCAGAATCAATACTTTTTTTACGTACTTCGTTTACTGCGATCATTTTCTGTTGTTGCCGCCAATTTTGAACAACACTCGAATTTGCATTTTTCAACTTTCATTCGACAACCAGAAATAAACAAGAATAAACAGCAAAAACAAAAAAACAAAAACAAAACAAAACTATTTGAATTAATCAGTCGGACGAGATTTGAGATTTTAAATAGTATATTAAATTAAGATATCAAAATAAAAATCTCTTTCCAAATAGGCGGCAAATATTGAAATTCCAAAATCCGTTATCGTTTTGGCGCGAGACTAATAAACAGAAGTTTCTATAAAATATACGATATAAAATATATCAACTACATCCAGGTTTGTTTACCAGACAAAACAAAGCTTAGTAAATAAAAATATCAACAATAATTTGCATACCATTTAAAGTGAGTCTGATCAAAATTTAGGCAATTAATACATTATTAACATGACCTATGAATATACCACAACATTTTGATTTAATTATTACAACGTTTGATATACTTACTTATAAAACTATTGCTATATAGTTCAATATATAAAAAGTATAATAATCTTCATTTAACTCTCTCTCACTATTTTTTCTTTCTCTACTTGTTTTCATCTTTTACTTATGTTCGATTGAAACAAATTAGTGTTACCGTTTCACCCCCCCTCTCTCTCTCTCTCTCTCTCTCTCTCTCTCTCTCTCTCTCTCTCTTACCCCTACTCTCTTTCTTTCTTTCATTCTGATTATATTTTTTGTGTGCAGATTGTCCTTTTTCTTCCGTTACATTCTTTATAATAAAAACGGAATGGTTTATTATTTAGCTGAGGTGACGACACTCGTAATAAATTTTAAAAATAATCAGCATTTGTGTTTTTGCATTTCATTTTGCCTGATCCGGACGGTCTCATTTTTAACCAAAGACTGTTGCACGATGATAACGGTCGGATGATTAAGGAACAAGAGTACTAATATACATATATTTGTGGGTATCGGAGCCTCTGGTAATCTTATGGGTGTGGGGATGAATTTAAAGCGAAAAGTCACAATAAAAGGAACTAATATACCATTGTAAGCGAATGGTATCAGGATGAGACTAGATAAGCTATTTTTTAAATAGCCAGCTACAGGAAGAAATAGGAGTTGACAAAGTTTTATCGTCTGGTGAGCTAGATGCTATAAGATATTCCTAATTTAGCGCTCCGAGTTTGACAGTTTAACCGTGACTTGATGAGGTCACCAGACTGAATCGGTCATCTTTATCAGTGACCAAAGCTAGTCTGACGATGCCTCCTACGTGAAGTGGAAGTTGAGGTGGGTTGTAATCTGAATCCCGAGAAGTGATGGATTTCTCAACTCACTCTGGCTGGATTATGAAGTGACACATTTTTAAATAATTATACGCTACCAACCAATCAACAGATTACTCTAATCTACTATTTAACACTTGGATATTTGACCCAGGATGACGTATCTGTGACGTAAAAGTATTGTGTACAATGGCATGATAGCTATGTCAGCCATGTGGTTTTGTTATAATCTAATCCCATTTTGAATATCGAGATATCGATTGCCGTGAGGATTTTAGGGTAGGTAAAATAAGATTTTAAGATTAAATCCATTCCGGACAGACATCAGCATCACGTGTCAAAACGAACAGCAAATAGTTAAGTTGGCGGATTGGACCATAGTCAATATGAGCCGGATAGCCAGGGAGTCTATCCCCTTTTTGCAAGTGCTAGACCAGGGAGTTCTTTTTCTGAGATGGAGCACCACATCTACCGTCAACTTCACATTTTACCGCACAGATCAGATTACACAATCTGTGTTACTCATGCGCTGAATTGGCGGGGACTGGTATCGAACCCGGAACCTTGCGATTCCCAGGTGGGTGCTCTACCGACTGAGTTATACCCCTGGCATATATGATGAAAATAACAAATTTAGAGGATGTTTAGTCTCTCGTTTTAGCAGTTTAGATATCAAAAAAGAAAGGATGTTAATATTTGGTAGGTGCAAACTTATCGCGGCTTTTTTCAACAAATTTTATTCAACTACATAAAATCAGTAAATATTTCGGCTTTGTTCTTATTGGAGAGTTTGTCGCGAACCCACACCCGGACAATTTCCATATTTCCCAAGCTTTTTGAGGCGACAAACAATGGTCAAATGGTCTTCGGGCAAAATTCTCGTTGTCAATATTTTGTTCTCTTACTCGGCAACCAAAATTGGATGGTCGTAGAAATTTGATGGTCGACCTCTTCCTTCTTCATCTGTGTGGTATGTATCGCCTAATTTCATCTTTCCACTTGGCTTTTACTGATTGTTCCTTCACCAGAAAGTTTATTGAGCTCGAAACGTCTGTGCTGCATTCCAACATTTCTCGAAGTGGTAGAACATAATATCACGAATGTGGATATGAATTTCGATACACATTCTGATAAGAGGATTATTTTTATGAAACAAATTAAACAAACCGCCAATTGTTATTGTTTTTGCAGGAAATTTGTAGAAAAAAGCCGTAAAAATTATGCACTAGGCCAATAGTTTATTTATTGCTAAATAGATGTTTAAGGGGAACGTGCGATGAGTGTTCTACTTCCATACTTTTTGTCAGGCGTAGTATATCCAAGAAACTATTCGAAGACCCTCTAGAATCAGTGCCATGCAGTGTAGACGCTGTTAATCAGACAAAAGAAGAAGCTACATGTTATTAGTTTGCTGACTGCTTTTGCTTTTCTGTATTTTTCTGTATTTTTTCTTTTTCTTTTCCTTTTACGTTTCTTTAAACATTGGTTTACAAGTAGTTTTTTTTCTTGTTCGTCTTTGTGTTTCCTCGCCAATTTTGATGATTTTTCATTCCGTCTTGTTTCAAGGCAGTTAATCGTTTCTGATAATAATATGGTAAGATACACAGAACCGTGATCGTTTTTTTACCCCTTGTTTACAAAAATCGATTCCAAAAAGTGAATGGGCGTGTCTGGGTGTGTCTGGAGAGCGTAAGCCCAAGTGTGTAATATATATACATATATATAGATATACACCTATATACATGTCTATTTATCTATCTATCTGTATATATATTTATATATATGTATATATATATATATATATATATATATATATATATATGTGTGTGTGTGTGTGTGTGTGTGTGTATGTGTGTGTGTGTGTGTATACATATGTTTGTGTGTAAATGTATGTGAGAGAGATAGAGAGAGTGTGTTTGTGTATGTGTGCCTGTGTATGTGTGCGTGTGGACAAATAATCAGTTATTTTGGAGAAAATTGTAATATTCCTTTCGCGCCGTTTCTCTGTTCTTTTTGTCTCCAGTCACATGACGCAGCTTACTTTATATTCGTACCTCATTGTTTTTTTTAATCTATTAGTCGCTCTCCATCGACGGAACGAAAATTACTTTGAGATTCTTGAGTGAAATTTTAATCTCTACCGATAGTATTATATCGCAATAAATATTTTAGTGTGACAATATAGAGTATAAACAAAAAGTAAAGAGTTTGAAGATGTATCATATATTATGGTTAGTATATATATATATATATATATATATATATATATATATATATATAAATGCAAGTAAAAAAGTTTTTGCATAAAAAGTACTCAGTATATATATATATATATATATATATATATATATACTGAGTACATTTTTATGTAAAAATTTATATATATATACATACATATATAATATGTATAATATATATATATTTATATATATATATATATATATGTGTGTGTGTGTGTATGTGTGTGCGTGTGTGTGTTTGTGTGTGTGAGAGAGAAATGCAAATAAGAAAAGTTTTT